>JAFEMH010002257.1:0-361276 GCA_022495995.1 Adenophora triphylla var. japonica | reverse complement strand
CTTATATTTTTTAAACAAACTAAAAACATGAATCACATCTTTCCCTTCTTTTCTTTGTCAATAATTGTTTATATCCATTAAAATTCATTTTTGAAGTGAAATATCAAGAAGTAAATAATACACTAACTAGATTTTCTATATATGATCCTTCTACCACATATTGTTTAATTCAAGATGAATGTTTAGTGTTCAATATACTAATATCATATGAGAACAGTTTTTGAGTGCTAACTTTTAATTTTTTTCAATTTTTTTGAATAAATAAGACTATTTAGGACTTAAGTTTACTACATACATTTTTGCAAAAAGGTTTATGTAAGTTATGAATTTTTTAATTAATAAAAATTTAAGGGTACCGCCGCTTTTTCTTTTATATACTGCTTTTCTTATAAAAGTTAAGTTTTATTTCTTTCTAAAATTCATAACTTTTTTTATAAACCTTTTTTCAAAAAATGTACGTAGTAAACTTAAGTCTAAAATAGTCTTATTTATCCAAAAAAAAATTGAAAAAAATTAAAAGTTAACTTTTTCAAAAACCGTTAAATTTTTATTTCTTTAAAAATTCATAACTTTTTTATAAACCTTTTTGCAAAAAATGTATGTAGTAAACTTAAGTCTAAAATAGTCTTATTTATTCAAAAAAAAATTGAAAAAAATTAAAATTAACTTTTTTCAAAACCCGTTAAAAAAATTAACCGAAATGATATGCTCGGCCGAGCAAATTAAAGACTCGGTCGAGTTAACCTCAACCCCTAAACCCTAAAGGGAAGTTGTCTCCTTTGTAACGACACCAAAGACTCCTACGAGCAACCCTCAAAACCCTAAACCCTAAAAAGGGTTGCTCGGCCTCGAGCAACACCAAGGACTCGGCCTTGAGCATATCCAAAACCGTCAAAACCGGAGGTTAACCTGGATAACCGTTAAAACCGTGAACCGCTTAAACCGTAACCGGTCTAGCCGGTTAGGCGGTTCGGTTCCGGTTGGGGATTTTGGAGGTTTGTGCAACCGCCGGTTTTCAATCAACCGTATGGCGGTTTTTGGAACCGGCCACGTCTAGGCTCTGATACCAATTGTTGGAACATAAACGATCCATCAAACCTTGAACCGTCTCATAACTAGATTAAGAAGAGAAGAAGAAGAAGACGGAAGCGTATACCTTGTGATTCCATGATTTCTTAGTCTTGTTCTTAGAGGGAAAGTATGAAGATAGTCTTCAAGGTAGGGAAGAGTAGATCTTCTAAATGATGAATGCCCTTATTCTCTTTAGTCTTCAAGTACTTAGAAGATTATGGACTGAATGAGAATGTAATAATTAGTAGATTCTAAGGCCGATGGAAGGCCTTTATATAGGAATCCAAGAGGCACTTCATTTAGGGACTACACCTATTGATATATAAGAATATTACCATTATGCCCATCATTTAATGGTAGTCTTATATTATGAAATTCTACACATTATATTATATCCTATACTTTATATAAAATATTATAATATTGATCACTTATTTTATTAAGTACTTTCACTAATAATACATGTTATATAATCCATGTTCTAACATGTTTCCCTTGCAAAATAGCTCCATTTGCCTTCTTTTGTAATAGCACGAAGTCTCTTAGCTTCTTTCCTCGTACGCCTATACCTAGATACCTTGTACTCTATCTTTAGCTCCCTGAATAGCTAACCAATAATCCTTTTACTTGGTCACCAATTTTACATATAAACCATGTGCTTATATGTAACTTTCTTCAACAATTTCGAAGTTCTCGCATGGGCATCTTCTGTTGACCTGTTCAACCTCACAAACAACAGACTAACAACTGATATATATTCATTAATTACCACGTTGTTATTTATGAAAAGTACAGTAACTATTCTGGTGTTGCCAAACCTCAAATGGCAACACCTGTGGCAACACTGGTATGTGATACAAGGGACAACACACATGGCAACACATGTTCTAGCATTTACAATCTCCCCATTAGTTACTGATTTCTTCACAAAATACAACGTGATGTACCTGCATAAACAGTTAGTCATACTTAAACAAAAAATCAAAAAATGTCACAACCTCCCGAGTGACAACATCAACCTTCAGGCAATGTTTAAATGTTTTCCAACCAAAATATCACACCCTCAAGAGTCGCAACATCAACCTTCAGGCAAAGTTAGTCACAATATCACAGATATATCTCCCCCATACTATTTAAACTCCCCCTTAATCAAATATTTAAAAATAACTAATCAAAATAATTATTAATAAACTCTAACAACCACCCAAGATTTAAGTTGTTTAAACAAAAAAATTCTAACCGAAATAAAGAAAAAAAAACATAAATTAAATTGTTTAAAGCAACACAAACCAAATTAAAACAAATTAAAATTGTTTTGACTAACCACCAAGCAAACAAACTTTCGAACCATTCTTCAACCTTCTGCATTTTTATCAGCTTCTTCACCTCCCTCTTTTGCATTCGTGCCACTGGGCCCAGCTCCATCAACATCACGCCTTGGCCTTGATTGATCTCCCCTATTTTGGAAGAAATCAAATCCACCATGTTCATCATGTCCGAGCGCATTTCCAACCATCCCTGCATTACTATATCGATATGTTGCACTTGCCTGTTGAAAAATTTAGCACCATAGCAGCATCAATCATAACAAAAGCAGTGTTGCCTTGAGTGTTGCCAACCGCAGGGGCAACACTTGGGGCGACACTAGATACAGGGGCAGTAGTAGGAGCAGCTGACGAAACTAAAACCCAGGGCAAATCTCTGTGCCTATCAACTTCAGTAAAGTGCTTGCTTATCTTATAGAATACAGGCTTTTCAAAGATGTTGTCTGCATTCCATGGTTTAAGCTTTTGAAATGTGAGAACATTATAAATGAGGGAAGGAAAAATATAAAATGAGGTTTTCTTCTTTTTGGCCCATACAGCAAGGTGGGCAAAACCAATCTTCCAAAATTTATCCTTTGCTTCTTACCCAATTTGTATAACAAAGTTGCTTGCTCAAAGGTAGTTGTGTTCTCATTTGCTGTGGGGAGCCAATTTGTGATGCAAATCTTATGAAGAACACTAAAAAGGGAAGAAAGATGGGTTGCCTTAAAATGGTCACTCCAAACAGAAACTCTCCCTCTAGTCAGAAAACTTGCTAGGGTATTAGTAGACGTGTCCATTTTATAAACCGAACCGGCCAACCGGGAGGTTGAAAACCGGCCAAAACCGGTCAAAACCGATCAACGGCGGTTAACCGGAACCGGCTAACCGAAACCGGTAATCGTAGGTTCCTGCTTAAGGTTTGAAATTTTGAAAACCGGCCAACCGCCAGGCTAACCGCCGGCTAAGCTTGCTCTACGAGTCATATGAGTTGCTTCTACGAGCATAACCTTCCAAAGAGTGTTAATTTCCAATAACGGTCATGTTTCTGCCGAGTCATATGAGTTGCTCTGGCCGAGCGTAACGCCAGACCATTCCAACGGCTACTTTTTCAAACTAGCCGTTATGTTCACCACCACCACCACCACCACCACCACCACCACCACTACTACTACCGCACCACCACCACCACCACCACCACCACCACCACCACTACTACCACTACTACTAGTACTACCACTCCTACTAGTCTACATACACCACCATCACCACCACCACCATCACCACCACCACCACTACCACCACCACTACTACCACCACCACTACTACCACCACCACCACTACTACTACTACCACTAGGTCCACTACTACTACTATCACCACTAATACTACCGCTACTACTACCACTCCTATCAATACCACTACTACCAGTCTACACCACCACCACCACTACTACTACCACTACTACTACCACCACCACCACTACTACTACCACTACTACTACTACCACCACCACCACTACTACCGCTACCACTACCACTACCACCTCTACCACTCCTACCAATACCACTACTACTAGTCTACACCACCACCATCACCACCACCACCACTACTACTACCACTACTACTACTACCACCACCACTACTACCGCTACCACCACCACTACCACCTCTACCACTCCTACCAATACCACTACTACTAGTCTACACCACCACCATCACCACCAACACCACTACTACTACCACTACTACTACTACCACCACCACTACTATCGCTACCTACCACTACCGCTACTACCACTACTACTACCACTCCTATCGCCACCACTACCACTCCTATCAATACCACTAGGTCCACTACTACCAAATTCCTACCACCACCACTCCTACCAATACCCTCGTTGTAATTGTATTTTAATTAATAAAATTTAAGGGTACCGTCGCTTTTTTCTTTTATATACTTTTGTTTCTTATAAAAAAGTTAAGTTTTATTTCTTTCAAAATTCATAACTTTTTTTATAAACCTTTTTCAAAAAATGTATGTAGTAAACTTAAGTCTAAAATAGTCTTATTTATCCAAAAAAATTGAAAAAAATTAAAAGTTAACTTTTTCAAAAACCGTTAAATTTTATTTCTTTAAAAATTCATAACTTTTTTTATAAACCTTTTTGCAAAAAATGTATGTAGTAAACTTAAGTCTAAAATAGTCTTATTTATTCAAAAAAATATTGAAAAAAATTAAAAGTTAACTTTTTCAAAAACCCGTTAAAAAAATTAAGCGAAAAATGATATGCTCAGAGCAACACCAAAGACTCGGCAGAGCAATCAACCCCTAAACCCTAAAAGGGTTGCTCTCTGCGAGCCACACCAAAGACTCGTAGAGCAACCTCAAAATCCCTAAACCTAAAGGGTTGCTCGGCCGCACACCAAGGGGACTCGGCTGAAGATAGCAATCAACCAGGAGGTTGCCCGGATAATCAGAGTCAAATGCTTAACCGTAACCGGTCTAGCCGGTTAGGCGGTTCGGTTCCGGTTGGGGATTTTGGAGGTTTCAACCGCCGGTTTTCAACCGGCTAACCGGCGGTTTTTGGAACCGGCCACGTCTAGGTATTAGGTTCTACGTTCAAACTCTCATCTTCAACACTCGTGAGACCAAAGGATTTGTTGATAACGGAGGGATTAAAATTAGACGTGGCCGGTTGAACAAACCGGCGGTTAGCCGGTTGAAAACCGGCGATTGCAAACCTTCAAATCCCCAACCG
Organism: Adenophora triphylla var. japonica; assembly: GCA_022495995.1. Lineage (NCBI taxonomy): Eukaryota > Viridiplantae > Streptophyta > Magnoliopsida > Asterales > Campanulaceae > Adenophora > Adenophora triphylla. The sequence continues at coordinate 356,139 of JAFEMH010002257.1, read as the reverse complement.
GAACCGAACCGCCTAACCGGCTAAACCGGTTACGGTTTAGGCGGTTCACGATTTTAACGGTTATCCGGTTAACCTCCGGTTTGACGGTTTGGATCTGCTCTGTCGAGTCCTTGGTGATGCTCGGCCGAGCAACCCTTTTAGGGTTTAGGGTTTTGAGGGTTGCTTGGCCGAGTCTTTGGTGTTGCTCGGCCAAGCAACCCTTTTAGGGTTTAGGGTTTTGAGGGTTGCTCGGCCGAGTCTTTGGTGTTGCTCGGCCGAGCATATCATTTTTCAGTTAACTTTTTAACAGTTTTCGTTAACTTTGTATGTAGTATATTAATTTTATTTTTTTTCAATTTTTTTTTTAGATAGATAAGACTATTTTGAACTTAAGTTTACTACATACATTTTTTGCAAAAAGGTTTATAAAAAAAGTTATGAATTTTTTAAGAAATAAAAGTTAACGGTTTTTTTGAAAAAAGTTAACTTTTAATTTTTTCAAATTTTTTTTTGATAAATAAGACTATTTTAGACATAAGTTTACTACATACATTTTTTGAAAAAAGGTTTATAAAAAAAATTATGAATTTTGAAAGAAAGAAAACTTAACTTTTTTTTAAAAGAAACAAGTATATAAAAGAAAAAAGGGGCGGTACCCTTAAATTTTATTAATCAAAATAAAATTACAAAGAGGGGGACAACCAACCTTACCCTTTTATAAATAAGGGGGGACATTTAGGAGCCTTTACCTCAACCTAACTATTACAATTAATTAAAAATAAATCTAATCTAAAGTCTAAACTAATCTAATTAAAATAAAAATTAATCTAAAACATCATTCATTCATCACTACTTTCCGTGGAGTCCTCAACATCGTATTGATATCTTGGATCCAATAGATCCTCATCATAATGCATGTCTTGTTGCCTTTTTTCCGCTCTAACCCAATCGCCAAGTAAAAGTTGATGTTCCAAGTTTTCACTTGTTAGTTGAGAACGTCTTTCATCCAAAACATTTCCACCAACGCTAAATGCCGATTCAACCGCCACCGTTGAAGCGGGAGAGGCTAATACTTCTTTAGCAACTATGAAAAGTATAGGATAAATGTCTTTCCTTCTTGACCACCATTGTAAAACATCAAATTCATTTGAATTTGGATCTTGATTTAATTCAAAGTTTGTAGTGAAATACATTTCTAACTCCACGGGAAGGTTTGATGATGATGAAGATGAACCTCGAGAAGGACCATATTTTTTACTATACAAATTTGTAATAAAACTATATGGATCCCCACTAGTAAAACTTGGTTGGAGAGTAGAGGAATCATCTTCATGTTGTTGCCTTTGAAAAGTGTTTCCATATAAGACATTATACTCATTAAAAAGGTTAATCAAATCATTTTTTGTGTCATTAACAATATTTGACGGAAGTTCATACATACCGTCACCATCGGGATATAATTTCATATAATAATAAGTTATAATGGACTCTAAATCATCTAATTTAACTCGGGGATCTAATAACTTTGCAACCAAGAAAAGAGAGATGGAATAGTGTCAAAATATTTAAGCCACTTTTGTCTCATGTTAAAAATGCATTGGTTTAAAATAGGGCAATCTTTTAAATTGTCAAAAATAGTAACAATTGCAATACAATGCTCTAGCACCAAAACAGAAGTTGGATAATAAACTCCCGAAAAAGTCAAAGTAGCGGTATTAAAAATCTTTAACAATTCACATAAATTAATGCATGCATTCCAATGATGAGTAAATAGAGGTTCATGATAGCCAATTGACATAAAAAATTGCGTTAGGAGATCTTTATAAGCAAAACCATCGCTTAACATTTTATAGGTGGAATTCCACCTAGTTGGAACATCGTAAGTAAAATATTTGTCCTGACACTTTACTTCGTAAAAACCTTATCCACTTTTTTGTATTAGAATTTTTTTTTGAAATAAATTGGAAGAGCTCGCCTAATTGGCTTAACATGAGTTTCTAATGCATCTAAACCATCTCTAACACATAAATTAATTATATGACATAAACATCTAATATGAAAAAACTTACCCCCAAGTGAGGGTTGACAAACGATAATTAAATCGGGCAAACTAGCCGTATTAGCACTTGCGTTGTCAAATGAAATAGTAAATATTTTATTTAAAATACCATATTCAAGAAAAATCTCAAGCAATTTCGCACAAATATTTTCCGCGGAATGCGGTGGCTCAAAATCTTTGTAAGCAATTAATCTTTTTTGAATTTTTCATGAATTATCTATCCAATGGCAAGTAACGCCCAAATAAGTATTTCTTTGCCAATGATCACTCCAACCATCGGCACAAATTGAAACTTTATTTTCTAATTTTGATAAAACACCAATTAAATCTTTTTTATATCTTTCAACCACTCTAGTAATATCACGTACGAGATTCGTACGTGGTACTCTCGTGACGGCGGGGTTCAAAGAAAGGCGAGCAAAATTTTCATAAAAATCACAATCCGCAAAATTAAAAGGAAGGCCTTTAACGCAAATAAATTTGGCTAGTTCATCCCTATAAACCCACTTGTCAAATTTAAAAAGGACGGAAGAAGGGGAAGACGAACCTTGTGCACCCGAACCCGAACTACATTGAAATTGTAATTGAGTTTGCGAAGCGAAAATGCCAAGTTTCTCAGGATGTTTTGCCGCCAAATGCCCGTTGAGCGTCCCATGCCCTCCACCTCTTTTCCATGCGTAAGTCGCATTACAATAGTTGCAACATGCTCGAAAATTATAATCATCCTCGGCAGTAATTTTTCTTTTGGTGAAATGGATGGCGAAGGTATCGGATTGTGGCTCTCTTTCAGGGGTTGTCGCTGTCCCCGAGGACCCCGACCCGACCACCTCCCCTAGCTCGGCTGCCCCTACCACTCCTAGCATTACCACTTTCAATTTCAACTTGTTCTTCTTCCTCATTTTGTTGAATATTTGGATTTTGATGATCAAAATCATCGTTGGGGGAGGAAGAATCAACAACGGACTTGCCTAAATTGCTTCTTCTTTGATTTGCAGCCATTTGTATAAGAGAAAATGAAGTTTGGAAACAAAACGAAGCTTAAAAATGGATGAAAATGGAGAAAAACACTAATTTCGTTAGAAAACTAACTGAAAATGGAACAATATTTAACTGAAAATTGGATGAGGGTGAGAGTATATGTGAATATTTGAGAGTAGAAGAGAAAGAGTAGAGAGAAATAAGGTGAAAATAAAATGGGAGGAGGAGGGTGATATTTATAGTTAGTAAATTAGGCAAAAAAAAACTATTTTTTTAAATTTTTGACTGCCCAATAACAAAATTAACGGCTAGTTTATAAAATAACGGCTAGTTTTTGAAAAAGTAGCCGTTGGAACATGTTCTGGCGTTATGCTCGGCCGAGCACCTCATATGACTAAGTAACCTTCGGTTTGTTAATAACAAACTGAAAGGTTCTGCTCGGCCGAGCAACTCATATGACTCGGCCGAGCAAGTCAAAAACCGGCGGTTAACCGGCGGTTGACCGGTTTTTCAAAATTCTCAACCTTAACCGAACCGGCCAATAACCGGTTACGGTTAGCCGGTTTCGGTTAACCGCCGTTGACCGGTTTTGACCGGTTTTCAACCTCCCGATTGACCGGTTCGGTTTATAAAATGGACACGTCTAATTAAAATCATAAATTTTTCCCCTCACAAAAATCTTTCCGTAATGAGGAGTGCTCCTGTCGTCAATGTCCTCCCTAAGATGAGCAAAAAAGTTCCTAACAACGCTTTCGACATAAACTGAAACTTTCGTAACAGTTGGCAAAATATTTCTATCCTCAAGAAATTGATAAACCCCTAGACTCTTGAACTGAACTACATTCATGTTCCTTTCATTAAAAAATCTCTTCTCAGATTCTTGGCCTCACTTATCAGTAAGTTTTTAGTTGTCAACTAAATTACTAAGAAAACGATCAAATCCGACGACCAAACAACTGAGAATTTACTGATAAGTTCTCAGTTATCAACTAAACTACTAATAAGAACACTATCAACTACGACAACCAAACAACTAAAGACTTTATAATTTTTTGTTTTATATTATTTATCAATAACTCCAGCAGCGGTGGCGGATTAACTCGTTCCGGTTCAGCTCCAGGCTCAATCCTCACAACAGCCATCGTCGAATTATAAGCCGGCCATGGCCGCGTCTACCGATCAGAAGATGGAGAGAAACAACAGTGGTGGAGGGAGTAGTAGTAATGGATCATAGAGGTCAATTTATACGATTTTTTTTTTGATGTTATCAAGAAAAATTGATGTTTCTGCCGATGGCAGTTTCCTTGCTGAAAGGACGGTTAGCCGGCGTTGAATGTCGTCGAATAAATTGAAAAGACAGCCGGAGCTGTGGTGCAAGATGCTGCTCGGCAGAGATGAAGGGAGTGCAGTGCCGGAGAGATAAGGGCGGTGGAGATCCAGATCTGAAATCGCCACTTTCTAGTATATTAAGGCGCTGGAGATTCAGAGATCTGACCAAAATTTCTTGGGAGGCGAATGGTGGGTGGTCGGAGGTAGGTAGGGAAAGATGGTCGCCGGAGTAGGGGAAGAGTGGCCGGAGTTATGGGTGGTTGAAGGTGGTATGTTAGAGAGAGAGAGAGAGAGAGAGAGAGTATAGAAAGGGAGAGAGGAGGGAGTGTGTATTTTGTGTGGGTGTATCTGGGAGGGTTGAAATTTTTATTTATGGTATAGAGGGAATATACGATAATTGATTTTGTGTTGTGATAATAGAAGGTAAATATGATTTTTTTATTGTATTAGGATGTAGTTTGGGTTAGAATGATAGAGTAGGACGTAATTTTCTCCTCAAGCAACTAGTCTTTTAATTTGTGGAAAAAACATTTTTGTCCAATTGCTGGAAATACCGAAGAACTATAGTTTGATGGTATCCGGTTGGTTTATTTAAAAAAGATTGTTCCATTTTCTTAAGGTTAAAATAATTATTTTTAAAAAGATTGAAATAGTTATTGTGCAGTTATAAAAAATGAAAAGCAACTAAAACATCTAAGCCTTTTGAAATGGGCCTTTAAAGATTTGCAGCCATTATATGTTATTTTGTTTGAGATGGGCTTCAAATGTTGTTATTATTTCCACTTCTCAGCCCCAATAAAATGGTGTTCGTAAAGGTTCACGGAAAAATGGAATATTCTCTATCCTTTTTACCCATAATAATTGGAAAAATTCCTCTAGAACCCCTCTGTCCAAATTTTTTTCCCCTTAAAGAATTTTTTTTTGTAAATCTCAAATAAAGAGTTATCCCCATATTCAAATTCCCCGGACACCCCTAGGCTCCTCCTCTACTCCCTCCCCACACGTCATTTCCTCTCCCCTCCCATTTAGATCTCTTCCATCACTCTCTCTAAACACACACACACACACACACACACACACACCGTTTCTCTATTTCTCCAAACTCTCTCAGGCTCCTTCATCATCTCCGACGACCGGCGATCTCCTCTCTTCGCTACTTCTCCGGCAATTCAACACTACCTCCTTCGTCTCTATTTATCTTTCTCTCTCCATGTCTTCTCCGGCGAACTCTTTCTCCAGCAACTCCATCCTTCTCCTTCGGCAGATCTCGTTGTCCCCGTGCTTTATGTGTAGATCTACGATTCTTTCTCCTTCATCTTCACCAGATCTGTTCAGATCTGGAACTTGATGTCTCTCTCCAATCTGATTTCCCTTTGGATTCTTCAACCAGATCTAATGGTGTTATGCAATCGGGTAGCTTGTCGTTATAAGCTAGGACAATTTGAGAAAGCAGTTGAAGATTGTACTGTCGCAATTAATTTACGACCTTCTTATGCTAAGGCAAGGCTTAGAAGAGCTGGTTGCAATGTTAAGGTAACTGAATTATTATATTGTGTAAAATTATGTGGATACCCCTTCAACGTAAGATTTTATCTTTTATAATTGTGCTGATATTTTGTAATGTTGTTGGGATTATTAGCTAGAGAGATGGGAGGCTACCATTCAAGATTACGAGGTTTTGATTCAAGAAAGTTCGAAAAATGAGGAAGTGAAAATGGCTTTGGTTGAGGCTCAGATTCAGCCCAAGAATCAAAGTGAAAATGAGGTTTTTGAAAAAGTTAGATCAGGTAGAGAGAGAAGATAGTAGTGATTGTCCTAATGTCCTTGTAACATTTTTTGTTCAAAGATCTCATGAAATTAGGAAATTTTTGAATTTTTTGGTTTAAAAAATTGTCTTATAAGTCAATTATAAGAGACAAAGTAGTCTTATAATTAACTTATAAGAGTTGTAAATGTGTAAATTATGAGAGCAATTCGTTGTTATTATTGAAATTTTTTATTTTATTTTTGGTTGAAAAATTTATCTTATAAGTCAATTATAAGAGACAGAGTAGTCTTATAATTAACTTATAAGAGTTGTAAATGTGTAAATTATGAGTGCAATTCGTTGTTATTATTGAAATTTTTTATTTTTTTTGTTGAAATTTTTTTCTTATAAGTCAATTATAAGAGACAAAGTAGTCTTATAATTAACTTATAAGAATTGTAAATATGTAAATTATGAGAGTAATTCGTGGTTATTATTGAATTTTTTTTTTGTTGAAAAATTTGTCTTATAAGTCAATTATAAGAGACAAAGTAGTCTTATAAGTTAATTATAAGAGTTTTAAATGTGTAAATTATGAGTGTAATTCATTGTTATTATTAAAAATTTTGATTTTTTTTGTTGAAAAATTTGTTTTATAAGTCAATTATAAGAGACAAAGTAGTCTTATAAGTTAATTATAAGAGTTTGTAAATGTGTAAATTATGAGAATAATTCGTTGTTATTATTGAAATTTTTGATTTTTTTGGTTGAAAAAATTGTCTTATAAGTTAATTATAAGAGACAAAGTAGTCTTATAATTAATTTATAAAAGTTGTAAATGTGTAAATTATGAGAGCCATTCGTTATTATTGAAATTTTTGATTTTTTTGTTGAAAAAATTGTCTTATAAGTCAATTATATGAGACAAAGTAGTCTTATAATTAACTTATAAGAGTTGTGAATGTGTAAATTATGAGAGTAATTCGTTGCTATTATTGAAATTTTTGATTTTTTTGGTTGAAAAATTTGTCTTATAAGCCAATTATAAGAGACAAACTAGTCTTATAATTAACTTATAAAAGTTGTAAATGTGTAAATTATGAGATTAATTCGTTGTTAATATTATATTTTTTTAATTTTTTTTATTGAAAAATTAAACTGAAGCTATTCTGAATCTAATGACTGATTTAAAATACTTGAATGTCTAGTGATCAATATCTTATTCCCAAAGTTTCAGTGACTAAAGTATAATTTGAATTTTGAACTTGCATCAGTCAGAGAGGTTGTACGTGTAAAGAAGGGCATTAACGTTTGTATCAAGAAGGGGTGTCTTTGGGATTTTCAAAATGTTATTTCTTAAATTGGGTTTAAATTTCGCATGAGGGGCTCTAGAGGAAGTGGGCCATAATAATTAGTGTCGCAGTGGTCAATTTGTGAAAAAAATAAATTTAAAAAGTTTGTACATTACTTATAAAATAATAATATTATATTAATATTAATATGCTATTTAAAAAATCGATATTTATTTTAAAGCAAATAAAAAATGGTTATTTATTATTATGAGATAAGTGAATTTTAATTTTCTAATACTCCCTCCGTCCCAAAATGTTTGTTCCATTTGACTTTTTTTTTTTAATTTTGACCACAAATATATAACAATTTAATTATGTTCATGAAATTCTAAAAATTCCTATTGGTTCACCATTAATAATATTATCAATAACAATTTTTAGAATTTCATGAACATGATTAATCTCTCATAAATTTGTGGTCAAAATTCAACAAAAAAATTAAATGGAACAAACATTTTGGGACGGAAGGAGTATAATTTAAGGTATTGCGAGTCGGTTAATGTTTTCTTTCAATAATTTGTGGATATTACCACCACGTCACATAATGTAGTATCTCTAAAGCATAGCATCGCTTCATTCATACTCTATATCGTTGACTTTGACCAACCAAATATGCCTCGGTTCTCGGTATCCACCTTCTTTTTATTCCATTGTGTCCCTCTCAAACAGAATAGTCTCATCAGATTTAGCATTAGTTTTTATTTAAAATCTTCTTCTTTTTTTTTTCATTTTTATTAATTATAGATAAAATGTCACTTAAAATTACATTAATTGACGTATAAATAGGTTAACATATATTTTTAACAAAATTCAAACTCTTTGTCTCGTCTCTCTACACTACAAAACTACAAAAGTTAATATCGAATACCAGTATAACTAAAGTCTCGTTAGATTTAGCATTAGTCACCATTGATAAACTAGAAAATCTTAAGATCATAGTTCCCTAGTCATGCCAAATTCACTTTAAGTTTCATATTAAGGCTCCGTTTGTTTCGTTTGTTTCGTGTAAAACATTTTTCGAAAAATGTTTTCCTTGTTTTCGAGTGTTTGTTTCAAGTAAAATGTTTTCCGGAAAATATTTTCCTTGTTTTCGGGTGTTTGGTAACCACTTGTAAAATGTTTTCAAATGTAAAACATTTTCCGTCAATGTAAAAAAAGGGGGTTTTCTTTGTAAAATGATTTACCGATTTCAAATTCGTAAATCGTTTTACAACTCTTCCGTTCGCCCTAATAAAATAATAATAATAAAATAATAATAATAATAATAATAATAAAAAATAATAAAATAATAATAATAAAATAATAATAATAATAATAATAATAATAAAAATAAAAAATAATAAAATAATAATAATAATAATAAAATAATAATAATAAAATAATAATAATAATAATAATAATAATAATAATAAAATAATAATAATAAAATAATAATAATAAAATAATAATAATAATAATAATAATAATAATAATAAAATAAAAAATAATAATAATACAAAAACATTTTCGTCAAAGTTGATTTAAATTTTTATTAGTATAATTTAAATTTTAGTATTATAAATTAATAAAATTTATCATTCAAAGTTGATTTAAATTAATAAAAAAAAAGTGACATTTCCGGAAAATGTTTTCCAGAAAACATTTTCGTCAAATTTACCAAACAACTGAAAACAAGACCATGATATTTTACAAGAAAACATTTTACAAGGAAACCTTTTTACATGAAAATATTTTACAAGAAAAACATTTTACATGAAAATATTTTCCGGAAAACGTTTTACACGAAACAAACGGAGCCTAAGATTTGAGTTTCCTCTTACCCAAAACTGTTTGATCAAGCTCCATAAGTCCAATGAATGTTCATAAAATATTTGATTGGAAATCTTTTCCAATATGTTCAAGAATAAAAATATTTTCCCCATCTTGAATTGAATTGATGATCATTCTATTTCTCACAAAAATGAAGATAATTAATGTTGGACAAATTGCAATTTAATAATGGCCCGCTACCTTTAAAGCCCCTTTGGCGAGATTCAAATCCAATAAATAACACACTAGATCTAAAATTTTATAAACACCCCTCATCATTTTATAACTGACTTATAAGACTACTTAATCTCTTATAAGTGAGTTATAATACTAATGTGTCTCTTATATTGCCTTATAAGACAATTTTTACAACAAAAAAATCAAAACTTTCAATAATAACAACGAATTAATCTCATAATTTACACATTAAGACTCTTATTGCTGAATTATAAGATCAATTTGCCTCTTATAATTAATTTGTCTCTTATAATTGTATTATAACTGACTTATAAAACTAATTTATCTCTTATAATTCAGTTATAAAATAAGTTTTTCAACAAAAAAATCAAAATTTCAATAATAACGAATTGGTATCATAATTTACACATTAAAACTCTTATAAGTAACTTATAAGACTTATTTGTCTTTTATAATTGACTTATAAAATAATTTTTACAACAAAAAAATCAAAAATTTCAATAATAACAACTAATTAATCTCATAATTTACCCATTAATACTCTTATAGCTGAATTATAAAACCAATTTGCTTTTATAACTAATTTGTCTCTTATAATTGTCTTATAACTGACTTATAAGACTACTTCATCTCTTATAATTCAGTTATTAGACAATTTTTTCAAAAAAAAATAATTAAAATTTCAATATTAACGAATTGATATCATAATTTACATATTACAACTGTTATAAGTAACTTATAAGACTTATTTGTCTCTTATAATTTACTTATAAGACGATTTTTTTCAACAAAAAATCAAAATTTTCAATAATAACAACAAATAAAACTCATAATGTACACAATAAAACTCTTATATTTAAATTATAATATCAACTTGTCTTTTATAACTAATTTGTCTCTTATATTTATAGCAATTGGGAATGCTCAAACACAAAACCCCTCTGAAGATAGGATTTTAGAAAAACTATGAGAAATTAGAGGGGTACAATTATGTATCAATTGCATTGTGAGTATCGAGAATATAAATAAACCCTAGATTGAATTATATGAGGGATTATGAAACTGACCTGTTCCGTTGGGATTGGAAAGGGTGAGAATGGGAAGGTTGGTGTTGGGTATGCATATTTTAACCCTCCTATTTTAGCTTAGATTTAATTGATATCATAACCTCCTGTCATATTTTAAGGACTTTAGGACCCTATGTAATGAAGCTTAGACTTCAATTTTTTAGCTAAGTCCATTTTATAGAATAGGTTAAATTGAGGCTTGAAGACTGGCACAAGATTCATTGGATTTGAGGATTCAGTTCAGAGTTTCAGACCACCTTGTCTAAACCGCTAAAGCAGAACCGCTCCAAGGAACCGCTTGGTGGAATATTGTCTGAAACCGCTCCATTGAACTCCTAAGTGCAAATAGCCTTTGAACCGCTTCATGCAACTGCATTGCAGTTTCATCTTAGAATTAGCACTTAAGGATCCTCCTCTGGTGAACCGCTCACACTTGGAACCGCTTGCACACCAGAACCACCCCAATGATTGGAGACTTGAAGTGAACCACATTTGATCGTTGGAATCCACGTCAGAAATATCAAATGTCAACCACCATATCTTGTCACGTGACTACTTTTCAGACAAGATCTGCAAGGATCTTGAAAAGGTGACAGATGTCCTAACCACCTTGATTGCAGCTGAGGTCTGATCAGCTTTACCTGCAACAACAGTTTCTAAGGACAAAAATGGTTACTGTGGACCAATGGGAAAGCATCAACTACTGTCCTTACAACAGCTGTGTCCAACGGCTATATCTTGGATGCTTGGGTATAAATACCCCTAATCTTCACCATTTGAAGATTGCTTGAGAAATTGATTTGTTGTGAGTTCATAGAAGCTGAAGCTCTGCCCAAAAATTTTAAGTCCTTTGAATCTTCATCTTCAAACTTCAAGAAATATATCCCAGCCCAGAAATCAAGCCTTATACACATCAAGAATCATTGTGCTCTCCATCTCAAAGATTTAAAGAGTCTTGATCTTGTTCTCACACACACACCTCTCTTGTTTAATCATATAGATTATTCATTTGAGATACACTGGTTATAGTCTAGGATTTGTTCTTCATAGAAAAGATTTTAGATCTGAGTATTACTCATTGTACTTTGTAATCTCTCATACTCAATATAAAATCTCTCTTAGAAATCCAAGACTAACCATCTTGCTAGTGGACGTAGATCGTTTATCGATTGAACCACTCCAAATATTGTGTTCTTACTTTTCTGCATTTATTTTCTTGTGATTACTGATTATCTATCTTTATCTCTGTTTGATCTTAATTGTAGTTATCCATTATTGTGAAATTGTGTTTGGAGTTAACATTGTCAAAATCTCACTTTGTTTGTAAACTGCACTCACCCAAACCGCATACCAAAACCGCTTTACAAACCGCCCATTCAAAACCGCTTTGTATCTCTATTATTCCGCTGTGCATTTTACATCTCTACTTGCAGTATATTATCAACTGCAAGCGGTTTTGTAAGCTTAGAGGTTCAGTTTTCAAAAGAGGGCGAAAAATTTGTAACAACTATTCACTCCCCCCCCCTCTAGCTGTTTTTCAACCTTGTTGCTACCTTTAAGACCAACAGTTGGAAAGTGGGAAAGAGAAAAGGGTATTTAAAATAGACGAAGGACGTATAATACCTAGGAATAAAATGCCCATTCCCGCCCTTAGTTTCCAAACAAGGCGAGACCTTACAGTATTCAACTCCAAAATTAGGCAACCAAAAAAATTCAAAACACACATACAATCCACCAATTCGTCTCCACAAAATCACACTTGATGTGATCGTTAAAAAAAGATATGGGCCTAGCCTGATAATATGAGGCCCAATATGACAATTATGGATTGAAAATCACAATAACGGGCCCAAGTTAGATAAGTATGATCGGCGACTTCTTTTAGGGGTCGTTTGGTTCGATGGAAAAAAAGTGAAGGAATGGAATGGTCAATGGAATTGAATTCTTGAAGAAATTGGAATGGAAAAAAACTGGTCAAACCCCTCCGTTTGGTTGGCATGAAATGGAATGAAATTGTCATTCAATTTCTTGGCAAATCATGTTTGATTTGAAAATACAAATTATAGGAATGGAATGAAAGCATATAAAATGTCCAATTTACCCTTCTTTTAAAAAATTAATGAGTAAAAAAATTTTTTTTAGGAGGGGAGTGAGGTGGGGTAGGCAGGGGGTATGAGAAATGAGTAAAATTTTTTTTTTTTTTGGGGGGGTGGGTGGGGGGTAGGGCAGGGCAGGGCTGGGTGGGATAGGTAGGGGGTATGCAAAATGAGTAAAAAAAATTCGTGGGGGTAGGGGTGTGGGTGGGTGGCGGTGGTAGGGCAGGGGCTGGATGGGAGGGGATAGGCAGGGGTATGCAAAATGAGTAAAAAAAAAATTTTTTTTGGGGGGTAGGGGTAGGGGTAGGGCAGGGGCGAGTGGGTGGGATAGGTAGGCTGGTATGCAAAATGAGTAAAAAAAAATTTTTCATGGGGGGTAGGGGGTGGGTGGGGGTGGTAGGGCAGGGGCTGGATGGGAAGGGTAGGCAGGGGTATGCAAAATGAGTAAAAAAAAATTTTTTTGGGGGGGGGGGGAAGGGGTAGGGTAGGGCAGGGCTGGGTGGGTGGGGTAGGTAGGGGGTATGCAAAATGAGGTAATCTCTGTAAGGTAGATCCCTGAGAGGTAAACTCTAAGGAGAAAACCACTTAGAGATACTGAATACTTGGGAAGTCGGACCGGTACAGAGATGATAACCAATCGAAGAAACTAACCGATAGAAGAATTTGATCACTCGAAAGGATTGACCATTCTAGAGAGACTAAAAGTCTAATTAAAAATTGTAATAAATCACTAAGTATAGTCAAAGTACTTGGAGTACTTAAAGATATTATTGTGATTACAGATTACAATAAATAAGATATTCAATAGTATGAAAAGGATATACTGATTGGATATCAGACAAAAATAAACTCCAAGGTGAAAAATGTGTTCACAATAAATGGAACAGTGGTGTCAAACTTCCAAGACAACATGAACAACTCTATTCAATAAGGAATCTGAGTCGATAGCGTTAGATAAAGATAAAAGTTGAATGGTCTTGGAAGATATTACTTTGTGGAATAAATTTGTGTCTACATGACCTAAGACATTGTGACGACAATGAGAAGCAGGAAAAGGTGTAGAACATCGTAGTAAGTCAAGACACAATGGTCATTGACATATTACCATAAGACAATTGATCTCAAATGGGACTGTCACAACTGGCCATGTGAAGTCAAAAATGGATCCGTATACCAAAAAGTATGAATAGGAGATCAAATTGTTTGGTAAGGGAAATGAAGTTCAAAACCCACACAAACAAAGAAATCCATAGTGGACACTCAACCTTGAGAATTGGAGATCTCATGCCCTTGGTTCAATGAGACAACTAAATTATGGAAATTCTAGTATGTGCGCTTAGAACTCATTATAACTCATTCTCAGAAGCCATCTAAGTGCTAAAACACCTGATGAGGTATGGTGAGGGTAAGTGTAGCGATGCGTGAATTTTGAAATAACAGAGTCGCCACCTATATTATTTGTTTGGAAACATAGGAAAACCATTTTGAAAAGAGATTTGAGGGTTCGGGGGTTAAGTTATCGAATGGGTAGGTCGAGGAGCATCCATTCCACCCAATCCGGAGATCGGTCTTGCCAATTGAGTATTATCAATCTTTTTAATTACTAATTAAATAAAGAACAAGAAAACCCTAATCAATTTCTTGATTAGGAATGTCGGATTGTATGCTTCGAGATCGCCTTCATCGATTGAAGGGACTCTAGGCCAATCCTTTTGATGGGATTACACCACTCTAAAAGCCAATAGAGAGAGATTAAGAAGAAAAGAGTAAAAGTATAGGAGTTTACCTAGTTTAGGGAGGATTTGATTTAGAACGTGGTTCTAAGATGTTTTCTCGATCGAGAAGTGATTTGGGCAGAGTTTCGACTCAATATGAGAGTCAAATCTTGATGCGGACAGAGCTTCGCCTCAATCCTTGATTCGGGTTTGGATGTTTGTTTGATCAACAGGGTTGATAAACAAACTTTAGGTGATTTTAGGGAGGTTTTGTGAGTGATTTGAAGGAATCTTTCGTGGAGAGAAACCAACAAATTGTGTGTGTTGTGTGGAATTCTGGACCTTTGAAATATGGAAGTCACCAAGTATTTATAGGGGTTTAAGAGGTAGAGGTGGAGAGGTAAAACACTCCTAGGAAGCTTCCAGAACTCAATTCTGATTGGAGAACCGGATTAGATGAGGTTTATCAAGAAAGGAGGTTGAAACGGAGAAGGAGAGTGATTTACGCACATCCTGTCGAGGGATATCTCGCGCGAGATATGATATCTCGTGCGAGATATCTAGTCGATGACTATTTTGTCCTCTTCGCCTTATTCCGTTAATCGGTTAGGTCCAAAACTAACGAGGTTAGTTAGAAACTTAACGAAACATGACGAAACTAACGTGTGCTTTCATCAAAACACAAAAGAGATGAAGAGTAGTGTAATCATGAATTATTGGTTCGAGAATGGGGTGTCTACAGAGCCCTCGGCGATGTGTCTTATGAAAGAAGAAGTGTCGTCGATAGAAAAGACATCATTCTGAACATTGGGATGGTCGTGCCGCACGGCTGCCTACGTATCTCTAAGAGAGAATCAGACCAAACGTAGTTCGACTTCAAAACACAAAAAAGGCTATTTTAGGTATTTTGAAAAGCAATTTTTTGAAAATTGAGGAGGGATTTTTTTTTTGAAAAGGTAAAATCATACTGAGGAATCAAGGACTTGACCCAATTCTGAAGATACCCATTTGTTGATGAAGTTGTTGAAGTGTGCCGCCCGAGGTTACTGACGTTCCCGTTGTTGTTGCCGAGGTCACGGATTTTGTTGACGTTGCCGAGGTCACGGACTTGAAGTTTGCTGCCGTCACAGACTTTGAAGTTGTTGCCGAGGTCACGGACTTGAAGTTTGCTGCCGTCACAGACTTTGAAGTTGTTGCCGAGGTCACGGACTTTGTTGTGGTTGCCGAGGTCACGAACTTTGTTGTGGTTGCCGAGGTCACGGACTTGAAGTTTGCTGCCGTCACAGACTTTGAAGTTGTTGCCGAGGTCACGGACTTGAAGTTTGCTGCCATCACAGACTTTGTTGATGTCGCCGAGGTCACGGACTTGAGGTTTGCTGCCATCACAGACTTTGCTGGTGTTGCCGAGGTCACGGACTTGAAGTTGTCGGTTGAGATGAAGGTTCTGTCGGCCTCTGTAATGCAAGGATATATGCACGATGGTCTCGGATGGACCCGAATGATTCTTACCTTTCTGTACCTGTCAGCACATAAAGATTCCAAATAGATTTTCCAGATTTTAGTTGTTTTAACTGGACTTACGTGGTGGTGCTCACGTCTGTTCGTGTAAATGGCCGGTCGGTCATTTTGGTGGTGAGTTTATGTATGAGTATATGGTATATGGAAATGTAGGGACATTTGTATGGATTTGTATTTGAGATGGGTGAACTGTATGAGTGAACTTGTGTTTGACAAGTTAGGACCAAATCAGGTTTTGCAGAATCTGTTGCTAGTCAGCGAGGCTGAATTGTTGTAGAATTTTGATGAGTATCCTTGTGTGAACACATCTAGGTCTGTTGAGAATCTTCATTCTTACTTCTCCTTGAGTCTTGTCTCTAGGAGGCAAACGACTACACATCTATTGACTGTCGTAATGGCTTTATGTCCAAGGCCCTTTGGTGTCTCAAGCCCCAAGTTGTTTGCAAGTGGTAGATGACTTTGTGAACAGGCTTGTGAAGCTGTTCTCTTGACTTGAAGATGATTGAAGAAGACTCTCCTTGTTGATTTGATTTGAAGAAGATCGAATGACGCTCGATGAAGAAGGCTGAAGGATACTCTCCCTTTGTCCTTTGATTTTTTTTTCTTAGTGCGCACCCTGGTTTTTGCCTAGACCGCCCTTTCGGGTTTTCAATCTAGCGGGCATCTCTTTTGCGTCTTTTTTTTTCATTTTTTTTTTTGAAAGTAGTATGTTAACTCGAAGAGAACTCAGAGGAGAGAATCTTATTGAGGAGAGAGAGATGAGATCTCAAGTAAGTTGAGGAGAGACGGACTCTATTTTTTGGAAGGTGATCCAAGCATTGATTCTTTGGAGAAGTGTATTCTCTGTTGATGAGAGTGAGAAGCAAAGAGGAAAGCCCCTAATGTAGATTTGATTGTTTTGAAGAGTTGAAATAGAGGTTGACTGGGGGAGGAAAGGATGGGAAGCCCCAGTTTTGATGCTTGGATTTCAAGAGTGTGTATGAGAGTGGCTAACAGGAAGCCCCTAGACTCAACAAAGAACGCTACTTGGCTCAAGGATCTAGAAAAGTTGTTCTACCTTTTAATGAACCGTGCATCATCTAGAAATTTCTAAATAAGTTTGAGGAGAAAGCCAATCATTAGTATGACTTAAGGGTAAACATTTTTCTTGATACTGAAAGTCTTCTTCACTTGATGTAGGAGGATTTTGAGAAATCCTCTTTTCTTTTGTTGGTATCGCTTGACTCCTCTTCTTTGTGGGAGAGTCCTTCTTGCCTTTGTTGAAATTCTATCCTTGTTGTGGGGCGATGAAGGCTTGAGAGGTTTTTTTTTTTTTTTTTTTTTTTTTTTTTTTTTTCGATGCTCTATTTTTGTCAAGGACGAATCGAGGAGTTTCGTCCTAGCGAGCTTCTTTTTTTTTTTTTTTTGTACCCTCAAAGCCTTGAGTTGAGTAGCCCCACTTTTCTTGGGATGAATGTTGATAGTAGTGCCTTTGGCTTTCTTCGTTTGTTGACCTTTAACTTTCTGTAGGGATAACGTTTAGCCCTTAAGCTTCCTAAGGACAACTTTCTTCTTAAATTTGCTTAGAAGTTTCTATTTTTGCGATGATTTAGGGAATGGAAGGTCCATTATTTTGCATGAGTTAAATGATATTTGTGAGGTATAACAACCTTAGGGAAAGTGTTTAGGAAAAGAAATGACTTTGATTAATTGAGAAATTTAAGAACAGACTCGATAGTTTAGAAGACACAAACTAGAGGAGGTGAGGAGTACTAGAAAGACAGAACGACTCTTCGAGTTCATACTTGGAAATTTAAAATCTAATCTACTTCTATCAAAGGAGAAAGGGAGAGGATAGTGGTAGCCCCAAAGTGGTAAGTGTAGATTTCTTCTTGGAGCTTCATCTTCTTCATGGATTGCGAGGGAGAGGATTGGTGATGACGTTGGGACGTTCTAGATCTCCATTATCAAAGAGGTCTTGTATGATGTCCTTCAAGTGGTGGCAGGAGTTGGTGTCATGGCCGGTGAAGTTGTGGTACTTGCAGAATAAGTGATGAGCATGATTCGTACCCATATCCTTCGGAGGACCACCTTCCCTTGGTTTGATCTTTTCATTCTGGACAAGCACATCGAAGAGTTCTTCTTGAGTGATTCCCTCGATTTTGTCGTAGTGCCTCTTTTTCTTTTCGGGAGGAGGGACAGCAGAATATTTTCCGGTATTGGAGCGGTTGACTGCAATGGCATTGACTGAAGCATCCTTACTTGTGGTGGGTTTGTTGTAGCGGAAAGTACTTTCCTTCTTTTTGCTTTTTAGGAAGTCGTCAACCCTAATTCCGGACTCGAGGAGTTCATTGAAACTAGGAAAGTAGTTACCGGCGAGCTTCTCTTGAAATTCATCACGAAGGCATTGAAGGAAGATGTGGATTTGCTCTTTGAGAGTAGGCCTTTCGACAATTTCAGTAAGTTTGAGTCTCCATCTTCTAGCAAATTCAGCAAAGGACTCATTTGCATGTTGCTTGGTTTGTTCAAGATCCCTCCTAGTAGGGCGGTAAGTGGAGTTGTCTTCAAACTGCCTTTGGAAGACTAAACATGCGGATGACCAATCAAGCCTTGTAGTCGTAGGAAGAGACATGTACCAATCCCTTGCAGCACCTTCTAAAGTTTGAGGAAAGCATTGGGCCAAGATTGTGTTATCAACGCCCATTGGAAGCATGGCCCAAGTGTAGGTCTCAACATGAGCTCGAGGACAGGTAGTACCATTGAACTTGGCAATATCGGGTGTCTTGTACTTGCGAGGAAACTTAGTGATGGACTGTTGAAGAGCATCGGGATCAAATGGAACGAATGATCCCTTGGAAGTGCCAAGAGTCGCAAGCTTCTTCTCGAGGTAGTTCTTAGTAACATGGTCACCAAGTTTAGTAGTTTCACCACTGCCTTCTTTCTTGGTTTTAGCACCCTTGGAGGTATGTTCCTCATCATCGGAGGAGGATGAGGAAGAGGAGGAATCGGATTCTTCCTTTTTCTTGCTTGACTTCTTGGTTTTTCTATTCACTTTGGTGTAGGATTCCTCTTCGTCGGAGGAGGATTCCACTTTCTGCTTTTGTTTTCTGCCTTTCTTGACTTTCAAATCGTTGAGTTCTTTCATGAGGGCGGCCATTTGGGCGTTTTGCTCATCAATTTGCTTACTTTGTTCATCCAACCTAGTCATGGCTTCGATGAGTTGGACCTTAGCATCGTTGAAATCGGCCTCGGTGGTAGAAGGAGAAGCAGACATCGTGTCGAGCTTTGGCGAAGAACCTAGACGTGTAGCAACCGTGTTAAACCATGATCGAGTCCCAACAAGTCGAATTTGAATAGGGTGAATGAAGGCTTGAAGGTTTGAAGGTTTTGGCCAAAACACGAAAAGACCGAACACTTATCTCGTACGAGACAAGTAGTCTCGCGCGAGACTTCACCACGAAAAGTCACAATTTTCTGATTTTAATCCTAATTTTGGTCGGACGGAAAATCCGTTTTGGGGGTTTCTAAAGTTCAAGAACCAAACCTAGGGACCTAGGGGTCGGAGTAATCCAAAGTAACATCAAGTTTTGTGCAATAATTTTGATGAGAAAATTTTCTCTTTTTAGGGGCAAATCCAAAGGGACAACCGTAGGGACGTTTCCGAAGGGACAATTCCGAAGCGACAATTTATTCATTTCTTTTCCGTGGATTATTGCACAAAACGATCTTGACAAGGGATTACAAGGACTCCAAGATCAAACCGACCGGTCAAGGAGTGTCTTAAAAAGTCAATCTACATGATTATGTGGCGATGCAGGGCTGGAAGGCTAGGCTCCCCGCGATATGACAATCTAGGTGGATTGAATACGCGGAGTGGGATGATCCAACTTCGGAGAGACCGGCGACTAGGTGGTTACCGTCATCCGTCCTTAGTGTGGGTCCCGGGTTTATAGAGGGTATGTAGTGCAATGACAGTTATATATGAGTGCGCGTGTGTGAGAGTCAATTCTAGGTGATAGAGTAAAAAAGAGAGTTTTATTTTTTTGAAAACAAAATAAAAACAAGCAATGGCCGCACCAAGTGGTTGCCTACGTTTCCCCCAAATTAGGGAGACTCAGGCCGTCGTAGTTCCACTTAATGAGAGAGGGAGCGAGAGAATAAATAAACTAATTTATTACAAAGCCCGAGTCAACCGATGACCGGTAAAAATTAAAATAATTCAATCGCACGCAGTTGTATAGTTTAAGTAATAAATTAATTACTCTACCCTGCAAAATAAAGTTAGCAAAATAACAATAATTTATTTTGACTTTTCTGGATTTATTTTGAAAGTTTTCGAAACTGTTTTTGTTTTTTGATTTTTTTTTTTTTGTTTTGTTTTGTACGGAACATGGATGAAAATTCCATTTTTTTTTTGATGGGGTCAAACGTGGAAGGGAGGAGTATTACTGACCACGTGGAAGGGAGGAGTATTATTTTGTGGTCCAACTTTACTTTGACCAACTAAACCCTCCTTTTTCTTTTACTGCGCCGCCAGAAAGTTGAGAAGCATTTGATTTGTTTTGTGACTTTTTTTTCTTTTTTTCAAATGCTTCAGCCGCCAAACAGCATTCATTCATGCCGTATAATTATCTCGCGCGAGATAAGTTATCCCGCGCGGAATAAACTGTTGTACAGTAATTTTTTTTGAAAACAGTGTCGAAAAAATTTCAAAAAAAAATCCAGAAAAATCAGATTTTTACAGAAAAATAAAAAGATTGATAATACTCAATTGTAACGCAAGTCTAACCCTCTTAATTAATTGTCCCCAGCAGAGTCGCCACTGTAGCGATGCGTGAATTTTGAAATAACAGAGTCGCCACCTATATTATTTGTTTGGAAACATAGGAAAACCATTTTGAAAAGAGATTTGAGGGTTCGGGGGTTAAGTTATCGAATGGGTAGGTCGAGGAGCATCCATTCCACCCAATCCGGAGATCGGTCTTGCCAATTGAGTATTATCAATCTTTTTAATTACTAATTAAATAAAGAACAAGAAAACCCTAATCAATTTCTTGATTAGGAATGTCGGATTGTATGCTTCGAGATCGCCTTCATCGATTGAAGGGACTCTAGGCCAATCCTTTTGATGGGATTACACCACTCTAAAAGCCAATAGAGAGAGATTAAGAAGAAAAGAGTAAAAGTATAGGAGTTTACCTAGTTTAGGGAGGATTTGATTTAGAACGTGGTTCTAAGATGTTTTCTCGATCGAGAAGTGATTTGGGCAGAGTTTCGACTCAATATGAGAGTCAAATCTTGATGCGGATAGAGCTTCGCCTCAATCCTTGATTCGGGTTTGGATGTTTGTTTGATCAACAGGGTTGATAAACAAACTTTAGGTGATTTTAGGGAGGTTTTGTGAGTGATTTGAAGAAATCTTTCGTGGAGAGAAACCAACAAATTGTGTGTGTTGTGTGGAATTCTGGACCTTTGAAATAGTGGAAGTCACCAAGTATTTATAGGGGTTTAAGAGGTAGAGGTGGAGAGGTAAAACACTCCTAGGAACCTTCCAGAACTCAATTCTGATTGGAGAACCGGATTAGATGAGGTTTATCAAGAAAGGAGGTTGAAACGGAGAAGGAGAGTGATTTCTGCACATCCTGTCGAGGGGATATCTCGCGCGAGATATGATATCTCGTGCGAGATATCTAGTCTGATGACTATTTTGTCCTCTTCAGTTTATTTCGTTAATCAGTTAGGTCCAAAACTAACGAGGTTAGTTAGAAACTTAACGAAACATGACGAAACTAATGTGCTTTCATCAAAACACAAAAGAGAGATGAAGAGTAGTGTAATCATGAATTATTGGTTCAGAATGGGGTGTCTACAGTAAGCTTAAAGATTTTAATGATTCCTATACCTAAACGGTGGAGTATATCAGGATACTCTTTATGGGAGATCACATATATAAGTGAGAAGTAATAAGGCCGCTTTTAAATTGAAACACTTATGAATCAAGAACGGTCAAGGGCCGAAATGGACAAAACGTGAGAACAAAACGTGTTAGAGCTGTTATTCTGTGAATACTATTGTCTTGGTATACACTATACAGTCACTGGTTCAAAGCGTCTCGCTACCAAATGGCTAGTATATCCGATAGTATTTCACTAGGGAAGGTTCAAGGCCATAAGCTACCTATCCCGATGCAATAATAGTTTGCCGAAACTTTCAGACGAGTCTGCATTCATGCATGCATTAATTTGTCATTCATGTGGGGGATTCATGGAATTTTGGTTTTGGAAAGTGAGATTTGACCGACTTTTGACCAAGAATTCCATTGGGTTCCATTGTAGGAAAATGGAAATTGATTGCATATTAATAATCTACATTTGGAGTAGATTAATTTGATATATTTATTTTCTCAAAACCAATTAGTGGTGAATGAGAAATTAATGTTCAAAGTATGCAAAAAGAAATGGATATATGAAGAGTTTATGGGATATGGAATAGTTATCCCACATTGCTTAAAGATGTAAAGTGATGATAGTTTATAAGTGGAAGCATCCAAAGGAGTAGTCAACAAGTTGATCTCCTTAGGCCAACCTAGGTGGACCATTGGGCCCAATTGTGCTAGATTTTGTACTAGCTCAATTTGGACCACACCCGCGAAGCGCGCGAAGCCCGCGAAGGTCGCAATGGGTGCTTTGAGGTGCACACTTTGCACTTCGCACGACCGCATCGTCGCTAGGAGCTAAGGAGCCTTAAACTTTTGATAAAAGTTGGCTCGGTCCAAGGCGGGTTCGGCTTAGGTGGTTCGATTCTGGCTAGGCTCAAGCACTTGGGCTAGGTCCGTTTGGGTCTGGGCCGAGTCATGGAATAGGTTCAAATGGTTAGGGCTGGAGACACGACCCGCACCTTTCCAATAACGGGTCAGATAAGATGGGTTGACCCATGTGATCTCAGCCTTCCATCGCACGACCGCATCGTCGCTAGGAGCTAAGGAGCCTTAAACTTTTGACAAAAGTTGGCTCGGTTCATGGTTCGATTTGGTTCAAGACGGGTTCGGCTTAGGTGGTTCGGTTCTGGCTAGGCTCAGGCACTTGGGCTAGGTCCGTTTGGGTCTGGGCCGAGTCATGGAATAGGTTCAAATGGTTAGGGCTGGAGACACGACCCACACCTTTCCAATAACGGGTTAGATAAGATGGGTTGACCCATGCGATCTCAGTCTTCCATCAAGCCTAGATCCAACGATGCAGATCCATCGGGTACCAATTGTTGTTATTCTCAAGAGGTACCACAACTCTTCATATACTATAAATAGCCCCCACCAGATTGTCAAACTCATTTAATTCATTCACAATCACTTCTCTCTTCACACAAGGAGCACATATTCACATATTTAACCGAGTTAATGAACTCGGTTAGATATATAATTGAATTTGGAATTCAGTCACAGAATTCAACGGAATTTTTAACATCATCTGTTAGAAGATAGAGCATCTCGTTGCATAAGTCTTCTTCAAATTCTGGAAGTGTCAAACACGAATTTTTGTTCACCGAAGTCGTTAATTTGGAGTGCTCCTATTAACGATTGTAAAGTCGTTTTATCTTGAGAGAAGATTGCCTCAGACCGTTAGCACCAGTGCGGGGCAATATCTTCTTGCGAAAATTGTGTTTAACACAAGACTCGACTTCTTTAATTACTCGATTTGCTTTAATTTTCGCATTCTAATTTATCTTTATTTCCTGCCCGTTAATTACTTTATGGTTCATTATTTATTTGTCATTTCGTTAAATCCAAGAAAGCCTTATTTATTGTTATATAATAAATTTTCCCAACAATCGCAAGAAGATATTAACGTTTTCTTATTTTTATGACAAATATGAGCCAATGATGATGGACAACCGAAAGACATTATCGTTAGAGACTTAACGAGGAAAATGACGGTTTCCAAGGAAGGATAACTAGAAGAGCATTGGAAGTTAACTAGAAGATAACGAGAAGGTCAACAATAATCCCGGAAGTGATTCAAAGAATTGTTGACAACATGGAGCGGACTTATAACCGAAGAGGAAGAAGATGATGATCCAAATTCGCCAAGGCAAATAAACCGAAGATAAAGAGGATGATGATCCAGATTTGCCAAGGCAGATAACCGAAAAGGAGGATGATGATGATCCAGATCCAAAAAGACAGATAGCCAATCCGCGAAGACAAATAGCCGCAGAAGAATGGGATCATGGAAAATCTCATATGTAAGACGTACATACTGAATGGACCAAATGATGCCCTTACAAAGAGCACAATCTCGTGGGGACAACCAAAGAGTTGTAGAACACTTTGAAACAGACTATAAGGTTCAAGGAACCAACTCCAAGATTTGTTACAAGATGTGGTAAGACCAATCACGTAGCAAAAGTTTGTCGTATTCCATGAAGGGAAATAGACAACTGAATCAATTAATACTGAAGCGGATATTAGGCGGGAGGAAGTAAACTAGTTTAAACGTTTTAGGTTGTGACTCTTTGAATGGACACTTGCTAAGAGTGTGACTATTCAGAGAAGCACACCCGGATCGGCCGTGCATAGACATAGAGCACGCCCGTACAAAGCATGGAGCGGTCGTGCAATTTTGTTAACTCGGACGTGCAATGCTGAGGCACCAGTTTGGATAAGTTGTGTCTTTTCAAGACCACAACACAAATATAAGCAGTAATGGGGTTTGAAGCCAACTTAGAAGGTTGAAGGTCAATCCAAGAGAATGTTGGATAGACGCTAGAGCTACCCACCATATGAGCCTCTTATCATACACTCCTTTCAATGGAAGGAAGGTGTAAATAAGAAACTCTACTACTTCCAACGTCGGGGGACTTGGAAGGGTTGTGCTGAAGATGACTTCAGACAGAGAACTGACTCTCGTGAATATGCTTTTAGACAAATGTTTTGAGTCAGATAAAACTGTACTGACCAAGAAAAATTTGTTTCTTGGTAAAGGGTACCTTGCCTAGAGGCAAATAGCATCGGTGTTTCTTATGTTTACCTTTGGAAGGTTCTAATTTATGGCATGATAAATTAGGTTATGTGAATTTCAACACAATTAAGATGTCAGTGAATCAAGAATTAATTCTCATGAATTAATTCGATTCGACTGACGAGTGTGAAATATGCATGGAAGCGGAAATGACTAAGTTATCATTTTCCTTAGAAATAAGAAACACGACACCTCTTAAGCTAATAAAAACTCAAGGTTAGAAAAAGTATTTTGTTACTTTTTGATAAGTAAGGATGAAGCATTGGTGGCATTCCAAACTTATAAGAATGATGTTGAAAATCAGCTTAATGTAAAGATTAAGAAGATTCGAAACGCTAGAAGAAGGGGAATATGCGGCGCCGTTTGAGGATATTTGTGAGGTTTCCGGCAGTATTCATCAAACGATCGCAACATATTCTCAACTCAGTCTAATGCAGGAGCTAAATGCAAGAATCATACCCCTAAAGAGATGATAAATGCAATAAGCCGAATTTGTGGGGGAAGCTGTACTGTCATTTTTAATGAGATACTCAAGAAATGATTTGATAAAACTAATTACAGATTATGGCATAATCGTAAGACGTTTTATAAATACTTTAAGTGTGGGGGTACACCTCAAGTATGGGGGTACACCACAAGTGTGGGGGTACGAGCTAAAGTAAAAGTACTTAAGCCAAAGACAAGAAATTTGGTATTCCTTGAAATCATATTTCCTTGAAGTAAAAAGGAAATAATATAAGTTTAAGAAGAGAACTTATAAAACTGTAAAAGATTTATCTTAATAGTAAAATGAACTAAGACACAGTTTGTGGACAAAAGAAGCTAGTCTTTTGGTCCTAATTTTTTATGGTAGAAAATTAAACAAAAACTGTTAAATAATGTTGTTAAATGAATAGTTCATCATACATTTAGAAGTTGGTTGATCTTCTTCCATAATGCGAACCGTTGAGTTGCAAATTGGTCCTTAAAAGGAAATATTTGAAAGATGAATCTATAGACAGAAAATTCTTGAAAGATAAGACATTCAAGAAGTGTAGTCAAGGGAGTTAGAATTTCAAAAGATAGATTTCTAAAAGAAAAATAATCTTGAGAAATAAACTCTATTGAGACAGATTTTAATCTGACAAGGCAGATTATTGATCTCGAAAACGAGACTCTTGAGATATAGAATCTGAATAGAAAAGATTCTTTAAAGTAATAGACTCTTTAATGGTAGAATCATAAGAGTTAGATAAATTCTCCAAGATAGACTCTAGAATAAGCTAAATTCTTGAGAAGTAACACATAGATTCTTGAGAGATGGAATCTATAAGATAGAATCTTGAGAGGTAATCTCTGTAAGGTAGATCCCTGAGAGGTAGACTCTAAGGAGGTAAAATCACTTAGAGATACTGAATACTTGGGAAGTCGGACCGGTACAGAGATGATAACCAATCGAAGAAACTGACCGATAGAAGAATTTGATCACTCGAAAGGATTGACCATTCTAGAGAGACTAAAAGTATAATTAAAAATTGTAAAAAATCACTAAGTATAGTCAAAGTACTTGGAGTACTTAAAGATATTATTTTGATTACAGATTACAATAAATAAGATATTCAATAGTATGGAAAGGATATACCGATTGGATATCAGACACAAATAAACTCCAAGGTGAAAAATGTGTTCACAATAAATGGAGCAGTGGTGTCAAACTTCCAAGACAACATGAACAACTCTATTCAATAAGGAATCTGAGTCGATAGCGTTAGATAAAGATAAAAGCTGAATGGTCTTGGAAGATATTCCTTTGTGGAATAAGTTTGTGTCTACATGTCCTAAGGCATTATGACGACAATGAGAAATAGGAAAAGGTGTAGAACATCATAGTAAGTCAAGACACAATGGTTATTGACATATTACTTTAAGATAATTGATCTCAAATGGGACTGTCACAACTGGCCATGTGAAGTCAAAAACGGATCCGTATACCAAAAAGTATGAATAGGAGATCAAATTGTTTGGTAAGGGGAATGAAGTTCAAAACCCACACAAACAAAGAAATCCATAGTGGACACTCAACCTTGATAATTGGAGATTCCATGCCCTTGGTTCAATGAGACAACTAAATTATGGAAATTCTAGTATGTACGCTTAGAACTCATTATAACTCATTCTCAGAAGCCATCTAAGTGCTAAAACACCTGATGACGTGTGGTGAGGGTAAGCTTAAAGATGTTAATGATTCCTATACCTAAGTGGTGGAGTATAGCAGGATACTCTTTATGGGAGATCACCTATATAAGTGAGAAGTAATAAGGTCGCTTCTAAATTGAAACACTTATGAATCAAGAACGGTCCAGGGCGTGAGAACAAAACGTGTTAGAGCTGTTATTGTGTGAGTACTATTGTCTTGGTATACACTATACAGTCACTGGTTCAAAGCATCTCGCTACCAAATGGCTAGTATATCCGATAGTATTTCACTAGGGAAGGTTCAAGGCCATAAGCTACCTATCCCGATGCAACAATAGTTTGCCGAAACTTCCAGACGAGTCTGCATTCATGCATGCATTAATTTGTCATTCATGTGGGGGATTGTTGGAATTTTGGTTTTGGAAAGTGAGGTTTGACCGACTTTTGACCAAGAATTTCATTGGGTTCCATTGTAGGAAAATGGAAATTGATTGCATATTAATAATCTACATTTGGAGTAAATTAATTTGATATATTTATTTTCTCAAAACCAATTAGTGGTGAATGAGAAATTAATGTTCAAAGTATGCAAAAAGAAATGGATATATGAAGAGTTTATGGGATATGAAATAGTTATCCCACATTGCTTAAAGATGTAAAGTGATGATAGTTTATAAGTGGAAGCATCCAAAGGAGTAGTCAACAAGTTGATCTCCTTGGGCCAACCTAGGTGGACCATTGGGCCAACCATGTAAGGAGTAGCCCAATTGTGCTAGATTTTGTACTAGCTCAATTTGGACCACACCCGCGAAGCGCTCGAAGCCCGCGAAGGTCGCAATAGGCGCTTTGAGGCGCACACTTCGCACGACCGCATCGTCGCTAGGAGCTAAGGAGCCTTAAACTTTTGACAAAAGTTGGCTCGGTTCATGGTTTGATTCGGTCCAAGGCGGGTTCGGCTTAGGTGGTTCGGTTCTGGCTAGGCTCAGGCGCTTGGGCTAGGTCCGTTTGGGTCTGGGCCAAGTCATGGAATATGTTCAAATGGTTAGGGCTGGAGACACGACCCGCACCTTTCCAATAACGGGTCAGATAAGATGGGTTGACATCGTCGCTAGGAGCTAAGGAGCCTTAAACTTTTGACAAAAGTTGGCTCGATTCATGGTTCGATTCGGTCCAAGGCGGGTTCGGCTTAGGTGGTTCGGTTCTGGCTAGGCTCAGGCGCTTGGGCTAGGTCCGTTTGGGTCTGGGCCGAGTCATGGAATAGGTTCAAATGGTTAGGGCTGGAGACACGACCCGCACCTTTCCAATAACGGGTCAGATAAGATGGGTTGACCCATGCGATCTCAGCCTTCCATCAAGTCTAGATCCAACGATGCAGATCCATCGGATACCAATTGTGGTTATTCCCAAGAGGTACCACAACTCTTCATATACTATAAATAACCCCCACCAGATTGTCAAACTCATTCAATTCATTCACAATCACTTCTCTCTTCACACAAGGAGCACATATTCACATATTTAACCGAGTTAATGAACTCGATTAGATATATAACTGAATTTGGAATTCAGTCACAGAATTCAACGAAATTCTTAGCATCATATGTTAGAAGATAGCGCATCTCGTTTCATAAGTCTTCTTCAAAGTCTGGAAGTGTCAAACACGAATTTTTGTTCGCCGAAGTCGTTAATTTGGAGTGCTCCTATTAACGATTGTAAAGTCGTTTTATCTTGAGAGAAGATTGCCGCAGACCGTTAGCACCAGTGCGGGGCAATATCTTCTTGCGGAAATTGTGTCCAACACAAGACTCGACTTCTTTAATTACTCGATTTACTTTAATTTTCGCATTCCAGTTTATCTTTATTTCCTGCCCGTTAATTACTTTGTGGTTCATTATTTATTTGTCATTTCGTTAAATTCAAGAAAGCCTTATTTATTGTTATAAAATAAATTTTCCCAACAATTATTATGCAGTAATATGTTATACTGCATGCAAAATGCATTATTTAAACTTATGATATATCATCTTCAATACTGTCGTCGATTGCTGAATTTCGGTCGTCATCTTCGGTTGTCAGTGGCAGCCGCCCATTGCCACCATAAATACAGTATTATATGCCATTGTATGATGCAGTAGATTAAATAATAATACAAAATGAGAATAAACTTATCGAGTATTATGATATTTTTATAAAACTTATTAGACATTCCCCCTTAAATAGTTGATAATTATTAAATTAAAAAAAATAAAAGATACTTTCTCCGTCACAATTTAATGTTTCGATTTTAATTTTGCACGTAGATTAAAAAATGTTGTGAGTGTGAAAATTAAAGTAGAATAGAAAAAATATGTAGGAAATAATAAGCTAATTGTTATTATAAGTGTAATCAGAAAATTTTGGAAAATGAAGTAACTAAAAACTTTGAGACAGCAAAAAAAAAAAAAAGAAAGTAAAAATCTTAAACTGGACTATTTTGAAAAATAGAAATTTATTTTGAGAAAAAAAAACAAGAAAAAGGAAAGCAATGGGGAACCATACACTATCAGTCCACGAGATCCATACTGTCCTGGAAAAAAGCTTCCTTTGTCAACTTGTCTTCCTTTCTCTTTCCCATTTAACTGTTAATTACCTTCCAAATCCCCTCCCCCCATAATTCCCTCCATTCAGTCCATTAACCAACTTCTCTTTCAACACTTTAGAGAGAGAGAGAGAGAGAGAGAGAGAGAGAGAGAGAGCATTGCACTTGAACAATGCAAGATCCATCAAATCCAAACCCTAAGCCGCCAAATGCAGTCTCTATGACTCCCTTTCCTATTCCTCCGGCCACCTCTTTCCGGCCTTCTCACCACCGCCGCGCTCACTCCGAGATGAATTTCCGACTTCCGGACGACCTAGATCTGGTCTCCGACCCCTTCGATGCGCCTTCAGGAAGTTTTGAAGAGATCGGATCTGAGGATGATTTGTTCTGTACTTACATGGACATTGAAAAGCTTGGATCTGGATTGAATGAAGGTGGTCTTGACAATGCTGGTGGTGGCGGAGGTGGTGAGGATACTGGTGGTGATGGAGAGAAGAGCATGAGACCACGGCATAGGCATAGTAATTCTGTTGATAGTTCGAGTTTGTTCGGTTGTGAGAGTATTGAGGCTAAGAAGGCCATGGCTCCAGAAAAGTTAGCTGAGTTGTGGGCACTTGATCCGAAGCGAGCCAAGAGGTAATCAATCCGTCTATAGATTATTGCATATTATGATTCGAGTTATATTCTAATTTAGCTACTTTAATTCAAGAAATGAGCTGGAATTGAACACAAGTTATCGAGAAATCTAATCTGAAGTAGACACTTGTTGAAGTGAATCTAATGGTCAATCAAGTCAAACTTAGGTCAAATTATAAGTGGGGAGGAACTTATCCTGGTTCAGTTGAACAAAGGATTGCTTTATATGGTGACCCTTGATGTGATATTTAATCATTAATTAAGATAGTTTTATCTTGATTTTTTTGAGGGATAAGACTGATTGTGGCTTAAGTTTGGAACTTTCTCTTGCTATTGTCGATGCGGTCAGATGTCACACCACTCGGAGATTTTTTTAATTTTTTTTCATTTGTCATTAGAAGTAAATGTCAACAAACGACTGTTGATTGTGGTAAGCATAGTAAACTGCCTTCACCAAAATTGCATAACTTGACCTAAGACCAGTCAACTGCTTGCAATACTATACTTTTTGAACCAAGTTATGCATGTTTTTGAGAGTTACAGCTACCATGTAGCTTACATTTTTTTTAATTTTTTCAGTCAAAGCAAATGGAAGTTGTTAGCTAGTTGAATCCATCTTTTCATGATTTCAGCTTTATCCAAATTTTATACTCTGACTACTGTATCTTTAAAAATCAACACTTTCGAGAAGCTATACGCTTGTGATGAACGTTGAAATGCTTAGTAAATGTTCAATATGCTTAAAAGAGTGGCTTAAATTTTGGTCACTGCAGAGCACATTTTTAGGCTTAATTTAAGTTGTTCATGTTCAGAACGTTTAGAATGAGTGGCTCAAAATTTGGTTTGCAGAGCACATACTAAGGCTAAAATTAAGAATATCAAGGATACATTTATGTTGGCACATAAGAATGTAAACTCTCCAAGTTTCATCATCTAGAAACGATGAAGACTGAGACTCTAAGAAAAAGGAGACTGACAACTTTTATGAAATACAACAAGGGTTCTTGAAATTGGTTATTAGTGCTTGTTGATGATTGGTAATCCATATTTTTTTGCTCCCGGTCAAATTTTATTTGATTTGACTACCAAGAATACATGAAGATTTTCACCTACACATGCCCTTTCTCCTCCTTGGGCAATCCTAATAAATCATTAAATTAGTTACTGATAGTATTATTCACTGTGGATCAATAACCATTTTTTGAATTTTATTTGGATAACTACTTTTTCACTAAATCTTGATCAAATTTTATTTGATTTTACTATAAAAAAATACAGTGAGACTATCTTTCAGAGTCAAAGGGAGTAGTATTTAATGTAATTTGTGATATTTAGGATTTTTTGTTTGATGGGACGTGTTTTTATCGTTTATATAACATTTTATATTTGTAAAGAGTTCCGGCGGCAGTGCGAAGCTAGGACTTTTTTGGAAAGGGTCAATATTGCTTTAGGGGTGATTATTTTAATTATGGTATCCAACTAGGGGGTTAAAAGGAAATAATATACTGCAAACTTTACCCAAAAATAGATGGCGTCAAAATTAATAGAAATTTTATTTTTAGTAAAAAGTCTTTTTCTTAAATTTTTAAGGTGATAAAATTGGCACTTTCCAAAATTAAAGGGTCAAATGACCCCTATGCCACAAAGGTAGCTCCTCCAGTGGTCTTCGCAGTGAGTAGTGTCCTGCTTCTTGGAAAAAAATTATATTATGGGGAACTGATGAAAATCGAAGAAGATTGTTTATATTGCAAAATAAAATTCATCTTTAATAGATTTGGATAAACAAACGGTCTCCAAAGTAATCATAAAAAATCTTTATTTGTAAAATTGGAGAGAAAAATATCTCACTTGCTTGTCTTGCTCTTTGTTATTTCAGCTCTCTCCAACTTTGATTTATGTAGCCTCTCCTCTATTTTTGTGTATGTACAAGAATTACTGTAACTGATTGCAGATATTTTTGTTTTATCTTATGTGTCGCATCTTGAGTTGCCATGACTTCTATTGTTAGTTTGAAGTGTGCTGATCAGATTATCTGATGCTTTACGTTATACAGGATTCTGGCTAATCGACAGTCTGCTGCTCGTTCAAAAGAGAGGAAGGCGCGTTATATAAATGAGCTTGAAAGAAAAGTGCATACACTTCAAACAGAAGCAACCACTCTTTCTGCACAACTGACACTGTTTCAGGTGATTTAAGTAACTAAGTCGTTTAATGTTTTAAATTTATGTTCTTAGTTGTCTCACTGGGTCATTTGCATTAGGTGGACGATTGTTGTTTTTCTGAATTCAACTGTAAAAGCTAATTATAGTAAGTACAGTGTTATAGTATGTATTATGGGTAGTTCAGCAGCTCAATGGTCCCTTGAATGCAGAAATAAAGGCTTCCCAGACTTGGCTACTCTTTTTACTAGATGGATTTTGATTTGCTTTCAGTTATGTCGAAGAATGATGATGATATCTGTTAGAAGTACCAACGGCTGTGAATTCATGGCCAATCAGGCACTTAAAACCACTAACTCCGTCCCTCAATGCAGTCATTTATTAACTTGAGGGAAATAAGTTGATTTTTAAACAACTTTAGTTGCAAATATATATAAGCACCCTTATTATAGATCTATTCTATTGCAAGTATATATTGGAACATGATATTTGTTAAATTTCACATATCATGTTAATGGACACTCACTTAGAAATGGAGGGAGTAATTAGCATCCAAGTGTTTGGCCTCATAAATAGTGACGACGCCAGAATTTTTTTCCCAAGGCAATTGGAATATCATAGACGTATAATGTTATGTAATAATATACAAATTTAACTAAGAAAGGGGGTCAAATTTACAAATTTGTGTTATTTTTTTTTCAAGAAAAGGCGATCGAAACTGAAATTTTCTTATCATTTTGGTGTGAAGTTTTTTTTTTTTTTTTCCTTCTAATTTTTAGGGTAGTAAAATATCAACTTTCAAAAGACAAGGGGGTCGTATTATCCCTTCCCACAAGGTGGCTTCGCCACTTCTCATAAACCCCTTTGCACGTGCTTCAGACAAGAGAATGGATGTGTTTTGCATTAGGCAGCCTACACTTTAAAATCCCCAAATTTCAAGGATCTAAAGAACAAATGCTTTGAGTTTATATTGGGCACCTACAGTTTGTTGGAAGACTTTTTTGGTGATCATTATATGCAATCTACGATACATGTGAGTGTGTGTGTGTGTTTTGAGGGGTGGGTTGGGTGGGGAAGGCCGGAAGGGCGATACGAGAAATTCGCTTGACCAAGTTTGTTTCCTACTTATGTAGAAGTATATGTTATACTCATTGACGCATACATATATGCTAGTATCTCTATTTCACTTTCTATTCTTGTGTCATTTCATGGATTGCTTTTAACTTCGGTAGATTATTGTTTGTTTCTTACAGAGAGATACAACTGGTCTGTCTTCTGAAAACACAGAGCTTAAGCTTCGGTTACAAGCTATGGAGCAACAGGCTCAGTTGCGTGATGGTAAGCTTGAGTATTACGTTGGTTTTTTCGAACCTAAAGCCACATTTTTCTATCTACCAGTTCTCTTTTTTCAGTTGCCTTTTCCCTTGAGGACATTTCTACCAATTTCTTTATTAATGCTACTCCCTCGTCCCTAATGAATGTGTATTTTTTTGCCCCAAATTGAATGTCCAATTTTTTAAGAAGTTACTAAATCCTCTCTCATCAAACAACAATTTTTAATTCGCACTTACACTCATAATGCAATATGGTGAGATCGTTAAGGGTTTTATGTACTTGTGCTACTAAAAATGCTTAAGGTTAACATTTGTGCAAATGTCCCACGAAACGAAAGTAAAAATTGGACATTCATTTATGGATTGAGGGAGTACATTTCTTTTGTGCCTTCCTATAACACCTAGTATAAAATGAAATCTTTTTTGAATTAATATTTTGTTTCAAATACACAGCGCTTAATGAAGCACTGAAGCAGGAAGTAGAAAGGCTGAGAGTAGCAACGGGAGAAATGGCCAGTGGCTCAGATGCATATAATCTGGGAATGCACCATGTTACCTATAACCAATCTTCCTTCTTTTCAAACCAGCAACATCAACAACAAGCGGAGCAGCAGCAGCAGTTCCATTCCTTCCAGGCTAACATGTCAGCTCACCACCATCACTCTCTTCTTGCAGCAGCCCATGCGCAGGTTCATCAAGAGTCCATGCAGCAGCAGCAGGACCCACTTGGCCGTTTCCAGGGGCTTGATATCAGCAGCAGAGGCAACTCTCTTCTCATTAAGTCTGAAGGCCCTTCCGTCTCCGCTAGTGAAAGCAGCAGTACGTTTTGATTGTCCATTGGTTCACCACATTTTTTGAATTGTTCATAGACTGACACCTCGTTGGCTCCCCGAAATACCATTTCTTCAAAATTTAATTTATTTTTCATCTTATTAGAAAATCTAGGATTTTAGCATGTTGACAGGTCCTGTGTGATCCATTGTTGTTGTTGTTGTTGTTTATGGTTTTTTTCTTTTCTTTTATATTTCTCATTTATAGTTTAAATTTATTTATTTTTAACTTGTGAAGTGTAGAGAATTGCATCATCTTGTGCTTTTCTTCTCAGAGTCAGGGTGTAGTTAACATGTTTTATTGGTTAAACTCTGCTTAGTGTTGGAGAAATGGGATTCTTTTATGTTAACTTTTCTCTTAATGGCATTGTCAGTTACTCCCTTCGTTCAACTACAAATGTTTCTTTCGGCCAAAATACAATTAGCCACCCAAAATATCCACTGATTCTTACTTTACATCTCCGTTTGAAAAGTCGGCCTGTTTAGTACCTAAGTTTTCAATTTGTCCCCCTTTACCCCCCAGCTCAAACGAGCATTAGAAAACTAACGTTAAATTGCACGTGTCTCGTTATATGATGGGCATTTAAGTATTTCCGATGTAAATTGATTCAAAACAATGTCATATTGTATTGAGGAAATAACATTTAAAAAAAAGGAAAAAGAAAAAGATGTTTACTCCCTCCATCCCACTTCAATTGATACTTATTTCCTTTTTGGCCCGTCCCACACCAATTGATACTTACCCAAAATGAAAAGGAATCTTCACTATTTACCCCACTCATTCTCTCTCCTATTTTACTTTTTCACTCACAACATTCTCTCTCCTGACTATTCCTCCCACTCATTCTCTCTCCTATTTTATTTTTACACTCACAACATTCTCTCTCCACCATTTTCTTAATATGTGTGCCATTTTTTTTGGTATCCATTGAAGTGGGACGGAGGGAGTATGTCTTTCACCACAACTTCTTCGAACCACCAGTTCACCATCATCATGCTATCACCACCATCAAACTTACAAATTTCGCAAATGAACATATCTGGTTATCTTCTCAATCAAACATCGAAGGTTTTGAAAAAATTGTAGATCTTACACAGCATAAATCCCCCAGTTCCTCCCAAACCCACTAAAACCCTAATTCGCCAACCACTAATCCCATGACAACACCATCCGCAACCCCCACCTTAGACTGTCGGATGTTTGAAGCCCCGTACCTAGAAGTCGACATTCCAATCATGATCCAAGTCAATGAAAACAGTGACGTCGGAATTGAGCTTGCTATGGTCCTTCGTGTTTGGTCTAAATATGGAATCATTTGGACGGAAATCAAGGGGTAATTTGGGGTTAACTGGATTTGGTTTTTTATATTTTTTTAACTTTTCTTTCTGTTTACCTTTTTAATTTTTTCCTTTTCTTCTCTATTTTATTTAGCTTTGTTACCCTACTAACTTCGTCGTTTGAAACTTCTGCACAGTGAAAAGACAAAAAAATAACCATCAGTGGATACTTTTGGGGGTAAACGTATTTTGCCCGTTTCTTTCAATTTGTCAATGTTATCAAGAAATATGTTTCAATTGTTTGTACATTAATGGTAAAATTGCACTAAAATACTTTCATTATTTAGATATGAGACATTTATTTTGAAACGGATCAAAAAGAAAAATGTGATATTTATTATGGGGATGGAGAGAGTACCTTTTTAGGAAAATTTTACCATTCCATTGTGTTTTAACCTCGGACTATTTGGTTTATCCCGCTGTTTCCGCGTCGGACACTCGTATTTTATTCTCGAGAAGGATCCCACAGGGTAAACCAAATATTACGAGCATCATAGGTTTAGGTTTTAACTCGACAGATTATGCACTTCATTGGGTTTTGTTTGTTTAGAAACAGATGGTATTATTTTCTGGCTGGGCATAATGTTGACTGAAATAACACTGGGCATGTTATATTTCTGCTGAAGTTCTGGCTGTTCATGTTTTAAACTGAAATAAAACACTGCATGTCTGCACTGGGTTAATTATTTTACCTTGATTGGTCTAGTATGTTAATTGAACTCGTTCTAGTTAATTACTTTCCCATACGCTCCATAATAAATGTCACATTATTTTTTTTGGTCAGTTTCACAACAGTCCAGTAAATACAAGCGAAGCGATTTACAAACAAATAAAACACATAATTTGATAAAAAAAATAAATAAAAAAAAGTCTCAAATAACTTTGAAACGGAGTTTGGGGTGATCACATGGATATTAAACCAACATAAACTCCTAGGGGAGGGGACCCCAAACGTAACTGACTAGTTGCCTCCATCAGGGAGGGACCATGGCCATGGGGCTCCAAACAGACAGACCATTTCAATGCACATGGCCACATTGGCAGCAACTACATCACACAAACTGCACCTCCATGGAAGATCATGTGGGGACTTTCTGTGGCTGCTATCCTAGACCATCTCACTTACTATCCTCTTATAAAAGTGACAAATCATGACCCTCTTGTTTTAGGGTCCATTTCCATGTTCTACTATCTTTCTCTATATCTACATTAACTTAGTCACATTAAATTAGAAAGAGAATATCTGTTGCAACGACTAATTTGTTGATACGCTTCGATATAGAAAAAAATTGGCCACATCTTATTTTTTTTATCGATTGTCATAGCTTCATTTGATTATTTAACAATTGACTTGGTCCAACCACTCTATAAAAAGAATGCTGAACGCAGCTTAACAATAAATTAGTCGTTGCAGCAGTTCCAGTTCCAAGTGGAACTAAAACAAACAGACAAGGCCTTGTGAGGGGCACTTTCATGGGTTCCTAACACACAACATTTGGATAAATTGCACATGCTCATTTGTGGTTGCTAGCTAATTTAACATCTTGATGGCTACCTCTATTCAAGACCCCCACACCATATTTTGCCTAAGTATGCTTAAAAAAGGGTTCAAAAAATAGTCTATTGTGCTTTTAGTATCACATGGAGATGGATCCTACTACTCTTGAATAAGTAACATTAAAAGATAATGCAAATTGATTGCTAGAAAACATTGAGGCCACAATTTCTATTTTCTTTTCCTACTACTTGTTAATATCTTCTCTAGTGGCGCATATTCTTTGGGTATGTCTTGTACACCAGTTGTCACCCCTGTAGCTAATTAGTTATCCAATAAGAAAAATAGTACTCCCTCCGTCCCTAAAAGTTTTAGTACTCCCTCCGTCCCTAAAAGTTTGTCATTTTTTTGTTGAACTTTGATCATAAATTTATGCGAGATTAATCATGTTCATGAAATTCTAAAAGTTGTTGTTGATAATATTATTAATGGTGAATCAATAAAAAATTTTAGAATTTCATGAATATAATTAAATTGTCATATATTTGTGGTCAAAGTTCAACTGAAAAGTCAAATGGGACAAACTTTTAGGAGCGGAGGGAGTATCCCTCAAAAATATCAACTTTGCAGATTACAGCAACACCATCGACATCATCTCATTATCATAAATGATGTCACCTACGGTGGGGTAAGAGTCTTGGATGTATACAGCATTTCCCTTGTGTTAAAATAAAGAGAGACTGTTTCTGTATATCCCATAATGAAAAAAATTGCGTAAAAATTACATGTACTGAACTGCTGCTTCATTTA
Source organism: Adenophora triphylla var. japonica (assembly GCA_022495995.1). Taxonomy (NCBI): domain Eukaryota; kingdom Viridiplantae; phylum Streptophyta; class Magnoliopsida; order Asterales; family Campanulaceae; genus Adenophora; species Adenophora triphylla. Next base: position 317,944 of record JAFEMH010002257.1, on the reverse strand, counting down.
TAAAAAAAAAACGCAGACAGTTTGGTCTTTGATGAATCATTTTGCTTTATTTTATCATATTCTCAAGTCAAAAATAGAGTCTTTAACTTCATCGGAAATGATGAAAAATTGACTTTGCAGATTATTTGAAGAAAAATACCTTTTTTATTATTATTATTTTTAAGACAATTAATTTGTCTATGTACTTAGTATTTACAATGTTGTTTCTTTTTCTTTTTCTATAGTTAATATCTTTTTAGAAATGCTTTTGACCATATAAAAACATTCTTATAAAATCTTCTAAATAAGATATGGTATGTGCCACAAAATTGATAATTCCATTAAATTATATGATGGGCTACAAGAAAATCCTATTATCCACCTTGGTATGATTCCTATGCAGAAAGAGACAATAGTTGAAGATTTGATACATCTTGTATGCATGAAAGGATGTTTTCATTTCAGTGTTTGTCCCAATTTTTTATTTTTTATTTTATTTTATTTATTTTATTTTTTTAAATGAGGCTGAGAAATTGCCATCCCCAATCCAACCTAAGTATAGTATTCTCTTTGCCTTCACTCTCACACAGACCAATTTGTACCCATTTTCTTTCCTTGAAAATGTATTTACAAATATAATATTCAACTTCTACTTTAAAATATTTTATATTGCCAAATCAAATTACATGGTTTGGTTCTGTCTGTTTAGTAGGAGTTAGACTACATACCAAATCAAGTCACATGATTTTTCAATTTTCAAACCTAGCTAACTGTCAATGCTTAAAAACCAAATCAAACTGAATAATTTAGTTCAGTTCAATATCAAACCTTGATTCAAATCAAATCGTTAACACCCCTAATAATATAGAACCCCTAATAATATAGAGTAGATAAAAGTATTTTGTTTCTCTCTCCACCAAAATGAATATTCTCTCCGTCCCGCTACAACTCGCACAGTTACTGTTTGCACGCGAATTAAGGAGAAAGTTAGTGGAGTAAGTGTTGTGAATATGAAAAGTAAGGTCGGAAAGAGAAAGTGAGATAGGAAATAGTGAGTTGATTGGTATTGTGAGTATAAAAGTAAAGTAGGAGAGATAATTAATGGGTGAAATAGTAAAGATTCTTTGCCATTTTAAAAAGTGTGCAGCTTGTAATGGGACATCCAATGAAAAAAGTGTACAGTTTGAGCTTGTAGCCGGTGGGAGGGAGTACATACAAATTTTGAAGGAATAGAAAAGATAGTGATGTTTTGTATATAACGACGTGCATGTGCCCGAACATGGGTAGGCCCATCTAATCTCTCTTCTCTTTTCATTTCTTTTCTACCTAATTACTAAAATTATGGGTTCAATGATGAATAAGTCGTGCAATTACATTTATAAATTTTGATTATAAAATTATTGTTGCACGTAATCTTGACATTTCTTTAGATTAGAGTAGGTGTTAACCACGTCTACCGATTGGTAATTACTACTGTATAATATAATGGAGTATATTATTTTCTATTTTATTTCTTGGCATTATTATTATTATTATTATTATTATTATTATTATTATTATTATTATTATTATTATTATTATTATTATTATTATTATTATTATCAATTTCATTCGGAGATAACAACCGACAATTCGTTTAGCAATCGCTCTCAAAAGTCTCTATTTTGTTTGATCCCTTAGCTCTATGGCTTTACCCGATTCAGAAGTTGGTGAAATGTGAATGTTAAGGAGTTAATTCATCATCCGTCTCACTTTAAAAAAGACACAAATTTTTATTTTGTATGTTCTATTTAAAAGGGCACTTTTAAAATATAAACGTTTTAATATTTTTTTACTTATAAAATGCACTTGTTATAGTCAAAATAACTATCCACTTGCTATTTTATACCCCATTTTCTCTCTTAAATCTCACTTTTTATACTTATTACAACGTTTAGCACATTATTACTCAAGGCAACATTATCAACCTCTTTTTAAGGTTTTATAGTACCACTCTATTCCTACTAGGACTGCCAGGCCCACACCTTGGATGATTTTGGGCATTTTGAATAGCGCGATTGATGAATACCAAACGGTTTATCCTGACAACCTTATTTTCTGTTTTTTTTTTAAAGCACAACATGTTTAAAAAAAATAGTGCTTCAATTAAAAAAATAGAGCGATTGATAAATTATTAATTTTTAAGCAAATGTTCAATTAAAAAAAAAATTACAAACGTGTCATAGTATAAACGATTATTATATATCAATTGTGATGAGCCCGGATCTATTGGACCGGGCCCGCGGCCTGGCTTCAAATCTGGTCAAGGCAGAGTGACGTGGCGGTTCTGAAGCCATTGGAGGGAAGATCAGCGGACAAAATAGGCCTTGTGGTCAAGACCGTGTCCCTCCTCGGTTCGTCCCCGTCGAGGACCCTTGAAACCCTACTCGCTGGATCTCGTGCCCGCATGAGTCATGCCCGCATCAACCGTGCTCGCGCCATATATCTTTGACCGCGGCACAACGTTGACCGCGGGCATAGTGCCGCTTTCCTTAAATATCAAGCCTTACCGAGCAAGTCGCCCATCGGCTCGACAGCCACTTGCCGGCTCCCCCATCACGCATTCAATGCGGCCACCCGCGCCTACTATTCCATTTAATGCAATAAGCCTGGCCACACGGCTCATGTCCCTTTCACCTATGTCCCCCGGACACCAATGTTCCCTCCCCGACAGACCAATCACCAAGTGGACACGTGTAGCCGGTCAAATACCAAAGTGCCCCCTAGGGCCGATCTCATCAGCTTACCTCAACAAGCACCACGGCATCGCTTATAAATAGAAGGCCTTTACCCCTCGGGGCAAGGTAAGTTCCATATACAATTGAGTAAGCTCTTTTACTCTCTAAACCTAAACACACACACACTCCGAAGGTATTCAAAGCCTTATTACTCAAGATTCTTACTCACACCCGAGGGCCCGAGTTGGAGTAACATCCAACTTCGACCTTAATCGGTGCTTGTTTGTGTTGTGATCTAGGTACACAAAACCACCAAATATATCCTAGCCAGGATATCCTTGAACCGCTCCTGACCCCGAAAAGCTGTGGCGTCATCAGTGGTTCCATTGTCGGGAAACCGACTTTCTTTCGTTTCTCGTTAAAAATCCTTTGTTTTCAAGGCACCTCACGTGTCCTAAACAAATTCAGTGCCGAAAGGCTCTTCTATTTTACATCACTAAGTTTTTCCCATTTAAAACTTTTGTTTTCGTACACACCTTGTAGTCTAAACAACCTACCGTCAAAAGACACTTCTTTTCGCTTATTTTCACCTTTCCGAGACATGTCTCAAATTCGAAAAATGCCGGTCATTTAACCATAGAGGAGGAGAACCAAGCCGAACCCTCCAACAACAATAAAAAGGAAAGGCAAACCAACTCGTCTTCAATGTAACGGGGGCCCATTCTCACCTCAAAATCCCCACCAACGAGTTCTCCACCTGCTAACCGAGGAAGCACGTGCCGAGAAAGCCCAAGCCCTACTAAACACTAGCCCAAAACTCCCAAGCTCGCATAAAAACACCAATCCGACCACCCCACTTTCCCCGTAACAAATCCCGAGAAGGAAGGAAATCCTAGCCTCCAAATCCAAACCGGTCGCGGAGGCCACGGCCATCAACGACGCGGAGATGAAAATATTTGAAATAGAGGCCAACGGAGGGCTACAGCTCCCTCAAGGGTCACAAAGGTTCTCCCAACGAGCTCCCGCACACTCGCTTGCTAGTCAAGCCGCTGGGGCAAACCGGCCGACCTGCCTCGAGCGCGGACACCGGCCAGACGGAGCGTGGTGCATGTAGATGATAGCGAGGAAAGGGGGAAGAGGCACACCAAATCGCCGTGCGAAGTCCAAAGCCGACCCTCGCTCCGGCCAAGGAGAAGGCCGTGGCTCCACGAGCTAAAAAGCAAAAGGTTGATGATCGTAACCCCGAGTTTGTGGAATTCATGCAAGATGTGGGAAACCCATCGAAGGTCGCCTGTAAGTGTGGCCGCACTATGGACGCCTTCGCCGATAAAATTGCGCGGCACCGATCCGTAAGGGCAAACCCCTGCATGGACACCTATGACGGATCCAAAATGCCAAGAGTCATATGGGAAGATTTGAGGGCCGATGGCTTTATTCTCCGCGGATGAGTCGTTGATGTGCAAAGCTTTGCCGCAACCTTCACCGGCAAGGCCCTATCTTGGATGCTAGCCCTCAAGCCCCGTGTATCCAAATATTCGCCCGCCCGTAGTCCTCTTCCTCAATGCCTTTGCCGGAGCAGCGTGTGCCCGCTAGACCAAAGACAGATCTTGTCCGTGTCAAGCGTGCACCAAATGAGCCTACAAAAGATTATATATCCCGGTTCAGAAGGTGAGCGAGGAGATTGTGGACCCGGACGAGGGGATATCGTACTATGTTTTGAGGGCGGCCTCGCAACTCCTTCCTCAAAATGAATTTTGCCTCCAAAGAAACCTAAATCAGCCGAGGAAATGTATGAAAGGGCCTCGGCCATCGCCTCCGCCTCGAAGAGCCTAGTGTGCTCCGCTCCACGAGCTTCGCGAAAGAAAGGATAAGCCAAGTCCAGAGACCACCCTGCAGCCTCGCTCATACCAATAATCGTGGCAAAAACAGAGGCCGGGATCGTAAAGGCTCAAAAGGCCGTGGCCGAAACAGCATACACAGCTCACCGACCCAAGGGCGGTGATCATGAGAGCCTCGTACTTTCCTCCTCCTCCCCCCATGCTTCGAAAGCCAAATGAGAGGAGTAGACTTAAATTTCGTGAGTTTCACAACGACCACGGCACGGAATCCGAGGATTGTTTCCACCAAGCGAGTAATCCAAACAGAAAATTAATAACGGGAGCTAACCAAGTGGGTTAAGGGAAACAACACGCCCCCAATAACAATGATCGCAGCGGCACGACACACGCGGGGACCAGATAGGAATGAAAGAGATAATAATGATGACGATTTTGGGGACTATGACATTAACTTCATCGGGGAGGAACCTCCCACTAAGTAGGCGCTTGTCTCTCCAAATTCGGACATTAGAGAAGGTTTTCTCCATCCCCGCCCGGCCCCGGAGGAAGAGCTTGAAATCGGGTTCAAAAGGAGCGAACTTGCCTCCACCCTTTTTCATTCCACACGCCCACTCACCCTCGTAATGAGAATCAACCGGCAAACATAGGCCGTGTGTTGGTAGATACCGGAGCCGCCCGCGACATACTTTACTACCATACTTTGATCGGAATGAGAATGACTAAGCACATCTCACCCATACGCGGGTATGCTCGAAGGCTTCACAAACCACGCCGTAAGGGTAAAGGGACGATTGTGTTTGACGTAGCTATTGGAGAAAAACCCATGCGTAAGACGGCCAAGATAACTTTCATGGTGGTCGATCTTCCTTCCCAATACAATGCCATTCTCACAGAATCGCTCAGCCGAATTGGGAATAGTTGCGTCCGTCCCCACCAAAGGGTGAAATTTAACACCCCGGCGGGGTTGCTACCATCAAGAACTGCCGGGAGATTCCTCCGAGCACCGGAGGAAAAAAGGAAAGAACAGAAGGCCGTACATCCCGCCCGCAGATAGACGGCGAGGACAAAAATATAGAGGGAAAGTGGCGAGGACAAGTCAAAGAAGGGGAAAGCCCTTGCACTCCCGCCGCCACCCGTACCAATTGGCATGCTTTCTTTCCATTCCACAAAGGTGGAGCTCAAAATGAGCAGTAAAATCAAAGCAGCTTGGCCGCCCCCGTTGAGGGAGGATATATTGATCGAGGAATGAGAGGGGAGATTGACCGTGAAATCGTATATTCAATGGCAACACCGACCGAAGCTCGTGTCAACCCCCAACTATTGTCATTGACTCCCCGCACAATCGTGAAATCGCCGACCTTCAACCTAACGACGAGCTCGAGGAGGTGGTAATCAATCCCCACTTCCCCGAGCAAACAAGCTAAGGTCAATGGAAATTCACAATGAGGAAAGAAGGATACTTATTGAGTTCCTTAGAGCAAATTGCGATGTGTTCGCTGAGGGTGGAAGATATGCAAGGCATCGCCGAGGACGTGATCCTCCATAAAATCAACGATGACCCCTCCTTCAAAAACATTCACCGTAAATCCGTATATTTCTCCCTGAGAAAGAGATTGCCATCAAGGAAGAGGTGGAAAAGTTGCTAAAAGCGGGATAATAAAGGAGATCTCCTACCCCAAGCTGGCCGGCCAATGTGGTCATGGTTAAGAAATCCAATGGCAAATGGAGGATGTGCGTTGATTTCACCGATCTCAACAAGGCATGCCCCAAAGATTGCTTCCTCTTCCTCGCATAGACAGATTGGTGGATTCTATAGCCGGACACGTAGTTCTAAGCTTCATTGATGCCTACTCCGCTACCACCGCATCCGCATGGCTCCCGAAGATGTCCGCCCGTAGCCTTCATTGTCGCGGCAAGACATACCGCTACACTATGATGCCCTTTGGGCTAAAAAATGCAGGAGCCACATATCGCCGCATGGTCAATCTCGGTCTTTAAAACCAACCAACTAGGCGTAACTGGAGGCCTACATCGACGACATGGTCATAAAAACTAAGGAAAACTCCCACGAGCTCGATGTGGAGGAAACCTTCAAAAACTTGCGCCATAACAAAGATGAAGCTAAACCCCTTAAATGCGCTTTCGGGTCAAGGCGGGCAAGTTCCCTGATTCATGGTCAACCAAAGAGGGATAGAGGCTAATCCAGAGAAAATCCAGCCCTATTAGACATGAAACCTCCCGCCCGCGTGAAGGATGTACAAAACTCAATGGTCGCATCACCGCACTTGGCCGCTTCATCTCGCGGTCGCCAGAGAGATGCCTCCCCTTCTTCAAAACTCTCAAAGGGGGAAGAGAGCCGATGAATTTACATGGAGCACCGAGTGCCATCGCTAAGAAGTCAAGACATACCTCTGGGCAAACCCACCTCTACTCAAAGAAATTTCTAGCCTCTGAGAAGAGCTTTTTCGTATTTAGGCATCGATCCGGGCAAGAGCAAATGTCTTGTAAGGGAGGAGAATAACTCCCAAAACCAGCTTTATTATGTAAGTAAGGCACCGTCCGCCGTAGAAGGGCGTTATCTTAATATAGAAAAGTTAGCTTACGCCTTGCTCGTATCTCGCCGAAAAATTAAGAGCCTACTTTTCTCGCACATCCTATAACCGTACTAACCGAGGCCCCGCTTAGAAAGGTTTTACATAAACCAGAGTCCCTGGGAGAATGCTAGCTTGGTCTATAGAGCTCACCGAGTTCCGCATCACCTACTCCCCGAGAAAGACAATCAAAGCGCAGTGCCTTAGTTGATTTTGTAGTAGAATCATCATTCAAATTAGCGGACAAATGACCTCGAAAAAGAAAGCGAGCGTAATCGAAGATGACCCAAAAAGCCCGAGCACGTAAATTGTTCAACCAAGGGAGCGTCCGTAAGAGGTGTGGACTTTATATGTGGACGGCTCCGCGAGCAAGTTAATCAAATGAGCGGGCATACTTCGATTGCACCCCCGCGGGGAGAAATTCATGAGGGCCTTGAGGTTCAAGTTCGAGGCATCAAACAATCAGCCGAATATGAAGCGATCATAGCGGGCATGGAACCGGCAAGAGACTTGGGAGTTCGTAATATTGAGATCAATAGTGACTCTCACCATAGTTAATCAAATTAGGGGGAGTATGATACTATCAACCCAAGCACTAACTCGCATCGTGACCTCGCAAAAACCCTCATCAAAAATTTCACTTACTATGAGCCGAACCAAGTCATGAGAGAGGACAATGTGGAAGCCGACCTCCTCTCAAGAATAACCGAGCAAGAAATTGGTGAGTTGGAGACAAATTGCCGATTGAATTCACTGAGAGACCTCGCTATAGATCGAATACGTATAAACAATATTGAGGATCAAGTAAGGGACTCGGGTGGATGAAATGAAGGATTACATCGAGAAGCAAACCCTCCCCGAGGACCCAAGAAAGGCTAGAGCCATCGTAATCGGTGTCCGCGAAATACCTCGTCCTCGATGGGGTGCTTTTTCGGCGATCATTCACCAAGCCTTTACCGAGATGTGTTAAAACTCACATGGTCACCAACTTACTCTATGAGGTTCATGAAGGAGTTTGTGGCGGACATCCAGTGTGCTCGCACCCTCTCGTACAAGATCAAATTCCAAGGATTCTTTTGGCCCACAATGAGAAGCGGATGCGCAGGAGTATGTTAGAAAATGTGATAAGTGCCAGAGATTCATGCGGACATCCCTAGACTACCATCAACAGAGCGTACTTCGTAGTACCATCGCGGCCGTTTGATACGTGGGGGATAGATCTTATCGACCATTTCCAATCGCTAGAGGAAGCATCAAGTATGCCGTGCGGCCGTGGATTATTTTACCAAGTGGACGGAAGCAAAGGGCTTCGCCACTATTTCCGAGGATAACACTATCGCTTTGTCCACGACCACATCTATTGTCGATTTGGGGTTCCCGAGCAATAATTTCGTATAATGGCACCCAATTCTCCGCAAAATTCACCGCCGAATGTGTGAGAATGAAGGTGCAACACCGTAAGTCCGCAGCTTGCCTATCCTCGTGGAAATGGTCAAGCCGAGGCCGCGAACAAGCTAGTCCTAACCGCCTTAAAGAAAAATTTGGAAGGACGAGGAGGACGTTGGTTGGACGAGCTCCGCATCGCATTATGGGTTGTCCGCACCACGATAAGAAATTCAACAGAGAAACTCCCTTCTCGCTCACGTACGGGTCGAGGCAATGGCTCCAGCTGAGGTAGCCCTACCCTCGTACAGAGTCACATACTTCGACGAGTCTCAAAACGAGGCAAACAAGGTGTGACTCGGACGATCTCGAAGGAAAGAGAATGCGGGCACATGAAAAAATGGTGAACTACAAACAAAAAGCGAAGAAGCACCATGATAAAAGAGTAAATAAGAGGAGTTTTTCTACTGAGACCGGGTACTCGTAAGCGTAGAGGTCCAAGGGACCCAACCTGGTTTCAACAAGCCGTCCCCGAAATGGGAAGGTCCATATGAGGTCACAAAGATAGTCAAAGAAGGCACCTATATGTTGCGACCAAAGGAGGGAGAAGAGCTTAAGCACTCCTGGAATAGCGACCACCTTAAGAGATACTTCTTTTGAAGTCTTTGTAATTTTTGGAAGGAGTATAGACTATATATATAAAAGGGAGAAGTTATCATCATATTTTGATGCAAAATCAATTCCCACCACCTCAAAAGCTAAGGTGCGGATGCCCGCGTGCGGATGCCTGAGTTCAAGAGCCAACATATGAGCTCCTACTTACTGATGCGCAAAGATCTAAGGATCCGCATGCCTATATATGTACAAAGATCCATTACGAGCCGTACTGTGATCGCGGGGAGGACTCTCTCCTGCTCGCGTGACACCACCAAAAATAAGTGGATATAGATGAACGTAGGTACAAAGGCCATGATGCCCGTGCCTACGGACTCTAGCTGGGACAATGACCAAGTCCGGACCCACTAATCGCGCGAAGGACCTCGTTAGGGCCGTTACTCGCATGCCCGTATGTGACAAAGGCCTACATATAAGCCCGTTCACGTATCGCCACGAGACCCTCACGAAAACCTTAGTGGAGTTTTGAATAAAGTGGTCAAATAAGCGAGAACCTCCAATAAGGGGATACAGATGCCAGGGGTTAAAGGGCCTCTATGCTAAAATATGCTCCTACCTTCTCAAGGCGCTGACAATAGCCTCACGGCCACCTTCTCGCATGCCCTATGAAAGTATGCTTGCATTGGCTACTTTTGACTTACACCACACCGCAAGGCCGGGAATAAGTGTAAATGGACGAGAGTGATCAAACTAGTTTAACAAAGCCAAATAGACAACCGGGGTCAATGACCCCTAACTTTGCCACAAGGCTAAACAAACGCGATCATAGAAGAATAAGGCCGACTCTCACAAAAACCTAAGTGGTTTTGAATAAAGAGTTAGGAAAACTCAAAAATGCGGCAAAGGGCCTACTAAGCCGCGCCCGCGTAAGGAGAGTATAAAGTTAATTGCAAGTCAAAAACGCCGGAAAAAGTGGTAAGGCAAGAATGCAAGTATTAAGATGCTCGAAGATTGCCAAAACTACTCAAAATAGCCTACGAGACAAGCAATTAAGATAAAAATAAAGGAGCCAAGTTGAGAAAAATGCTTCTATTCATATTAAGTATTTACAAATTCCTACACTATTACAAAAAGAGATCCTATTCTACTACAACAAAGAAAAAGCAAAAATCCTAAACTATAGGAGCTTGGTCCTCGGCCGCATCTCGCAGCCTCCCCGGCCGCACCATCTCGTGCCCGCTTCGAAGTTGGAGTCGGGAAGGAAGACGGTCATCGAATCTCGTTATAGTGGTCGAGACGGGCTCAAGAGAGAGGCCGGAGCCGGAGCCGCCCGCGATGGAAAGAGGTCTCCAAGGGCCGGTCCCCCGGAAGAACCCGAGCTGTGGCATCCCCCAAGGATAAAGCGGTTGTCCCCGAAGCGCAGAGCATCCAGCCGAGATCACCCGAGGGCGCCACTTCGCCACCGGGGCAGAGGCCGCAGAGAGATCCAACCCTCGACCTCTTCCTCTGACAGAGGAACTAGCGCATGCCCGGCACACACTCCGCATCGCAGCAACCAAATGAGCCAATTACGGCCAACCGCCGCACGGAGAACATGCCCGCGCCGCGGTTCCGGATCTCGTGTCCGACACCCGCCTCATACCGGGCCAAGCACTCCGCGGTGAACCGGTCGAGTTCTTATACTCCTCTACGCTTCCTCGCGAGCCTCTGGCCAAGATCCTCTCCCTCTCCACCAAACCGCGTAAGGGGTAGCAGCTGGAGAGCTCATCGGCCTTAGCCTCCAGGAGTTTGACCGACTCCTCCGCAGCCTCCCGCTTTGGTTGCGAGCTCTTCATTTCTTTGCTCCAGCCTGGTCTTGTGCCCGCGGAGCTCATTCCGCCGACCCTTTGCCTTTTCTAGGCTCGCTCCAGCCTCGGTCACCCGCTCCCGGAAGCCCTTCAGCATCGGACTCCACGGTCGCGAACTCCTTTTCCTTGGCATCCAGTGAGGGAGCTCAGAGTGCCCACCTTCTCCTGGGCCTCGCCTGGGCCATGGAGTTTGCCCGCCAGTGTCCTCGGTATTGTTGGCAATCTCAATGACAAAGCCGTCACAAGTCTCCCGAGCCTCATGGCCTTGTTGCCCACCCGCGAGGAAGAAAGTCGAATTAGGTGGAAAATCAAAGGCTAAGTGAGGAAGCCGGAAGAAAGGTCCCTACCTCGCAAGGGCAACCCCAATATCCCCCATCAAGGCTGACGGGTTCTCCTTCTCAGCCACCTGGTGGTAGAAGTCAGGGGCAAAGAGCCGGTTGATCAGCCCAATGCCCACGGCAGAATTTTGGGCAGACCGGGCATATAAGTCTACCCCAGTAATGGCGGGCACATCCCCCACCTGCTTCCTTTTCTCCCATGCCTCCTCGCGGGTGGCCAAGGAGGAGATTGGGTAGGCTACTGAGCATATGGTCCCCGCGATGGGGGGAGCGGTGGTAGAAGCGGTGTCAGCAGCAGGGGGGCTGCGAGTAGGGGTATCCCCCACTTTTTGGGTCTTCGAAGACCTCTCCCTATGCGAAAGATCCGCATCTCTGTCAACCCTCTTCTTCGATCGCTTCCCGGTTATGCCCGGAGGCAATAGTACGACGGAGATGATGCCCTGAGAGCATTGGGTGGAGGAGGACCCCGGGAGGTGGAGGCAGATTCCCGGGCGACACTGGGAGCAGTAGAGTGTCCCCGCTTTCCCGCTCGCAATGTGCACGGTCTTGTCTTTTGTGGGAACCCTCCCATCTCATTCTCGCTCTTCAGTGGCAGCCTTCTTTGTCGGCCTTCATGTTCTCGGCCTTCGCTGAGCAAATTTAGTGGAGGAGCCATCGTAAATTGTACAGTCCGGATCTACTCGGAGGGAAAGAAAATGGTTAGCAAAACAAAGCTCAAAAATCAAAAGCAAAGTGAATTGGCAAACAGCTTCATAGAGGAATCGAGACCAATTATTTCTGGGATCGCACTCGCCGCCCAAAGATACTGTGTCTTACTACCGCCTCGAACCGGTAATGTTCGTGCACCCGCCAATCGTGGTCGCGGCAGGCTCTATTACTACTCGGGGCATGTGGGCGCCCTCCTCGCGAGGAGCCACCCCGAGTAGATCAAGAGAGGCTCATCCTCCACTACGGCGCCCACGTCATATACGGCTCATCCCCGCCGTCCAAGTAAAGGGCCGATGCCTCTCTATGGCAAAGGCGCAGTGCATCGGCCGTGGAAGGGTCCGGATATTTGCTAGCGGCCACCTTCATAGGGACAGGGTGTGAAGGTTTGGAGAAGGGCCATCCGAATCTAGACTCAATCACCAGGATGTCCCTCTCGGTTCCATCGGTCAAACTTGTTGGAGGGAGGAGAGAAGGTCCCGGTGGAGTAGTTCCTAGCCTTCAGCTCGTAATGCCGCGGCTAATTTGGTTCGATAGTAAGCGTAGAGCCCAAAGAATGGTAGGTTCATAACCCATGAATCTCGCACACACTGTGAAGGAGACAATAGCCCTGATGGCATCGGGAGTCGTGCATGGGCAAAAGGTGGAGTCAACTCCGTAAAGAAATAGAAGAAGGGGTCCAGGGCGCCTCAATCCGTTCTCAAACCGGGCTCCATAAAAAATGCAGTTCTATTGTCCTCGCGGACATCGCCACCGTCTCTCGGCCGCAGCTTGTCCTTGTCCTTCGATGAATATGTCCTAAGGCGCGGACACGGTATGCCATGGGTCCACATTATATACTTCGTATATGTCCTCCTCCCAATCAATGGTGGCCACCTCCTCGCCTTCTTACGGCCACGGCCAGGATTCACCTCCCTAGCCGGCCTCTTGCCTTTGTTTCGGCAGGGCCACAATCACTTCCTCCTCCTCCTGAGTCGAGCTCTCGAAGGCATCCACTATATTGGTGGTCTCGCGGCCTTCTCGAGGTCCCCGCCGCCCTCCTATCCCCCTCTCCTTGGTCATCTTCTTCGGTCTCCGAGCTCGAGGAGCCAAAGAGACCGGTGGGGTCACCACGGGCAGTGGCCACCTCCGACTCAACTTCACCAGCCCAGCCACCTCAAAGTCAAGTGGGGTCAAGTTCCTCGCCGTCGCTCGCCACCAATTGTCCTCGCCTAGGGGCCGCGGGCACAACGGGGGAAAGATGGTCCTTATGGGCGTAACATCTAAAGTGGTCATTCAAGTTCTGTGCGGTGCCCGCGCAAAGCATTGGTTTGTTCAGATCCATCGCTCGCACTTTTCCTGGCCACAAACTACTTCGGGACGCGAATCGCTCTCCTCACTAGTTCAATGGCGTTCGTGAGCCGAGCCTCTCTCGCGGGGAAACCCGCACAAAACCCCCATCACAAAATTTCTCACTTACCGGTATCCCCCAACACCAAAACATCACCGTTCCTTTTACCCTTTTATCCTTGGCCTCCCACAACCGGGGCGGGACAAAAGGCCCCCATCGGGATTTTTCGCAGAAGTACCGGAAGCACTCAAGGGATAATCTAAGCCACCCACGGCCTACCTTCCTAAATATCCCCCGTCCGTTTACAAACAAAGAACAGATCCGGAGTGCTCCCATCTCCTAATTCTATGGGACGGCGGGGTCCAAACTCTCGAGTGGTCATTTCTGCTCAAAACCCGTAAAAGGAAAAGAAAAATAGAGGGAGATGAGGAAGAAAAAGCACCCAACAAATTACTTACGAGAGAAAGAGTGAGTGGTGGATTCGGAAAACAAGAGCACGGAGGTCGCAAAGAAGATTTCTCTCTCAAAAGCTCTCTCAAGGTTTGGAAACGGTAAAAGGGTTTCGAGGTTTAAGTGGTTTGGTATTTATAAGGCCTACCTATACGGGTTAACCCGTTAACCCGTATTAATTAGCCCACAAATCCAACCTCGGACCATGAACCGTTTCCCACGTTTGAAAATTCGAAAAATTAAATACCTTTTGCATTTATTACCCCCTCGACGGCCGACACGTACTCGACGTACCACTAACCCGTCTTTTCATCTCGCCAAGGGGCCCACCTCGTTAACCGGGAGGCACGCCATGCAAGGGACTACGTGTCACTCACCGGTGCCTCCCGAACGTTCCCTCGGCCCATGGGGCCAAGCAACAAACAAGGAAAACGCCAACACCGGTGCTCGCGCGAGGAGCAATTGAGGCAGACCGAGCTTCTAGTAGCTCCTCACTGCACCATAAATAATCACACTTGGAGCTAGGGGCCATTGATGAGCCCGGATCTATTGGACCGGGCCCGCGCCGGCCTAGTCCAAGGAACCACTGACGTGGCAGCTTCCTAGACCGCCGGAGGGAAGACCGCTGGACAAATAGGCCCTTGTGGTCAAGCACCGTGTCCCTCCTGCTCGTCCCCGTCGAGGACCCTCAAACCCTACTGCCGGATCTCGTGCCCGCATGAGTCATGCCCGCATCAACCGTGCTCGCGTCATATATCTGACCGCGGCACAACGTCGACCGCGGGCATAGGCCGCTTCCTGCTAAATATCAAGCCTTACCGAGCAAGCCGCCCACCGGCTCGACAGCCACTCGCCGGCTCCCCCATCACGCATTCAATGCGGCTCGCCCGGCGCCTACTATTCCATTTAATGCAATAAGCCGGCTACACGGCTCATGTCCCTTTCACCATGTCCCCCGGACACCAATGTTCCCTCCCCGACAGACCAATCACCGTGACACGTGTACCGGTCAAATACCAAAGTGCCCCCTAGGGCTGATCTCATTGCTTACCTCAACAAGCACCATGGCATTGCCTATAAATAGAAGGCCTTTACCCCCTTGGGCAAGGTAAGTTCCATATACAATTGAGTAAGCTCTTTTACTCTCTAAACCTAAACACACACACACTCCGAAGGTATTCAAAGCCTTATTACTCAGTATTCTTACTCTCACACCCGAGGGCCTCGAGTTGGAGTAACATCCAACTTTGACCTTAACGGTGCTTGTTTGTGTTGTGATCTAGGTACACAAAACCACCAAATATATCCTAGCCAGATATCCTTGAACCGCTCCTGACCCCGAAAAGCTGTGGCGTCATCAAATTGCTTTACGAGAAATGCTCTACTTCCATCCATCTGGAATAAATCTCTTGGAATTAAACTCACCCAAGTCCTGATAATGTTGCCCTTACTACATTATACTTGATACTTGATACGATCCTATAAAATACATTGGGCCCTAATAATAAGAAATCAGGCCCAATAGCTAATTAAGGTCCAGGCCCACTGGGCTTGGGCCGCCCAAGGAAATTTGCCCCGGGCAAATGACATAAAGGAATAGGCTCCTTGGAGCTATTTAAATAGGCCCCGGCGAGAAGGGACGTGGGGATACGTATTTTAGGGGCAATGGGGCATGCGAAAGACATGGCCGAGCTCATGCTCGCCCGATAAGTAAGAGGAATACGTTGCTCGCGGCTACCTAGGTCGTGGGCGACATGACAGCTTGATGTCGCCTATAATCGTTGTCGCCGTGCAGCGACGTGGAACTGGGGCGCCGTGATGTTACGTTGATTGTCGCCACGCCCTAACCCTAAATACTTGTGATGGATGATTGATGTGACAAGGTGAATAGTGAAATCCCACTAAGTTGAGGTTGGCTTGAGAGACCTCCTTTCGATGATTGACAGTGTCCCCTACGTGCAAGGCACATGGGGGCTTAGAAGTATATAAAGGGTGAATAGTGCTCATTGCATGGTAAGATCTCTCTCTCTACCTTCTCTCTCTAAACCTCCATTGTTGTACTCTCTTCCTTGTCCATCTAACCTTATTCTCACGCCGGAGGGGGTACGCCGGAGACACCCCCGGCTTAGTTCACGTGTGTTTCTTGTGTGTAGACGAGCTATCAAGGAGGAAGCTGCCGAAGTATCCATTGCCACTTCAGTCCCTGTGCAACCAAGATTTCCCATGGTAGCATCAGTTGGTTCCGTTGCCGGGACCTGAAATCTTCCTTCTTGTATGATGGTTCAAAGGTTTGTGGATTGTTGGAAGAGCACCGGTATTTTCAGTTGTTGGGGTTGACGTTTTAGGGTTTGAATCCATTGGTGTTAGTATAAAAAGCGTGTTTCAGGGTGTTTACTTTGGAAAAAGGTTGTTGAGTAGTGGTTTATGATCATTGTTAAGCCCAGAAAGTGCCCAGAATGGTTCAAGAGAACGCCCAGACGAAGGATACCCGCAATCTGGAGTTGGAGACGCCTAATCGCAAGGATACTCGCGGGGCGAGATCAGGAACTGCCCGGGAAGGCGAGGTCCATACTACAGATACCGATTCGGCAATCAGGAGCACCAGGAGGCGATAAGAAAGAGAAAGAGAAGCGAGAAACAAAGAAAAAGCCGTAGATCAGGATCCCGTTCCGTCTAAAACCCAGAGTGCTAGGGCCGAAGCTGAGAAGTTAAGGAAGGAGAACGCCTATATGATGAAGGTTCTCGCGAACAATGAGAGGTTAAAAAAGATGGGCCAAGCACCTACGGTGATCCCGCCTGAGTTGTCGATCGAAGTGGAAGGGCAGGATAGAGGAGGACGGAGTGCCAGTCAGAATGCTTCTAGGCGAGATGACAGGCGAGCAAGGGACATGTCGCCGCACGGGAACGAGGAAAGAGGTCGTAGGCGTCGAAATGATGAAAGGGCGAGATCTGAAAGGGTCAAGAGGAGGCGCGCAGATCGCCTTGAAGAAGGAAGGATTTATCACAAGTCAGGAAATTCGCGAGATGACTCTTATTATTTTGGGTATGAAAGTGATGAGGGATCCACAGCGGACAGAGACTATGTGCCAAGTCGCTCGAGATATTCCGATGATGAAACGTATGTGAGAGAAAGATCGCATCGGTCTAGGTATTCTGACAGAGCTCGTCGGGATGAGTTGTCGCTGCGGGATAGAGACCGTAGGCGGCGAGAAAGGAGTGATAAGGAAAGGGCGGAGAAAGCCGCAGAAGCCGAAAAGATTGCAGAGGCTGTCAGAGTGGCCGAAGCTTTAAAAGCCGTGGAGGCGGCTAAAGCCGCAGAATTGGAAAAGGCGAAGAAAAGTGAAGATGATAAGTGGAGATCCGAAATGGCAGAGATGGCAAAGAAGATTAAAGAGTTAGAAGCGGGAACCAAGCCCCAGGAAATGAAAGGTTCTTATTTGGCCCCATTTGCAAAGAGCATCCAAATTGCCGCCCCGACCCTCGCGCATGCCGAATCTACCAAATTATTCAGGGAATACTAGAGCTAACACTCATGTTGGAGGGTTTGAGGTAACGTTGTCGCTACTGACCGATAATGAAGCCGTGATATGTAAGGCGTTTGCGAGCACTCTCGCCGATCATGCACTGGAGTGGTTCTTGGCGCAGCCGGCGGAATCAGTGTCGGGGTACCAGGACCTCAAAAATAAGTTTTTGGCGAGATTCAGTGGGTCAGGAGCGCAGCCCGCTCAAAAAACCGAGCTGTGCAGTTTGAAGCAGAATGAAGGAGAAAGTATCTCGGCTTTTACTGATAGGTTTATGGGAGTGGTGAATCGAATTGCTGATGTCAGTCAGAGCGAGATCATTATGTTATTCAACTCTGGGTTGTTGCCTGGGTTTTTCAAGGCGGAATTCTGTATGCGGCTACCCAAGACTACTGGCGAGCTATATGAAAGGGTTAGAGCATATTGCAGTGGTACGAAGGAGGAGGTAGTCAAGGTCTCCCCTCCAGCAGCAGGTCCCAGCAGGAAAAGTGTTAAAGAAAGAATAGAGGTGGTGAAAGAAGAAAACAAGGGCGAGTTAGGAGGTCACAGCGGAAATCGTTCTGGTGGGGGTATGAGCGGCCGTGGTAGGGGCCAGAGTCAGGGAAAAATGATCAAGTTCAGTAAGTTGAATACTTCTTTGAGCGAGATCTTTCGGAAGGAGGAATTCCCAGAGCCTTATCCCATCCGAGAAGGATCTTATGCCGCCAGGGATCCGAATAAGTATTGCGATTTTCATAAGGACAAGGGGCATAGTACGGATGATTGTTATAATTTGAGGAGGATGGTACAAGGGAGGATTGATAATGGCGACTTAAAGCAGTATCTTGAGGGAGATAAGAGGCGAGATGAAGGCGGGAAGAGCCAGGAGAAAGCGCAGGATAGAAATATCATTGATGTGATTCAGGATCCATTGCCTAGTATCGCTCAGCTTGATAATCAAATTATGATGTTGTCGCACAGTTTCGACATTCCTCCGTTTGTCGCAAGCGAAGACAGGGTGATTAGTTTCTCAAGAGGCGAGCTAGCTGCTACCAAAGGTCATGGGAACCAACCGGTGGTCATCACTATTTGTCCAGGAAACAGTGTGGTACAGCGCGTGATGGTCGATTCAGGAGCGAGTAGAAATGTCTTGTATTATGAGGCTTTTCGAAGGATGAATTACACTGATGCAAATTTGGTACCGTATAAGGGATATCTCGAAGGATTTACAAATCATTCAGTTAAGGTTAAAGGAAGAATTATGTTGGAAGTGGAGGTCGGAGATGGCGATCTTGTGAGAAGCGAGCAGGTGGAATTTATGGTGATTGATTTGGTTTCCGCATATAATGCCATAGTTGGAATCCCATTTTTGCTGAGTTTTGAGATGGTGATATCGATCCCGCACCAAAGGGTAAAGTTTCCAACCGCTAAAGGTATAGGATGTTTGAAGAGTGAAGCGATCACTGTGGCGAGAAAGAAAAAGGAAATGATGAAGGCCAAGGGGGCTTCTACTAGCTCGATGACGACAAAGTCTCATTCTAGCCAGTTGAGAATCAACGTGATAGAGTTCGTGGAACCTGAAGATTGGGTGGAAACTGAAAGTATGAAGGATGGGACGGCTTTGATTGTCGCAGAAACAAATGAGGAGGCCAAGCGGAATGAAATGGTCATGTGGCGACCTGGCTGTGCAAGCGTAGAGAAACATGTCGCAGGGGAGATGGATCTCGGAAGTGATGTCGCGGAAGTGAGATCGGACATGAATTACCCTGGTGCGGTTCAATTTGTTCAGATGGAGGAGCCCAGGATTGAGGAAGTAATGGAGGAAGATTCTGTTGCTGAGTCTGATGAGGATTGTGAAACGGTGGAAGTTGAGGATGAACATGGGCAACCTACCGGCAGCTCGTTTGATAATCCTGTGAAGGTGATTCCCGCCAATGCCCCGATCAGTAGAAAGCGGAAAAGAATAGAAGTTGAAACTTTAGAAACGCGAGATGAGCCCGAGATTCAGGCTGGCGAAGAGCTTGAAGAGGTAGAGATTAATCGGTATTTCCCGGAGCAGCGGGTTAAAATCGGGAAGCAACTGTTCAGAGATGAGCGAGAAAGACTGGTGGAATTCCTAAAGGATAATTTGGATGTGTTCGCTTGGCGACCAGAGGATATGAGGGGGATTGACGAGAACGTTGCTCTGCACTGCTTGAATGCCGATCCCAATGTTGAGCCTTTTAAGCAAAGGGTTAGGCACTTGTCGCCAGAGAAGGAGAGCGCAGTTGTTGAAGAGGTTGATAAATTGCTGAAGGCGGGAATCATAGAAGAGATTCAGTATCCTGTTTGGTTGGCATGTCCTGTTATGGTCCTAAAGTCGAACAAAAAATGGCGGATGTGCATTGATTTTACCGACCTAAATACCGCCTGCCCTAAGGACTGCTACCCGTTGCCTAAGATTGATAAGCTAGTTGATTCGATTGCTGGGCACAGGGTTTTCAGTTTTATTGACGCTTACTCAGGATACCATCAAATCAAAATGTGCGAGAATGACAAGGCGAAGACAGCTTTTCGAACCCCCAAAGGTAATTTTTGCTATAAGATGATGCCATTTGGCTTGAAGAATGCCGGGGCGACTTATCAACGAATGGTAAATGAAGTCTTCAAGTCGCAGATTGGGCGAAACTTGGAGGCTTATATTGATGATATGGTGATAAAGACAAAGGAGTATGATCATGTGTTAGATCTCGCCGAGACGTTTGAGAATCTAAGGAGGAACTCAATGAAATTGAACCCGAGTAAATGCACATTTGGTGTCACAGCGGGAAAGTTTTTGGGTTTCCTGGTGAACAGGCGCGGGATAGAGGCTAATCCCGAAAAGATTCAAGCTTTACTGGATATGTCGCCACCTAAGTCAATTCGAGAAATCCAGAGGTTGAATGGAAGGATTATCGCTTTGGGGAGGTTCATTTCCAAGTTGGCAGAAAGGTGTTTACCGTTCTTTAAGGTTCTGAAGGGGGTAAAGAGTTTTGTTTGGAATGAAGAGTGTGATGTCGCTTTTGATCAAATGAAGACCTATTTGGGCAAGCCTCCCATTCTGTGTAGCCCTGTTGAAGGGGAGGAGTTGTTTGTGTACTTGGCTGCTTCAGACTTGGCCGTAGCCGCTGTTTTGGTGCGCGAGGATAAGGGGGGTCAAAGGCCGATTTACTATGTGTCAAAGGCATTGAGCGAGGTAGAGTCAAGGTACTTTAATGCCGAGAAGCTGGCCTATGCTTTAGTGATGGACGCAAGGAAATTGAGAGCTTATTTTGTCGCACACACCATTGTCGTATTGAGTGACGCTCCTCTTAGGAAGATTTTGCAGCGGCCAGATGCCGCGGGAAGATTGTTGAGATGGTCTATTGAGTTAACTGAGTTTGATATCAGATACGAATCTCGCCGCGCAATCAAGGCGCAGGCTTTGGCAGATTTCATTGTTGAGACATCCTTCATTGGGTCGCGAGACGAGATCAGCGGGAATAAGGAGAAGGAGAAAGGGGAGAGTCAGGGTGAGCCTAGTTCGATGGTAGAAAGGGTGAGACCACCTAATTGTTGGATTGTATATGTGGACGGATCATCTTCAAAAGAGAGGGGCGGCGCGGGAATCACCCTAACCTCGCCTGATGAGGAGGTCAAGTACGAGAAAGCGTTGAGGTTTAAATTCAGTGTCTCAAATAATCAAGCTGAGTATGAAGCATTGATAGCCGGAATAGAATTGGCGCGAGATATGGGATTGACTAAGGTTGTGATTCATTCAGATTCCCAGCTGATCGTTAATCAAGTGAATGGTGATTTTGGAGTTTTGAGCGCTGTCTTGATGAAGTACTGTGACTTGGCGAGAAGTTTGTTAAAAAGTTTTGAATTCTGGGAGTTGGTTCGGATTGATAGAGCTGATAACTCGCGAGCTGATGAGTTGAGCAGGTCAGCGGGAGCTGAAGTACAGAGCACTGCCGATGAGCCAATGATTGAATATGTCGAGATGCCGGTGATCACCGCATACCGTCGCGGAGATTGTCGACGGCGAGAAGGATTGGGTTGTTGAAATGAAGGAATTCTTGGATATGGGGGAGTTGCCGCCAGATGAGAGCAAGGCAAAGTTGATAAAGGCGACATCACCAAGGTTCACTGTACAAGATGGAGTGTTATATAGGAGATCCTTCTCGAAGCCGCTGATGAGGTGTGTTGGGCCGAGCATGGTACAGAAAGTATTGTTTGAAATTCATGAGGGTATTTGTGGAGGCCATCCTGGTGCGAGAACACTAGCTGACAAAATATTATTTCATGGATATTATTGGCCCAGCCTAAGGAAAGATGCAGAGTTGTATGTTAAGAAGTGCGAGAAGTGTCAGCGATTTGGCAATATTCCGCGGCAACCAGCCACCGAGCAGACACCTATTGTGCCAACTTGGCCGTTCGACATGTGGGGAATAGATTTGATAGGGCCTTTCCCGAAGGCCAAGGGTGGTTGCCAGTATGTGATTGTCGCAGTTGATTATTTTACAAAGTGGACAGAGGCTAAAGCTTTAGCGACAATTAGTGAGGATCAGGTTATCAAGTTTGTGCAGGAAAACATTTGGTGTAGATACGGGGTCCCTCGAGCAATCATTTCGGATCATGGTACTCAGTTTGGAAAGAAATTCTCGGCGGAGTGTGCGAGAGTTAATGTTAAACATTGGATGTCGGCGGTTTACCGACCACAGTGCAACGGTCAGGCAGAAGCGGCTAACAAGCAGATTATTGTAACCTTGCGCAAAAACCTTGAAGGAAGGGGAGGAGCATGGCTTGAGAAGTTGCCTATAGCTTTATGGTATGTGCGAACCACTGTCAAAGGATCAACTGGTGAGACTGCCTTTGCCCTTACATATGGATCGGAGGCTATGGCGCCTGCCGAGATGGCTCTGCCAACATATCGGGTTACGTATTATGATGAGGCGAGAAACGGACAAAGGCGGTGCAATGATTTAGATTTGATTGATGAGAAGAGGATGTATGCGAGAATGAAAATGATCAATTACAGGCAAAGGATGAAGGCTAAGCATGATAGGCGAGTTAATAAAAGATCTTTTGATGTCGGAGATTGGGTCTTGAGAAGTGCAGAGGTAACGGGAGCCAAGCCAGGTTACACCAAGTTGAACGAAAAATGGGAAGGTCCATTTCAGGTGTCAAGCGTGGTGCGAGAAGGAACATACAAGTTGCGAAAACCGGATGGCGAGGAGCTGAAGAACGCTTGGAGTGTCGACCATCTCAAGCGATTCTATCAGTGAAGCTGCAGCGACCTTTCTATTCTCTTTTTGATTGTTTGCCGTAGATCATAAAAGTTGTATAACTTTTCCTTGTTGATATTTTGACTGTCGATAGGGAGGGGAAGTTATGTAAAATTTGTAGATCTGATGGCATGTAAATTTGTGTATAGCATGAAAGAAATGGTGGGAGGTAGTTTCAATATGATTGTCGCGAATAGGTTACTTGTAAAATGCTAATGAATTTCTCCTTTGATTGATGACTTCATGAACCAGGATAAGAAAGTTGCTGCCATGAAAGCCTGAGGAAAGCGATAAAGATTGTTGCCGCTCATGCTGCGATAAAGTAGCTTAAAGATGGATTGATAAAGCTTAAAGATGGATTGATAAAGCTTAAAGATGGATTGATAAAGCTTAAAGATGGATTGATAAAGCTTGAAGATGGAGTGCGACCTGGGGACATTGAGGCCCAGGCGCGGCGTCTGGAGATAGTGGTTCCAGGCGCCTAGAAAAGTCCCAAAATTTTTATGGGCGAGATAAAAAGGGGCGGTGACCTAGAAGAGTGAAATGCTAGGCACCAAACCTTGCGACCTGGAAGAGTGAAATGCCAGGCGCGGCGACCTAGAAGAGCGAAATGCTAGGCGCCTAGAAAAGTCCCAAAATTTTTATGGGCGAGATAAAAAGGGGCGGTGACCTAGAAGAGTGAAATGCTAGGCACCAAACCTTGCGACCTGGAAGAGTGAAATGCCAGGCGCGGCGACCTAGAAGAGCGAAATGCTAGGCGCCTAGAAAAGTCCCAAAATTTTTATGGGCGAGATAAAAAGGGGCGGTGACCTAGAAGAGTGAAATGCTAGGCACAAAACCTTGCGACCTGGAAGAGTGAAATGCCAGGCGCGGCGACCTAGAAGAGCGAAATGCTAGGCGCCTAGAAAAGTCCCAAAATTTTTATGGGCGAGATAAAAAGGGGCGGTGACCTAGAAGAGTGAAATGCTAGGCACCAAACCTTGCGAACTGGAAGAGTGAAATGCCAGGCGCGGCGACCTGGAAGAGCGAAATGCTAGGCGCCTAGAAAAGTCCCAAAATTTTTATGGGCGAGATAAAAGGGCGGTGACCTAGGAAGAGTGAAATGCTAGGCACCAAACCTTGCGACTGGAAGAGTGAAATGCCGTGCGCGGCGACCTGGAAGAGCGAAATGCTAGGCGCCTAGAAAAGTCCCAAAATTTTTATGGGCGAGATAAAAAGGGGCGGTGACCTAGAAGAGTGAAATGCTAGGCACCAAACCTTGCGACCTGGAAGAGTGAAATGCCAGGCGCGGCGACCTGGAAGAGCGAAATGCTAGGCGCCTAGAAAAGTCCCAAAATTTTTATGGGCGAGATAAAAAGGGGCGGTGACCTAGAAGAGTGAAATGCTAGGCACCAAACCTTGCGACCTGGAAGAGTGAAATGCCGTGCGCGGCGACCTAGAAGAGCGAAATGCTAGGCGCCTAGAAAAGTCCCAAAATTTTTATGGGCGAGATAAAAAGGGGCGGTGACCTAGAAGAGTGAAATGCTAGGCACCAAACCTTGCGACCTGGAAGAGTGAAATGCCAGGCGCGGCGACCTAGAAGAGCGAAATGCTAGGCGCCTAGAAAAGTCCCAAAATTTTTATGGGCGAGATAAAAAGGGGCGGTGACCTAGAAGAGTGAAATGCTAGGCACCAAACCTTGCGACCTGGAAGAGTGAAATTGTGAGGACCCCGACCCGGAACCTACACGTATCCCGAGCTGGAGCGTCCTCAAACTAACCCAATTTTTCCTAATCTTTTAAAACTTTTATTTAACTTCCAATTTTAAATACAATTATCATAACCATTTAAAAATAAGTCTACACCTTTTCACAATGGAGAAATAGTTGACTAACTTAAAAAGTACGAAACTGTTTAGTTACAAAAAGACATCGGTTATAACAATAAATGAAGATTTAATAATACAATTCCTGTAAATAATTTATACTAAAGTACACTTCCTATACCAATCTAATCAAACCCGACAATTCCCAAAGTATAACCTCCAAACTCCTCACCGCCCTTACTTGGCCGGTCCACCTGTCTCGGAATCTAAAACAGTAAAGGGAGAGGGGTGAGAATAAATCTCAATGAGCTATTATGGATGCAGCAAGATGCCATACAAGATGCAACACATAGCATGGCAACACTTAACACATTATGAAAGCGGTAAACACCTTACGTTACCTCATTTTACCTTTTCCCGTCTGAACAATAAGTCGTACAACGTGGGAGTAAAACTCCACTCTTTGGTGAACCGCCCTACGCACATTCACCGCTTATAGGTCTCATACCCCGAGATCCATATAAGAAAACAGGATACATATATGACCCCTATATTTAGAGTATCATATACTATCATCGCCATCGGCAGAGAGCCGTTGGCTTCATACGAGCATTCCCGGTTTCTCCTAATCGCAGCAAGATGTAAAGGCTACTTATCACTCAAGACAAGTCCGACGCCCCCACCCCGCGGCCACGAGTGGGAAGGGTCACCGATATGATGAACCTTCAATCACTTATTGAACAAATCAATAATTGATTGACTTCCATCATACCCACCCGAACATATACACATTCAAGCACATAATAGATACTTGAATTATAATCCACAAAATGGGATAATCATATAATAACATGGTAATGTATACTCATGCCAATCAATACCATAATGCAACATTTAAGTAATACACTATGCATAGTATCATCAATAAATATGAATGATAACAAATAAATCCACGATTGGGATAACCATACAACCACATAATAAACATATCCACATATTGGGATAACAATATAATCAACATGCCACATAATTCACAATTGGGATGTCACACCCCCATATAACACATAATCCACACAATGGGATACCACATAACAACTTACCAAATAGTCCATACTTTAGGATATTAAGATAACCATAATATCAATAATTCCATAACTTGGACACAATGCCACAAGTGATACCTACCCATTACCAATTAGCTCAATAGTGAAACCTATGGCTTCTACACCATTGCAACTATTCACTAAAGATAGGGAGTGAGGCTACTATATATCATAAACCACTCTTACATAGTCATTATACGACCTCGAATAACATTTATTAGAGTTCAAGTTCTATTTCCCAAATTGGAACTATTTTGGTGAAGTCACAAATCAAACCTATCAACCATTTTCGGGGCAATATTTAAACTACTTCCACAATTCCATTTTGATCACTTAAGATGTCATTGAGTAGCCAAAGTATTCTACTTTAATCTAGGTTAAAGAGATTTCATTTTGGTTCGAGTTTGATTAGGTTTGAGCAGCTCTAAAATTGATACTTTGAAACCAGGCCAGGGCACGACTCGTCCCCCAGGGCACGACTCGTGCCCCCTAGACCTTCCCCTGAATCTGGCGTCCCCAGTAAGGCACGACTTCCCTTTATCCCTAGTCACGACTCGTCCCCATCCAAGGCACGACTCGTGCCTCAGGGCACGACTCGTGCCCTGAACCCGCATTAACAAGGCTGGAAATACCTATGTAGCTCTACCAATTTATCCCAACCCAAGTTTCCTCTATTTTGTGAACATAAAAAGGTTTACTAACTTCATCCATATCATTATAGATCATTTAAATCTCCAAAATAACATCAACCTAGGTTACTCACTCTTGGATTTACTACTCATTCAACCATCACAATATCACATTTCACCCTTAGTTTCTAAATTTAGTTCAATCCACTCTCTTACATTCTTAATCAACCTTTATGAACAATACTATCATTCTAAGGCATTAAACAATCATTTAATAACAATAACAACATCAAATCATTGATGAGCATACAAAGAAAGGAAGTCATAATAACTCACTCTAAAAATCGGAGATGGATCAAGGATTTCTTTAGCTTGATGAACTCCTCTTGGTCTCCCGATTCCAAAAGTGCTCCCGGATTGAAAAATGGTGAAGATTTGAGCTTGGTAGGAGCTTGAGAAGATGAAGCTCCAATAATGGTTTCCATGGAAGGTATGAGGGAGAAAGTGAAGAGGAAGAAGAAGAAGAAGTATAAGTGGTCAAGAAAGAGGGGGGGGGGCGGTCCAAGGAGTAGGGGGAAGGGAGTAAGAGGAGGGGAGGGAGGTGACACTTGGCATGCATAGGAGGGAGTAATAAAATTGGCCCCCCTTCAAAAATAAACCAAGGCTTTCACCCTAACTCAAAAAAATAAATCCTTATCTTAAATAATTCATCCTACCCAATTACCTCCTTGTACTATTTATCTTATTTCCCTTTTTATTATTTCCCAAAATTTCTTTATTTAATATCCAATAAATTCTCAAAAGATTCCAATCTTACTACTCACCCAATTTATCTTAATTTACGAATTTAAAGACATGATTGAACACAAAAAGCTAGCATAAATATTAAAAGCATCTAATATAATATTAAAAATACATGCCTAGGGTTGGGGTCGTTACACTCACTCCCCCTTAAAGAAAATTCGTCCCGAATTTGACTGTCGCTTACTATAAGGATCACATAGCAAAAGTTACCTTTCCCACATTCTAACTTAATACTTTCAATTTGGTTCTCAATGGCATGATTCTACTATACATTTCATAACCCTAACACTCTAGGACTTCACTTCCCAATTAGTCTCTCCAATACTATGATTTTTCCAAGATTTTCCAATTTCATAAGTAATGTGATACTACAACTTAATATTCCGAGAATATCATACCATCATCACTAATCCGAATTTTCACGACCTCAAAGAAAATATAAATAAATAAAGTAATACAACTTAGGTCACTAAATACATTACATTATCACATTAAAACTTTAAATACTCTATAGGCTGCTCCAAGTCAGTCTATAAGCAAAATCACCAACCCTTTCTAAAACTTCAAATGGGTTAACAAATTTTGGCGCCAATCTACCTTAGGCCTTGCTTCTCTAATCTCAACCCAACAAATTAGAGATCGATATTTTCTTCCCTAACAACGCCTCATACGGTTTTATCTCAAAGTTAGAATAGTAACTGCTATCATACGCATCCAACCACTTGTAATCATACGACCTATCGACTACTAAAGTCCATTGTACATGCCCGTAGCATATCCTCAACAATACGTAATGATTCCTCAATTTTCACAAGGTTAAACTCAATAACATTCCTACATTCCAAAAGGACTTTCCCAAATGAGGTCTATCCAATCCATTTAATACTAGGGGTTTATACAACTAAACGATCCCCTAACATATATGAGAACTTCATCAATAACCTCTCATCAGGCTATATATATAACGAGGAGAAAATACAATTCAACTTTCTATTATCACCATTCAATATTACAATTATATTCATGCTTAGTGACAATCAATATTCAAATTGAAGGGTTGGCCGCCCACAACGGAGCCGATCCAACTCCAAAACAAAATCGAGTCTATTGTGACCGACACAATCATAACCCCACATTTATCAAATCATTTCTCGGATCACAACTTTAATATACTTAATCAATATAGGGAAACTAGGTTGCCTTTTTAACTTGCTTTTGTACGAACTATATCTTTAAAATAACCAATCTTTCGAAAATTTACAACATCTTTCAAAATTCCAAGGATAGATAAAATGAGATCAAATGAGACTCGAATGGTTTATTTATTTAAAACTGTCCCATACCAGTTTTAATTAACTAAACCACTCACACTCTTAAGAAATTTTCAAAAGATTGATAAGCTACCAAAAATAACTCGAGTGATTTAATTATCTACAACCGTCCCATACCAGTTGTAGATAGTTAAATTACTCACAGATTTTAATGTACACAAAAACGGTTCACCGACCTTATTAAATCAATTATCCCCGAAGGGTACAAATGCTCACACCGAAGTTCAACACACACTTCCAATTGTTAAACACAATTAAACAATACCAACATAATATTCTTGTTTGACCTCTATTTATATTATAGCCACCACTTATAACATTTATACTTAGTTAATTTCTCTATAAGAAAACACAATCTTGCCATACTATTACTATTTCCGATAAATAACACTAAACAATCATTAAGCTTATAAACTAGGTAAATCATCCTCCATTCGATAATTCCTCAAGTTGTATATTCAACACTTTTACTTAATTTGAATCATCTATTCCCTACCTTTAATATTGGTATTGTACTTAGCAACAACATATTGTAAAACATCTAGTTCCCAATCAGATACCATAATTCTAAATCAGAGAATATAAGTGGAACTCACATAGATCAATCATTCCCGAATTTCAATTAAACATTACAGTATAATCTAACTTAACTCTCAATAACCATCAACAAACTCAAAATCCGTACAACGTTAATATCTTTCAAGCATCACACAAATCCCTCATATGATTCACGTAACTAAGTCGAACTATAGTATATAACCATCCTAAGGTATCCTGTCTCCCAATAAGATTCATCCTCATTTTCTCAACTAATGATAATCAATTCTCAAAACGAACCCTATACCTATTTCACCAATTTCTGAAGTTGACCCTATAAGTCACCAATAACTACGTCTATTATACTTCTTCACATTTACCCTATTTACCTCTCCATAGCTAGTACACAATCCATAAATCAAAACGGTCATACTAGATATAAATGTTGTCTTAGGTATATCCTTAAAGCAATTTTTTTTTTTTTTTTTTTTTTTTTCACTTGAAATTGTAACACTCCGAAAATTCAACTAATAACCATCGAGTATCCTACTAGTTTCTAAAATCATTCATACAAATCGTCAACAAGTGCTAACGAATACTTATTCTTCCAGATTACCTATTTAAGATCTCTATAATCTTTTGATTAACCACCAAGTATCATCTTTTCTAATATAGTACTAATTTATCCTTACGGAGAGTCGCTAAGCTAATTATCTGCTTTATCAAATACTTTCCCAAGATGAATCATCAAGTCCATCATCCTAATTAGTGTCCTCTATCTAGGAATCCGAATACCAAATTAGTACCTTATAGCCACTCAAAATCTCAACATCCGGGTATGATACTTGATGAAAATCTATTTGGAAACTCACATAGAAAACACCACTTAGATTATCATTTGCAACACTAGTCTCATATCTCTAGTCTTCACTACGAGACACCAATGAACAACTAATCATGCAACTATACAACCATAAACTACTCTTAATTAGGCCATACACCTAACCTCAACTAAGAGTTTACCAATTCATTTACTATCGGTATACGAGATAACTTCAAGGTTCTTCTAAATCAATTATAACACACAATCCAAATAACCTTCACATTCCTTAGGCCATACTTTCGACATTTACGCATATATGACATAACATCAATTTATAATTTACCCGCCTCAATCATACACGGAGGCAAATCAAACATAGATAAGGAGACTCGCTTCTTGCGACAGTCCTCCTTAAACACAACAACTACTCAAATAATTCAGATTAATATAACGATGATTCATGGATTGGTACTCGACCAAATCCACCGGCAATACATGCCCACTAAATCACAACTACCAAGATAATTAAGGATGATTCGAGGTACGACCCCATCGGAGTAGAACCTCCAAAGACATAAGGCAACTCTTAGGTCATATGCAAATAACAACGAAAGGTAATGCCACATGAGAACGAACGAACGAGGATTTATAAAAGTATGAACCCTAACTCCTGAGACAGGTAAAATACCTCAATTGATGGTAGAGGAATCTATCTTTCCATAACTCACCTTTCCTTGATTCCTTGGTTGGCTAATATCATTTTCTGTCCTTGAACAAATTCCTGCATAATACTCTCGACGTAAGTTACCACACACTCTCACTCAGCTAGACTCTACCCCGAGAATTCTAACCGAGCTCTGATATCAACTGTGAGGACCCCGACCCGGAACCTACACGTATCCCGAGCTGGAGCGTCCTCAAACTAACCCAATTTTTCCTAATCTTTTAAAACTTTTATTTAACTTCCAATTTTAAATACAATTATCATAACCATTTAAAAATAAGTCTACACCTTTTCACAATGGAGAAATAGTTGACTAACTTAGAAAGTACGAAACTGTTTAGTTACAAAAAGACATCGGTTATAACAATAAATGAAGATTTAATAATACAATTCCTGTAAATAATTTATACTAAAGTACACTTCCTATACCAATCTAATCAAACCCGACAATTCCCAAAGTATAACCTCCAAACTCCTCACCGCCCTTACTTGGCCGGTCCACTGTCTCGGAATCTAAAACGGTAGAAGGGAGAGGGGTGAGAATAAATCTCAATGAGCTATTATGGATGCAAAGAAGATGCCATACAAGATGCAACACATAGCATGGCAACACTTAACACATTATGAAAGCGGTAAACACCTTACGTTACCTCATTTTACCTTTTCCCGTCGAACAATAAGTCGTACAACGTGGGAGTAAAACTCCACTCTTTGGTGAACCGCCCTACGCACATTCACCGCTTATAGGTCTCATACCCCGTAGATCCATATAAGAAAAACAGGATACATATATGACCCCTATATTTAGAGTATCATATACTATCATCGCCACTGCAGAGAGCCGTTGGCTTCATACAGAGCATTCCCCCGGTTTCTCCTAATCGCAGCAGTATGTAAAGGCTACTTATCACTCAAGACACGCAGGCCGCACGCCCCCACCCCGTGGCCACAGAGTGGGGAAGGGTCACCGATATGATGAACCTTCAATCACTTATTGAACAAATCAATAATTGATTGACTTCCATCATACCCACCCGAACATATACACATTCAAGCACATAATAGATACTTGAATTATAATCCACAAAATGGGATAATCATATAATAACATGGTAATGTATACTCATGCCAATCAATACCATAATGCAACATTTAAGTAATACACTATGCATAGTATCATCAATAAATATGAATGATAACAAATAAATCCACGATTGGGATAACCATACAACCACATAATAAACATATCCACATATTGGGATAACAATATAATCAACATGCCACATAATTCACAATTGGGATGTCACACCCCCATATAACACATAATCCACACAATGGGATACCACATAACAACTTACCAAATAGTCCATACTTTAGGATATTAAGATAACCATAATATCAATAATTCCATAACTTGGACACAATGCCACAAGTGATACCTACCCATTACCAATTAGCTCAATAGTGAAACCTATGGCTTCTACACCATTGCAACTATTCACTAAAGATAGGGAGTGAGGCTACTATATATCATAAACCACTCTTACATAGTCATTATACGACCTCGAATAACATTTATTAGAGTTCAAGTTCTATTTCCCAAATTGGAACTATTTTGGTGAAGTCACAAATCAAACCTATCAACCATTTTCGGGGCAATATTTAAACTACTTCCACAATTCCATTTTGATCACTTAAGATGTCATTGAGTAGCCAAAGTATTCTACTTTAATCTAGGTTAAAGAGATTTCATTTTGGTTCGAGTTTGATTAGGTTTGAGCAGCTCTAAAATTGATACTTTGAAACCGTGCCGTGGCACGACTCGTCCCCCGGGGCACGACTCGTGCCCCTAGACCTTCCCCGAATCCGGCGTCCCCAAGAAGGGGCACGACTTCCCTTTATCCCTAGTCACGACTCGTCCCCATCCAAGGCACGACTCGTGCCTCAGGGCACGACTCGTGCCCTGAACCCAGAATTCAGAACAAGGCTGGAAATACCTATGTAGCTCTACCAATTTATCCCAACCCAAGTTTCCTCTATTTTGTGAACATAAAAAGGTTTACTAACTTCATCCATATCATTATAGATCATTTAAATCTCCAAAATAACATCAACCTAGGTTACTCACTCTTGGATTTACTACTCATTCAACCATCACAATATCACATTTCACCCTTAGTTTCTAAATTTAGTTCAATCCACTCTCTTACATTCTTAATCAACCTTTATGAACAATACTATCATTCTAAGGCATTAAACAATCATTTAATAACAATAACAACATCAAATCATTGATGAGCATACAAAGAAAGGAAGTCATAATAACTCACTCTAAAAATCGGAGATGGATCAAGGATTTCTTTAGCTTGATGAACTCCTCTTGGTCTCCCGATTCCAAAAGTGCTCCCGGATTGAAAAATGGTGAAGATTTGAGCTTGGTAGGAGCTTGAGAAGATGAAGCTCCAATAATGGTTTCCATGGAAGGTATGAGGGAGAAAGTGAAGAGGAAGAAGAAGAAGAAGTATAAGTGGTCAAGAAAGAGGGGGGGGGGGCCGGTCCAAGGAGTAGGGGGAAGGGAGTAAGAGGAGGGGAGGGAGGTGACACTTGGCATGCATAGGAGGGAGTAATAAAATTGGCCCCCCTTCAAAAATAAACCAAGGCTTTCACCCTAACTCAAAAAAATAAATCCTTATCTTAAATAATTCATCCTACCCAATTACCTCCTTGTACTATTTATCTTATTTCCCTTTTTATTATTTCCCAAAATTTCTTTATTTAATATCCAATAAATTCTCAAAAGATTCCAATCTTACTACTCACCCAATTTATCTTAATTTACGAATTTAAAGACATGATTGAACACAAAAAGCTAGCATAAATATTAAAAGCATCTAATATAATATTAAAAATACATGCCTAGGGTTGGGGTCGTTACACTCACTCCCCCTTAAAGAAAATTCGTCCCGAATTTGACTGTCGCTTACTATAAGGATCACATAGCAAAAGTTACCTTTCCCACATTCTAACTTAATACTTTCAATTTGGTTCTCAATGGCATGATTCTACTATACATTTCATAACCCTAACACTCTAGGACTTCACTTCCCAATTAGTCTCTCCAATACTATGATTTTTCCAAGATTTTCCAATTTCATAAGTAATGTGATACTACAACTTAATATTCCGAGAATATCATACCATCATCACTAATCCGAATTTTCACGACCTCAAAGAAAATATAAATAAATAAAGTAATACAACTTAGGTCACTAAATACATTACATTATCACATTAAAACTTTAAATACTCTATAGGTCGCTCCAAGTCCGCCTATAAGCAAAATCACCAACCCTTTCTAAAACTTCAAATGGGTTAACAAATTTTGGCGCCAATCTACCTTAGGCCTCGCTTCTCTAATCTCAACCCAACAAATTAGAGATCGATATTTTCTTCCCTAACAACGCCTCATACGGTTTTATCTCAAAGTTAGAATAGTAACTGCTATCATACGCATCCAACCACTTGTAATCATACGACCTATCGACTACTAAAGTCCATTGTACATGCCCGTAGCATATCCTCAACAATACGTAATGATTCCTCAATTTTCACAAGGTTAAACTCAATAACATTCCTACATTCCAAAAGGACTTTCCCAAATGAGGTCTATCCAATCCATTTAATACTAGGGGTTTATACAACTAAACGATCCCCTAACATATATGAGAACTTCATCAATAACCTCTCATCAGGCTATATATATAACGAGGAGAAAATACAATTCAACTTTCTATTATCACCATTCAATATTACAATTATATTCATGCTTAGTGACAATCAATATTCAAATTGAAGGGTTGGCCGCCCACAACGGAGCCGATCCAACTCCAAAACAAAATCGAGTCTATTGTGACCGACACAATCATAACCCCACATTTATCAAATCATTTCTCGGATCACAACTTTAATATACTTAATCAATATAGGGAAACTAGCCATCTTATATTTGTCCTTGAATCCACGCATCGCCATCTTATATTTGTCCTTGAATCCACGCAAAGTACTCGCCACCTGTGAAGGTTCGGGAAAAGTTAATAGTTTGAAGGATGTTGACGAATTAAAAGTAGATTACCAAGTATAAAGTGTTAAGCGGCAAGCACTTACGCTGCAAATCTGAAGGCCGGCAAAGTTCAAAGATAAGTCAACGTCTTGTTCCACCACTTCTCTTATGGCCGCCCTATCGCAGGTCCGCTCAAGTATGCCGGCGCCGATGAGACTGTTGTGAGGATCACGGGAATGAAGGTTAAAGCCTTCCAGTAGGGGAACTGAGGCGATTTCCACACCAAGATTATACAAGTCTTCTCTCTCCGTAGGCATCTCAAATCCTTCCCTAAGCCAGCTCACCAACTCAGCCTCCCCTTCAGTTGATTCTTCTACCGGTTCCGTTTCCTCCTGCGTGCGCCCCACTTTTGTGAGCGCGAGAACCAGAGAGGCTGGGGGACTTGACTGGGCGGGGATGTGCTCTATCACAAAGAACCTCAAGCATCTTCTTCACCGCTTCTACTTCCATTCTCTCTTCCCGTTGCGAAATGGCGGATGACCTTAGAGGAGTTTTTGCTCGGCTAGATTTTCGCGATTGCCCCCGCCGCCCTCTTCCATGCAGCTGGCAGCTCTTCTCGCGAGCAATTGCTCTCGGCATCATCCCCGTCGCGAGAAATGGGGAGCTCTATCTCCGGGGCCTTGGATAATTCGGCTTGGCGGGCATTCGTAAGTCGCTTACGACGACCATCGGATCTGGCCGCGGCATTGGCACATCTGTCGGAGATGTCCATGAGTCGAAAACCTGGGCCAGGAAAAGATGTTAAATAAAGAGAAATAGAAAAACGAAGTAAAGACTAATGGGAAATGAAATACGTACTTAAAACCTCAAACATAGCGTTGCAACAATGATCTTTCTTTTTGCAAGGCCCGCACTCGGAGGCGAGAACATCCCCAGAATGGCGGTCCCAACCAGGGTACGGGTCTAGTGGTTTGATGATCAGGCGAGATTCGTCGTCATGATAGCGATAATCGGGAAGACCAACTTTCCTAAGCAAGGAAGGGCGAGATAGTATATCCCGCCATGAAAATAACGCTAGCCCTGTGTCTGAGGCATCTTCTAAAACCTTAAAAATTTTTGCTCTCAGCCTAGAGTCGCCAGAAACTAAGGCATTCCGGGTTATGATCTTTGTGTATATGTCGCCAAGGTCGCATGGGTGAGTCCAGCCTATACGGGATATAATCAGAAGTGGGTTGGATTGCCAATTGTGGACCTTTCTAGGTAAGGGGGTAAGAAGCCTAGGACTCTTGTACTTGACAGAGAGTCGGTTTTCAACTACGCTATGCCTCTGAGATACAGAAGTATAACCATCAAACAAATTAACAAAAAGGGGAAGTGTGGGTTCTTGCTTTAAGGCCCTACAAATCACTATGTAGCTCGTAAGGACCCTGATAGCATTGGGATGAAGATCTACAATGGCGGATTGGGAGTGGATTAAGACGGCGACAAGGAAGGGGTCTATTGGGTTCCTAAGGCCGGCGTCTAATTGTGATGGAAACACAATGACCCCATCTTTTCTATCTCGCATAGCGGCAAGGGATAAGTCCCCAACATATGGTTCTATATGATAAAGGTCCGGGTTAATCCCGTACTTAACATAGTAGTGAGATTGCAAATGGGAATGAGAAGAGCTGCTGGAGCCGGCGACCTCAAGGTTGGAAGAACCCTGTGAGACAGGATGTCGCTCTAGGGTCTCGGCTGCTAAGGTGTCCGAGACATCATGGTCAGATGTTGAGTTTGAAGAAGACATGACCTGTGAATAGAAGGGAGGACCAAGTAAATTTGGGGGCTACGATAGTGCTAGAAAAATCAGTGTAAGGAAAGAGATGTCACAGGCAGGAGGGGGGTATAATTTTGTGAAGAAAGTGTGCATGGGGTCAGGTATTATGGGGAGAGGAAAGGGCGACATCCAAACTCATGTCGCCTAAGCAAGGAATGAGGATCTGTAATTGAGATGCAAGCCCCTGCCCTCATCATCTCTTTTTTGAAAACCCTCTCCCCATCTATTGCGCTCCAACCAGACTTAACAAGTTTTGGAAAAAAGACTTGACCATTTACGAGAAAACTTAAAATTGCAACTCCGAGAATCCTTGCGAGAATTCAAGCAAGAACTCAAGCGAGAATTCATGCGGGAAGTCAAAGTTAGAAAAATTACCTGGGAAGTTGCAGATTGGAATGAAAGTCTGAAGGAGTAGTTGAAAAGGAAGCTTGAAAGCTCTGTACGCCACCCTTCTTCTCCTGAAACTCCTTAGAATGCTCCGAAATATGCGAATAAGTTGGATATGAGGGATGTCTGTGATCTAAGAGGAGTACAGAGTGTGAGATGATGGTGAGGGGTTTTTAAACTCCGAAAGTGTAGGAATGGAAGGGTTTGGGGGGATTTACGAGAGGAAATTAATGGAGGGGTATGATTTTTGAAATTCCCCCCATTATTGTGAATATATTTAAGAGGAGACGGCTCGGTTCCCAACGTAAGTGTACGGCCCCCCAACCGTCTGGCTCGCCCCCGTTACGACACGTGGCACATGCGTGACTCGACAAGAATCAAGCTTCTCGCCCATATGAAGAATAAACTGCGAGAATCGTGCGACATCAAATAAAGTTCTCGCCTGGACCATAAATAATCCGAGGCTTGAACTTGGGGGCTTCTGATACGATCCTATAAAATACATTGGGCCCTAATAATAAGAAACCAGGCCCAATAGCTAATTAAGGTCCAGGCCCACTGGGCTTGGGCCGCCCAAGGAAATTTGCCCTGGCAGCGACATAAAAGGAATAGGCTCCTTGGAGCTATTTAAATAGGCCCCGGCGAGAAGGGACGTGGGGATACAGATTTTAGGGGCAATGGGGGCATGCGAAAGACATGGCCGAGCTCATGCTCGCCTGATAAGTAAGAGGAATACGTTGCTCGCGGGCTACCTAGGTCAGGGCGACATGACAGTTGATGTCGCCTATAATCAGGTTGTCGCCAGAGCGACGTGGAACTTGGGGCGTTGCCAGGATGTTACGTTGATTGTCGCCTACGCCCCTAACCCTAAATACTTGTGATGGATGATTGATGTGACAAGGTGAATAGTGAAATCCCACTAAGTTGAGGTTGGTTGAGAGACCTCCTTTGGATGATTGACAAGTGTCCCCCCATGTGCAAGGCACATGGGGGGCTTAGGAGTATATAAAGGGTGAATAGTGCTCATTGCATGGTAAGATCTCTCTCTCTACCTTATCTCTCTAAACCTCCATTGTTGTACTCTCTTCCTTGTCCATCTAACCTTATTCTCACGCCGGAGGGGGTACGCCGGAGACACCCCCGGCTTAGTTCACGTGTGTTTCTTGTGTGTAGACGAGCTATCAAGGAGGAAGCTGCCGAAGTATCCATTGCCACTTCAGTCCCTGTGCAACCAAGATTTCCCATGGTAGCATCAATACTCCCTCCGTTCAAAAATATTTGTCTCATTTGACTTTATTGTTGAACTTTGATCACAAATTTATGAGAGGTTAATTATGTTCATGAAATTTTAAAAGTTGTTGTTGATAATATTATTAATGGTGAATCAATAGGAATTTTTAGAATTTCATGAACATAATTAAATTGTCATATATTTGTGATCAAAATTCAACTAAAAAGTCAAATGGGACAAATATTTTGGGACGGATGGAGTATATATAATTTCATTAATTCTCATGCAATACCCAATTTGTGTGTTTTTAGGTGAAACAAAAGAAGTATGTTATACCTGAACAAGAAAATGAAAGACAGTTATACCTGAGTAAGAAAATGAAAGACAAACATAAAACAAAAAACAAAAATAAATAATATATATTTAGTTGATTTATTAACAACATGTTAGCTATTTACATGAATAGAATGACATATTTATTATGGAGACGAAATTCAAATGATAAATTAAGAGAGATAATATCGGGTATATATTACTCTTCTAGCCTTAATCAAAGGCTATAAACAGCCATTTTTAAAGTTTGGGGTATATATTAAAGGTAGAGGGACATGATCTTTATATATTATAGGTAAAATTTGTTAACTCCCAATGTGAAATAATATCTCTAACATGCCCCCTTCATGTGTTGCTCTGATATCATCTTAAAGTCTGATGTTTCACCTTAAAATCAATTAATGCTAAAGAGAGATGCCCAAAATCTGTATATATTATAGACAACGTTTGTTAACTATAAACGTGGGATAATATCTCTAAATATGCAATAACTACGAACTTCAAGCCCAATTAGAAAATACCACATACTATATCGGGCTCTCTGCCTCCTCTCGAACCCTCCCCCCTCGACTCTTTGATCGGTCAAGGAGATCCTAAAATGTTAATTCGCATAATGGGCAGTTCAAGGCATCCCAACAAGTTGATTTTCGTTGTAGCATACTCTCTCCGTTCCATGATAATATGTAAAGTTATTCCTTTTGGACGTTTCATAATAATCTACACTTTTCAAAAATGGAAATGGAACCCACTTCTCTCTACTCACAACCATTACCCACTTACTCCACTTTCTCTCTCCTACCCAACTATCTACAATCACAACACATCACTTTTATCACCTTTTACCTTAATTCTTGCACCGACACAAAAATTGCATACATTTGTGGGACTGAGGAAGTAATAGTTAGTGTATTAGATACTCAATCAGAAAGTTTTTCTAGAAAAATATGGCTAAACAACTAAAGAAAATACTTTGTTTCTTGTAAATAATAATTATTTTTCGACATTCATCATTTAGTACAGATATTGATTTAATTATATTCATAAAAAAAGGTCAAATATTATTTTTTTTTAAAACGAAAAGGGCAATGCCCCCTAGAATTTTATTAAGATGAAATAAAAATTACAAAGTGCAATGAAAGAAAATTAAATAAAAGGCCAGTCAAACTGCCTTGAGTAGTTCCATTGCCTTTTAGGTTTATTTTTCTTTGCTTTAGCTTTGAAAGTAGATTTTTCTCGTTTTCATTTTACTGGTTGAAAATCGTCATCTTCATCGTAAAAATCTTTCCAATTTTCGCTATCAGTCCTTGGCGCCCAAGGATCAACATGAGCTCCTCCAACAATACCTCCATAAAGACGAGCTTCTTCAAATGCCGTGGGAGATGTGTCAGAGTGACCTCCTTTTTCTGGATCAGAATCACACTTTTTCCGAGGAGTAAGAGCTACTTTTAGGTTTTTTGGGTTTATAAACTCGGTATTATAGTATTTTTGGTTCAGCTTACAAGCTGCAGGGGGACGTAAACTAGGAGCATCTTGTATCGCCCGAACCTTAGCGATAACCCTTTCTCTCATAATCCTATGATAATTATCCGAATCCTAATTAAATTGAATATCAACTTGGACACTGTTTATTCCATCCTGAACTTCAACCAAGGGTGATTCCCTCTCTTGATCATAATCAAAAGCCAAGTTGTCCGACCCTTCACCATTTGCAATCTGAATAGGCCCATTGAAATGATCAAATTCCGATGATGATTTTCCCGAAGAGGATGCAACCTCCACCAGAACTAGCTGTAATCTAGCAGGAGAGAACTCTTGAGCATCAGCCCGAAGACCATATTCCTCCACAGCCGAATCAACCCCAGTTGTAACTACTTCAATATCATCAGGCGAACCAATCAACCCCTTTGATTTATCTTCAACAATCTTCATTCCTTGGAGATGGCACCTATTAGTATCGTTAGTCTCTTGAACTTTATCAGCATAAATTGAACTTTTTTTTTTTTTTTTGCACAACGAGGAATTCAATTCAAGATAAAGAACAGAATACAAGAAGTCTACGAGGCATACCCCGGAAATAAATCAAGAAAGGAGCATGAGCTCTAAAACTCTATCCTGTAAGAAGGATATATAGAAAATAAAACTCGATAAACCGTAAACTTAACTCTAGAAATGATATCAGCCGGGGTAACAACACCACCATCAAAAGCAATACTGTTACGAGCCTTCCAAATCTCACTAACTACCACGCAAAAAGCAAGCAAGACGGCCTTAGATCTCAAAGACTTACCACCATGCTCCTTCTTGATCCACTTAATACAACTCTCCAAAGTAGACATCCGTCTCCGAACACCCAACCAAGACCGGATAGAGTTCCAAACCGCCTTGGAGTAGGAGCAAGAGAAAAACAAATGATGATGAGATTCCGCCTCCCTCTTACAAAACAAACAAGAAACATTCTCCAAATTCAAATAGGAGAGAGTATCCCTAGTAGCCAAACGTTTCCAACATGAAAGCCACACGATGAAAGAAAACTTAGGAGGAATGTAAGATTTCCAAATAAGCTTCATCCACGGGCGCTTAACATGATTGAACTTTATCAGCATAAATAGGAGAGGTCTCAACAGGGTCTTGAAAATTCTTTTCCAATTGAAAAACACTCATTTCTGACCCTTTATCATTCACATCTATCATCACATTATTGTCTTCCACATTATCAACAGGAATTTCTGTTGGCTTTGTGACCTCAAATGGAAGCACCTCCTTATCAGTACTACAAGAATTTACAGCAACTGCTGCTTTTGGTGAAGGCTTTGAAGCCTGAATTACCACCTTATTTAGGTTGTTAGGACCAGCTTGATTGTGTTCTTTCTTCTTCCATATGGACTTAGGGTCAGTGTTTCTCTTAGGTTGTACTTGTTGTTCCACACCAACCTTCTTTCCCTTTAGACTATCAGCATGCATATGTTGTTGATTACCTGATCCTGTTTTAGCAAAGCGACAATTGGGGATTGCGTGTCCAACCTTAAAGCAATGTTTGCAATAGGATGGAATATTATCATATTTAAGGACTTGATAGAAATCACCATCATCGCCACATTTCAGGAATACTCTCGAGGGCAATTTCTTAAGAAGATCAATCTGAACTAACACCTTCGCTATACTTGGCCTGGATAGGTTAGCGTTTGCTTGATCAATGGCCAAAGGAACACCAAAAATTCTAGCGTTCGAGAATAATCACATCTCACTACAAGAATCAGGGTTTTTAGCCACGGTCGTCGAACCGTGGTAAATAGAGAAAAAACCGTGGCTAATAGTATTAACCACGATTAGTTACTTACCATGCTTGTTATCTAAGAACAATGATCTACACAAATTGATAAAAAGTATAAATAATAACAGATGAAAAATAACTTATCTTTCCTCTCTATATAAAGGCAATCAGTACTTGTGAAGGTGCTCAACTGAGCTGGCAAAAAGTGAATGCTATACTACCATACATTCTCCGATCCAGTGGAAGGATCATAAGATATTTATGCATCTTACTTCAAGTGTAAGGGATATTGAACAAAAACAACAAGATTAGTACTTCCTCCATCCCACTTGAAAATGTGCGGTTTGACCAAACATGCAAATTAAGGAAAGTGTTTGACAATTGATTTATTCTCTAAATTTCCAGCCAAAACATTTGAATTCAAACAATGAGGCAACATTTGTATTTAAATAGGCAGGAAATGAAGGGTAGTACAATCAATTGATTGAAAAAGGACCAAAAGGGAAGTTACTCTTTTAATGGGATGACCCAAGACGGAATACACCCCTCTTCATTTAGGACACAAGGAGTATTACAAAATAGGTTCAAGAAATAGCCAAGGTTTTAATCACTTAGTTATAAAATCCGATCTAAGGATATCTCATATCTGACCAACAACCATATATTTCCAACGTAAATCAAAAAAGGTACCTGCTCCCTCCACTTGTATAATGATGCTCTAAGTAAAGTAGCAAAGACATTAGTATCCATGTGCTCTTTCATGTCCACAGTAACTCCTCCATATTCATCTTCGTAGGCACCGAGCACAAAGAACCACCGAACTACGCTTGCATGAATTGAGGAACTTTCATCTGTTGACATGAATCTTTTATGGAATGGACTTACAACTTTATCCTAGAACCTGAAAGAAAACAAAACCCTAAGTCCTACAACGTAATTTGTTCAACCTAACATACACTAATTTGTTCAACATAACAATTCCAGAAAAACTTTTGTAGTTTCTAAGCTCATCTGGACTATAACAGCCATCAAAATGCTTTGTTTGATTGTACAAGGTAAAAGAGCAATACAACAACTACTGCGGTAATCAAATGTTCACGGTAGACGGACATGGACACCTAAATGACATGAACAATAGGTCATTGTTTGTTTATTTTATAGCAAAATAGTTGCGGTAAGGCTTTTCGACGAGAGATGGACAGGATAAAGTACAAAGAGGTGTGAACTGACGTCGCATTCATCATCAAATAAAGTAACCCCCAAGCACTAATTCCATTTACTTCAAAGATAAATTAAGCATCATAGAAACTTGTGTAAACATGTAACTAAAACAGTCTGTGTCCTCAGCAGCTGTTTCAACCTTGTTGACATTCTGACCTGCAGAATGTACATTATGCTTAATAGATGGTATACATAATATATCTAAAAGAGAGTAGAAGAAAGCCAATAATGCTGGAGGACTAGTTGATGGTCAATTAAAAATTTGTCGATATATACCTCCAAAGACCACCGACCTTGCAATTGTCATTTCGATATCCTTTGGATCAATTACCACATCAACTTCATCAGCCTGAATTCAATTTAGTATAAACAGAAAAACCAAAATATAAAATAAAAATCTCATAACTATTATTTAAGAAAAATATATCTCCATCTGTGAAAAACGACATGCTCATATGTACATAGTCTAGACGTCATAGAGAATTGAGAATTCTCAATTCTTTAAATTTCAATTTCAAGAATAGGAATGATGTGGATATAAATAGAGTATTTTGCAATATTCCAACATCACAGATGACCCGGATCATCATTAAACAATACATGTACTGTTTCAAGAATTCAAAAATTGTACCTAGTTGCTAAGGTATTAAAGTGAATATCTAATGGTAAAGATATGATAAGAAAAGGGTCGAGGTCCGCTACCAAGACAAAGATTTACCTTTAATATCTTTAGTTGTTATTTTGTACAATCATGGAAGTATAAGATTTTTTATGCAAAACCATTTCTGATAAAGGTTACAATATGTAAGAATACTACTAAGTAGTAACGATCATCATGATAGCAAGAAATGATGCATTATGCAATCGTAGTGTTTCAAAATAACTTAACCATGTCCAAGCAGATTCGTTGAACTAAATATATCCTCCTCTTTTATTAGTGCACTGAAACATTTCCATTGACACTTCTACAATCACATCAAACACACTTACTTCAGGTATGATAGCCACAGTGGCCGTAGATGTGTGAACAAGACCTTGGGTTTCAGTTTGAGGGACGAGCTGGACTCTATGGACGCCTGACTCATACTTCAGCTTGCTATAGACACTCTTTCCTTTGACTTCCATCACATATGTCTTGTATCCTCCTTTTTCAGCCTTAAGGGAAAATATAAGGAAAATTTCATGCAAAAGAAAACTCCAACTAGGACAAATGTTATAAATTACCTCAGAACATGACACTGGGGTGCACTTTAATGAGTTGCGTTCACTGTACCTCTGATACATACGAACCTATAGGATGTTAAATAGTGAGCTTCAGAAAGTGACTCAGAGTGTGCCATTATTCAATAGTATGGCGATATGGCCATGGCATTGATGACTTTAAAAAGATTCTCTACAGAGACAAAACGATTCAAAGGCAAATGTTAATTCATGTTAACAAACTTGAGACATAATTGATATAAATGTGATCCTTTAAAGCATCTTAGCAAAAAAAAATTGTCAATAATGAAAAGAACTAACAAGTGATTATGAAGATAAGAATTAAAAAGTAGCAATCAAGTCAAGTAGTGTATATCCATACATCAGGATGTCCCCTGGTTTGTGCTTCCTAAGAGGATGAATCAACTAATCATTATGCAAGTATTGATATTGATAATGGGTGATATCCTACCTCTAAGGGCAGTATCAATCACTTTGATGGCAATAGTCATCAATGGCCAGCAGTCCAAGCAAACATCTGCTCCTGAACAACAATATCTGACAAATACATAAATCACCCAAAAGCTAAATATGACTCAAGAATCCAAATCAAGAAGCAGACTCATAAATCTCAACCTACAAAGTTAAAAATTAGATATAAATTACATCTATGAATCTAATAATATCAAAAACCACAGATCATCCACAATCTTTAGATAAATCATAATATCATCCATGGGGACAAATTAATGAAACATCATTAACAAAGAACACTTATCTCCCTCTCTCTGAATGGAAGAGCTTACCAATGCTCGTATCAATGTATCAACCTGAGTATCAACACCGCTTCCATATTATAATTGAAAAGCAAAAAGGATATTAAGAACTGTGAATTACCTTCCAAAGAAGATTTCTAGGGTTTGGGTTTGAAGGTTTGCGATGAAGGTTTCGTT
The DNA here is from genome assembly GCA_022495995.1 of Adenophora triphylla var. japonica. NCBI lineage: Eukaryota > Viridiplantae > Streptophyta > Magnoliopsida > Asterales > Campanulaceae > Adenophora > Adenophora triphylla. Next base: position 273,136 of record JAFEMH010002257.1, on the reverse strand, counting down.
GTTGAAGTAACTACGCCAGCCAATGCGCCAATACACGATACGAAGTGGAAACAGGAGGAATCGGAATCTTCCGATTTGGATTTGGATTTAGATTGAGAGGGATTTGGTTTGAGAGGGAATTTGTGGAGGGAATTCGGAATTTTGGGAGGGGAATTTGGGGTTTTGGACGTGGTTTGGAGTGAAGAAAGAATTCGGAATTTTTGGGAGGGTAATTTTGACCGTGATTTAGATTCAAGATACGCTGCTGCTGGAGTGTTGACGTAAAAATTAAAATTAAAACAATTGTTAACGGGTAAACCACGGTTAATTAATAAACCGGTGCAAATAATAATTAATTGTTACGTTTTACAAAATCGTGGTTTATAGAAAATAATTTGCCACGGTTAACGGACTGTGACAAATAAAATGTGACAAAAACACCTTTTTCTTGTAGTGTCTTATTGAATAAATGTATAGGAAGCCCTGGAAGACCAACCCAAACCGGGGAAAGTGTGGAATCTTGATCAGGCCGCCATGATGGTGTCCAGCACGACACCCGCATAGGGAAACGACCAATATACCATAGCTCCTTCGCCCACATCCGATTAAAATCAGCTTCATAGGATAATCGGATCAAGACATGTTTGCTATCTAAATGGCCAACCTTAGCTATCTAAATGGCCAACCTTAGAATCAGAGTGAAGGCCAAGTTTTGAAAACCACAATCGCAGATCATCCATGGTTGGTCTACCCCTTGAAAACTTGCCGACCAAAGTAAAATTGAAAGGCTTAGCAAGAGAAGATATTACCTCCTTAAGGATTTTTAATGCCGGATCACCATGATGGGTAGAGGCGGGGATAAATGGAATCGTAGGTGTAGAGAGCACAACCTCCTTGAAAAGGCCTGCAAAAGATTTCGCCTTTGAAGGGGCCTTCGGCGGAATGTCCGAATTAGGTGCAGCGCCTTCTTGCGAAGGCCCAAAAGAGAGACCCCGGAAGAAGGAGCCATAGATTGGCCCCCTAGCATACCCTAGAAGATGCAAAGCCGGAAATCAGATCAGATCGTGAACTCCCCTAGATCCAGATCGGAAAGACCAGAAGAGGGAGGGAGCGAGCGGCGATCTAGAGAGAGAAAGTTTTTTTTTTTTTTTTTTAAGGGATGAACCAGTCATAAAAAAAAGGTCAAATATATTATAATTGATACAAGGTTAAAAATAATATATGTAACTATTGAAGAATTTATAAAGAGAAATGCTCAAAAACAAAAAAGATTTTATAAAAAAAATGAGATTAAATGGTGAAAATTTTGAGCTTAATTGTACGCGCCATGGCAAGTAGAAGCTCTTCATTCCAGGTGGTCTTTGTTTCGCGCCTTCTCCCCCATTTTACCCGCCACCACTACGACCCGCTTCTTCTTCTTTGACCTTTTTTTTTTTTTTTTTTGTTGAAATTAAGTAACTAATCTTAACCAACTTCTTTCTCTACTTTTTGGTAATTGTGTTATCAAGTCAATAGTGAGCTGTTGAGAGTGTTAAATCAAATTTTTCATGATTATTTTCTTTTTCATTGGTCCCTATCCCTAGTATTCTGAAAGATAAAAAAAATTAAACAAATTCGTTTTCACTTTCATTTCCATAATAAATGTCATTTTTTTAATATATCTCTTAATAAGTAAATGTTACGAGTATAAAAAGTAAAATATGAGAGAAAAATTGGTAGAAAATAGTAAGTGTTGGACAATTGCTATGGCTTCTTTAAGACTTAACGAAAAAACTGACAGCAAAAGTAACGGAGATTGAAAAAACAAAGGGATTCAAGTCGAGTCTTGTATTTAATACAATCTCCGTAAGAGTTATTTGTCCCGCACTGGTGCTTACGGTTGTATGACAAAACTCTAGTAAGATAAAACGACTTACTATTAGTTATAAGGAGCACTCCAATATAACTAATCTAACGAACAACAAAGGTTTTAGAACTTTGGACTTGAAAGATTGAATGCAACAATATGCAATGATTTGGGTATGTTAATCTATCTCTCTAGAGGGTAAAAGGCTCAAAATGACTGTATGTTGTAATTGAAATTCGGAGGAAAACTATTTAAAAGAAGTTAAAGGGTTCATGGCTGTTCACTCCAAGAGGTGCCAAACCTGTTCAAAATCTGAGCACGAGCGCGGCCGCTCTTGCCTTGAGCGCGACCGCGGCGGCATCCCGAGACCAAGCCATGATTTACTTGGATCAGGCGCGGCCGCTCTAGCTGGAGCGCGACCGCGCGAAGCCCGAACCGAAAGGTCACGAAAACCTTTTGAGAACGGTTGTGACCCAAAACTCATTTGGATCACCCAAGTCAACCCAAGTTAACTTTAACCCTTTATTTAACTTCCGTTAAGTTACAAAAACACTTGTCATTAATTCTCATTCACCCTAAATGGTTTTAGAGACATTAAATAAGTATAATAATCTACAACAAATGTAGAATATAATTTGTAACTAGTTCCGTTAACACATAACGAACTTCCGTTAGAAACTAGATCAACGTTAAGTTAAACTTAACTTTCCGTTATCCATTTCCAACAATCCCCCACATGAATGACAATTAATGCATGAATGCAATTTCGTCCAAAGTTCCGGCGAACTATTATTACATCGGGATAGATAGCTTGTGGCCTTGAATCTTCCCTAGTGAAATATTATCGGATATACTAGCCATTTGGTAGCGAAACGCTTTGAACCGGTGGCGTCGGGTGTATACCAAGACAATAATACTCACATAATAACAGCTCTAACAATTGTTGTTCTCACGTTTTGTCCATTTTGGCCCTGGACCGTATCTCATTCATAAGCGTTCATTTAAAGGCGGCCTAATTACCTCTCGCTTATATAGGTGATTCTCACTATAAGGAGTATCATGCACTACTCCACCCGTAGGTATAGAAATCATTACACTTTTTCTCAACTTACCCTTACCACCGCTTTGCATGTGCTTGTACTTGGATGTTACGGGAATGAGTATTCAACATCTCCAGGTTAATAAACCGAGTTGTTGTTTCCAAGTAACTCTACTAGAACTTATAACTTGGTTGTCTCATTGAACCAAGGGCACGGGATCTCCATTTCTCAAGGTTGAGTGTCCGCTATAAGTTCTTTTGTTGTGGGTTTTAAACCCATTCCCCTTAACAGTTTATACAGTTGATCTCTATTTATACATTTGGTAAATGGATCCGCTAAGTTATCACATGATTTTACATAATCAATGGTGATAACGCCATTCTTGATCAACTGTCTAATGGTATTGTGTCTACGACGAATATGTCTAGACTTACCATTGTACATACTATTCTCGTGCCCTTCCAATTGCCGATTGACTATCACAATGGATTAGTACGGCGAGGCACAGGTTTGCTCCAACAAGGAACATGCTCCAGGGAAGTTCTTAAGCCATTCTGCTTCTTTCCCGGCTTTATCCAACGCGATAAACTCGGATTCCATCGTGGATGCGGCTATACACGTTTGTTTGGAGGATTTCCATGACACTGCTCCTCCACCTATAGTGAATACACATCCACTTGTGGATTTAGAGTCTTTCGTGTCCGATATCCAATTGGCATCACGAGTATCCTTCTAATCTTGCTGGATATTTATTGTAAAGTATCCCATGATTTAATGTATACTTTAAATATCTTAGTACTCTCATTAGAGCTTTCCAATGATCGGTACTAGGATTGCTTGTGAACCTACTTAGTTTGCTCACTTGAATATGCAATGTACGGACGAGTACAATTTGTTAAGTACATCGACCGCCAATTATTCTTGCATATTCCGAGTTGAGAAGCTGGTTCCCCTTTGTTCTTGGCTAAATGTAGAGCCAAGTCTACAGTGTCTTAGCGGAGGGTCATCAAAGACATTGAATTTCCGAAGAACATTCTCTAGGTAATGGGATTGTGAAAGAACTAATCCTTCGATGTTCTAGAGATCTTTATCCCTAATATTACATCAGCTAATCCCATGTCTTTCATGTCAAAGTTCTTCTTTAACATGCCTTTGGTATTCATGATTAAATCATGATTACTTCCCATTATGAGCATGTCGTCTACATAAAGACAAACGATAACGAATGATTCGAGATGTTTCTTTAATGTAGACACATTTGTCACATTCATTGATCTTGAATCCATTCGATAACATGGTTCTATCGAACTTCTCATGCCATTGTTTAGGTGCTTGTTTTAGTCCATACAAGGATTTTACAAGTTTACACACCTTTCTTTCTTTACCAGGAACTATGAACCCTTCAGGTTGTTCCATGTAAATCTCTTCATCAAGTTCTCCATTTAGGAAAGCGGTCTTCACATCCATTTGGTGTATCTCAAGATTATGCTATTGCTGCAATAGCTATGAGAACACGTATGGATGTAATCCTTGTGACAGGGGAATATGTATCGAAGAAATCATATCCCTCTTTCTGTCTAAAGCCTTTGGCAACTAGCCCAGCTTTGTACTTTTCGATAGATCCATCCGCCTTATACTTCCGTTTAAGGATCCATTTGCAACCTAATGGTTTGCAACACGGAGGAGATCAACTAATTCCCAAGTATTGTTGAGCATTATGGATTCTATTTCACTTTGTTAATAGCTTCCTTCCGTAACGAACTATCCGGACCGGATAAAGCTTCTTTAACAGTTGATGGTTCGTTTTCTAACATGTAAGATAGAAAATCAGGACCAAAAGTCTTTTCCACTCTTGCCCTTTTGCTACGTCTCGGTTCTTCATCTTCTATTTGAGAAGGACCAGGATGTAGACTCATGTGTTCTCTTATTAGAACCTACATCTTTCCTGTCCTTAACCGGAAAAATGTTTTCAAAGAATACCGCATTCCTTGATTCTATAGTAGTTCCTACGTGCATATCCGGAATGTCCGATTTATGCACTATAAACCGATAGGCACTACTATTATTGGCATATCCAATAAAAACACGATCAATGGTCTTTGGGCCAATCTTGACTTGTTTAGGCTTAGGTACTTCAACCTTGGCCAAACACCCCCACACTTTAAGGTATTTAAAACATGGCCTACGATTATGCCATAATTCATAGGGCGTCTTATCAATACCTTTCTTGGGTATTTTATTAAGAACATAATTAGAAGTGAGTATTGCTTCCCCCCAGAAGTTGTCGGGTAAGCTGAACCGATCAAAGCGCGTTCATCATCTCTTTGAGAGTGCGGTTTTTTGCGTTCAGCAACTCCATTAGATTGAGGGGTATATGGAGCCGTTGTTTGATGAATTATGTCGGATTCCCAACATAGTCCTTCAAACGGTGCTTCATATTCTCCACCTCTATCGCTTCTAATTTTCTTAATTTTCAAGTTAAGTTGATTCTCAACTTCTTTCTTATAAGTTTCAAAAGCCCCTAAGGCTTCATCCTTACTTCTTAAGAGATAGACATAACAATACTTAGTGCAATCATCTATAAATGTAATGAAGTACTTTTTACCTCCTCGAGTTTGCACTAGTTTTAAATCACATATATCGGTGTGAATTAACTCGAGAGGAGTCGTGTCTCTTTGTATGGCATTAAATGGTGACTTAGTCATTTTTGCCTCAACACAAACTTCGCACCTATTAGTCGAGTCGGATTTAGTCATTTGGATTAAATCTTGTCTCGCTAATTTCTTAATGGTGTCGAGGTTTACATGTCCTAATCTATCATGCCATAAATTAGAACTTTCCGACAAGTAAACATAAGGAACACAACTTTTATTCATCGCACCTTGGCGGATTACAGTCATTACATTCATTTTAAAAAGGCCCTCCTCGAGGTAACCTTTTCAAGAAACAACCCATTCTTGGTTAGTACAAATTTGTCGGATTCGAATACTAGTCTAAAACCGGCCTTACTAAGCAAAGCGCCGGACACTAAATTTTTACGGATGTCTGGAACATGCAACACATCCAACAAGGTTACTTCTTTTCCGGAAGTCATCTTCAAAATCACGTTTCCAATGCCTTGAACATCGGAGGTCGCAGAATTTCCCATGTAAAGCTTTCTTAGGAGATGGGAGTATAGGAGGAGAAACTTTCCTTGTTACCACAAATATGGCGGGTAGCACCGGTATCTATCCACCATGCTTTAGGGTTCTCCTCCAAATTTGCAACGTTGGCTTCAAACACAACCGCTGCAAAATCTAGGTCCATGTGATCAACATTGTTCGCCTCTTTCTTCGGGAGACGACAATCCCTTGACAAGTGGCCCGGTTTGCCACAATTATAGCACGACCCCTTGAACCTTTTAGAGGTCTTCTTCTTCCCTTTCTTAGCATTCCCGGTATTTTCGGAATGCTTTCTCTTTGTGCCACTCGTGCTAGCCTCGGCGAGATTGACCTTTGCCTCCATCTTGCCTTTAGCAACTTTTGCCTCATTCATTCTATTGTTCTCTTCTATTTGAAGACGAACAACAATGTCTTCTAAGGACATCTCCTTGCGTTTATGCTTGAGATAGTTCTTGAAGTCCTTCCACGAAGGAGGCAACTTTTCAATGATAGAAGCCACCTTAAATGGATCATTCATGATCATCCCCTCGGCATCAAGCCCATGTAGAATGATTTGGAATTCATCTACTTGAGTTGTTACCGATTTGGAATCGACCATCATAAAGTCAAGACTTACCGACGACAAATTTCTTTGACCCGGCATCCTCGATCTTGTACTTCCTTTCCAAGGTGTCCCACAACGCCTTGGCTAACTCGACTGTACTATACACATTGTATAGTGCATCGTCAAGTCCATTCAAGATATAGTTTTTACATAGAAAATTACCGTGAGCCCAAGCCTCCTTTGCCATTTGCCTTTGAGGGTCCGGATCACCTTTTTCTACCACCGGAGGATCTTCCTTTAAGAAGCGGTGCAAGCTTAGGGTGGTCAAGTAGAAGAGCATCTTCTGTTGCCATCTCTTGAAATCCACACCGGTGAATTTCGCGGGTTTCTCACCATGGCGATGTGATGAGTTGTAGGAGCGGGAGCAACGTTGTTGAATGTAGTATCACCTTGTGATGGAGGCGTCACATTCCCTTGACTAGATGAAGTGGTGTCTTTCTCGTTTGCCATCTCTTGATAATCTTGAAGAAGCGTTAAAATAACTCTTACGATTGTTGGACAATTGCTATGGCTTCTTTAAGACTTAACGAAAAAACTGACAGCAAAAGTAACGGAGATTGAAAAACAAAGGGATTCAAGTCGAGTCTTGTATTTAATACAATCTCCGTAAGAGTTATTTGTCCCGCACAGGTGCTTACGGTTGTATGACAAAACTCTAGTAAGATAAAACGACTTACTATTAGTTATAAGGAGCACTCCAATATAACTAATCTAACGAACAACAAAGGTTTTAGAACTTTGGACTTGAAAGATTGAATGCAACAATATACAATGATTTGGGTATGTTAATCTATCTCTCTAGAGGGTAAAAGGCTCAAAATGACTGTATGTTGTAATTGAAATTCGGAGGGAAACTATTTAAAAGAAGTTAAAGGGTTCATGGCTGTTCACTCCAAGAGGTGCCAAACCTGTTCAAAATCTGAGCACGAGCGCGACCGCTCTTGCCTTGCGAGCGCGACCGGCCCTGGCATCCCGAGACAAGCCATGATTTACTTAAGATCGGGCGCGGCCGCTCTAGCCGGAGCGCGACCGCTGAAGCCCGGGCCTTAACCGAAAGGTCACGAAAACCTTTTGAGAACAGTTGTGACCCAAAACTCATTTGGATCGGTCCAAGTCAACCCAAGTTAACTTTAACCCTTTATTTAACTTCCGTTAAGTTACAAAAACACTTGTCATTAATTCTCATTCACCCTAAATGGTTTTAGAGACATTAAATAAGTATAATAATCTACAACAAATGTAGAATATAATTTGTAACTAGTTCCGTTAACACATAACGAACTTCCGTTAGAAACTAGATCAACGTTAAGTTAAACTTAACTTTCCGTTATCCATTTCCAACAGTAAGAGAGTTGTTATCGTTAATGTATACATAGCAAGTGAGTCCTCTTATCCATTTTAAGGAATAAAACGCAACAAATAATCTTATTACTCTGAGACTGAGACTGAGACCGAGACCGGCCAAAAATAAAAATAAAAATTTTATTTCTTGGACGAAGGAAGTAGTTTTTTGTGTTTAAAACAAAATAACTTGTACGCTATTCCTAAATGAGGATGCGGCGGAAATTGAGGAAAATATGAGGATTTAATTTTAAAAAAATGTTTAAAAGAGGAAATCAAGGGAGAAGAAAGGCATGTGGTGGTAGGGCAGTGTATGTCTAGTAGTTGAGCTTTGGAACTACTGCATATCTTCACTTATTTTTCAGTACCCATTATTTCTCTACTTATTAGACCAGAAATTTTATATTACTTTAATCTTGCATTTTGTCTTGGCTTTAGAATCGTTAACATGTCATTTTCAATTTCACAAACCCACCCTTCTCTCCATTCCCCTATATAAGTCTTGCCACATTCCTCTATTTTGTATAACACTAAACACTAAACCATTCTCTCTCTCTCTCTCTCTCTCTCTCACACACACACACACAATGGGTGTTCCAACATTAACCATCCTTGCTCTTCTCTTCTCCTCCTTCAACTTCTTCCTCCGCGGTATCTACGTGAAAGTTTCGTGTAGCTAGGAAACTTGGATCACACAATAGGCAAAGGATGTGAGTACAGATGTGTCCTCACATGGCCATGTGTCCGCGAGATAATGCGGAATAAAGTAAATAAAATGCAATAACTCAAGAGTTATATACGCTTACTGATCTGTGTGATCAGCAAACTAGGCTTACGCCCAAAAACCTTTTCACTATAAAAACTTTTGTTTCTTACAAAAACAAATAAGTGAAAAACTAAAATATGAAAATACTAAACAAGTTCTAATCACCTTCTATGATATGAACAACTCCCCTTTCCCAAGTGAGACTTATTCAATCAGAAGTAAAACAAGAGAACTTTATGAAAACCTAGATGTGAGTTACGGATGTAAGCTCACAACCTAAAACAACAATGTCGAATGACTATGAAGAATGTGAGTTTCTCTCGTAAAAAATGTGTAACTTCTCTTTGTGCTGAAAGCCTTGTATTTATAGAGCACCTTGGAGAAGATCTTCATGCAATCGACTTCTTCCTTTGTGAGATTCCTTTCTATATGAAAACATATAACACACTCACAAGGAAATCAAATATTAGTAGGTTAGTCCTAATATAAAACTATGTACATAAATAAAAGATATTTACATAATTACAATCTCTTAATAAAATTAAGATACTTATAAATCTCCATGAAAGTTCCAAAATCTTCTTACCATATAGAAGTCTTTTGAAATAAGGAAACATAATAATGTTCCCACAAAACTCACGTTTTCAATCTCCCCCTATTTTGGACTTTACGGTCAAAACCAAAGATTTATAACAAACATAATATTATGACCACGAGAATATTGAAAAACATAACTCCCCTGAATGGATGTGTGTCCGGATGTGTATACACATCCACACATAAAAAGCTGCAAACAATTAGAACGAGAATACTAGCAGTTCATTAAGCAAAACCAAAAAACCATTCGAAACATCCTAATTAAAGCTATTACGGACCATTGTTTTAAAAACTAAAAACTAAAGCGAGAAAATTAAAATTGTCTTTAGCAACCATCACTGACAAAATACCGAAAAAACTTTTCTCCCTAAATCAAAGATCAAACTGTCTCCACCTAAAGCCGAAGAGCTTTAGCTTTAGCGGCATTCACGGCGGCATCCCGGACTTCACTTCCAGCGGCGGCATCAACATTTGAACTAGAATCTCCCCCTTTTTGACTAGAAAGTTTAGCATACCATCTAAGGAGATTATCTCTAAGAGCTTTCAAATTATTGGCATGAACTAAGGAGGCTTGGGCTTGAGCTTCAGCAGCTACAATTTCAGCATCTAAATCTTTCATCTGAGCAGCAAAAATTCTCTTCGGATGTGACACCGGATGTGTCCACATCTTCCATACCAAGTTCGGGAACGGTGCTTGGCTGGGAGATCAACATGCCTCTGTTTGGGGTCTAAAAGAGTTTTGGATTCCTTAAACGGGGCAAAATTTTCCACCCTTTCTTCTCCTCTTTCGGCCTTTACCCCATTGGCTATGAGAATTTGGGAGATCGATGAAGGGTAAGGTAAAGACCATTTTTCGAGGGAGACTCTCCATAATCACAAATTTTTCTAAAAATAAAATCCCCAAAATTAATACGCTTCTTAAGTCCCAATCTATACGAAGCAAGGCTTGCATTCTAGTAACGAGAGGTTTTGTTATTTGAGGGACACAAATTTGCGGCAAGGATGGAGTGGAGAAAACAATAAAGGGAGGATAATGAACCACTACCTAAATCCTTAGGCTTTACGAGCCGAGGAAGTGACCTTTCCAAGTGTGAGAGCGAAACCGGTTCATCCTCCTCAATAGAAACTATATCATCAAGATTATCACTCAATCCAAGAAAATCATTGATAAGCTGAAGGTGTAAAGTGAACAAATATTCCTCTAACATAAACACCAGTGGAATGAGAGTAAGTTCTATCAAAATTCTTAGGCGAGATTGGCATAAAACTCATAAACCAATTTGGGGTAGAAGGGAAGGGGATGGTCCACGAGTCAAGAATAATCCTCTTTCCTCAAAAAACCTGTCCATTCCAAGTTTAACAAAAGTATCCCTATCCCTTTTCATCTCAACAACAAAGGCTTTAGAGGAAATTAACTCAAACCTATCAGAAGCCTTTTTGGACAGAAACTTTTGGAAAAGGGTTTGGGGTTAGAGATGAGAGAGAGAGACGATGACATACCCAATTCGGCCTTTTTTCGAGTAGATGTGCGTGCGGATGTGGGCACATCCTTAGACACATCCTTCACAGGAATGGCACTTTGATGGGTTCAACCTCATTATCATCGGCATCGAGAGGAATCTAGCACTTGGTCCTCTTTTTCTTGATCTAGCTCTTCTCTCCCAAGCTTGTAGTTTTCATCCGAAGCAAGATCATCATCATCGAGCTAGAATCGAGATTCTTCTTCTATTGGCTCCAAATCGGTCTCGGCCACCTTTTTCTTTCCCTTTACATCTTTTAAAATCTTAGCCGGGGTTCATCATCACTGAATGAAATAAGGTCCTCAACGGGACTAGAGACGAGGAACAGAGGGCTCGGCTACGGGACTAGAAACATTATCCCTAGGGGTGAAGCGTGTGGGGATAATGGGATCGGAAGATATTATGGGAGAAGCGGGAGCAATAGGATCAGCAGTGCTGCATGGGGGAACCGGTCTCAATAGAGATCAAAGGATCGGCGTAGGGGAGACGACGGTAGGCAAAACCGATACTGACGGGAGGCACAACCTCGGAGGGATTAATCGCGGGGACGGCATCAATAACGAGAGGGAGGAGTAATTTTTGATTTAGCCCTAGTCCTAATAAGAGGGACTATTACCTCATCATCTTCTTCTATTTCTTCAAGAACGATGGCCGTTGTAGGTTTCCCGCCGGGTTTTAGTAGGTTCTTGGCTTTGTCGGCCTCGACGGCTTGCGAGTCCTACCGGATCGTCGAAGACCACGAGGAGGCACCGGCGATGTAACGAAGTTGGGGGTTTTTCTTGAGACAACTTTCTCTTCTTTGTTGAAGAAGGATCGCAAATGGCGACATCAGATGGTGGGATCACCGGAGAGGATGGAGCCTTAGGGTTTTCCTCGGCGAAACGGTCACGGCTTCCAATGAAGAGGATTTGGGAGAAGGAGCATCCATTGTTGGTTCGAGACGAAGGTGAAGGAGAAGAAAAATCGGCAAGAAATTTAGAGATTACGGGATTTAGGAGAATGGAGTCCTCTCTTCTTGCTATTGAAATAGGCACAATGTCAAGAACATCTTCTTCTCTTATATTCGAATGCTCGGCCATTTAACGAGAGAGATTTGGGGTTGGTTGAACGGTGCAGGGAAATTAATGCAAGGGTGTGTGAATTTGTGTGCAAACGGGAAGGAAGAACAAAGGGTTTTATCAAGGATTATGAGGGAGGAGACGGATGTGAGGTAAAATAAATACTCACAGCTCCCCCTTTCCAAATAGAATTAGGAATCCTTTTCCAAACAGGTAATCACACCTCAAAAACCTTAAGAGTCCTCCAACGGCTAGAAAACCTTTGAGGTTACTACACACAAGCACCTTCCAAGAAAATAGGGGATTAAAATAAATCAAGATTTTGTAAGATTTTTATGCAAACACAAATTGCTTCGGCATATCTTTATTTAAAATAGAATCCCAAAAGAATTTGTCAACCTTTTCAAACAAGGATTGATATACACCTTTTCTTTTCATGAAAGATATTGGAGATCAAAAACCTATATAATCAAAGAGTAAATTAAGAGAGAAAATTAATTAACTAGCATATTTACAAAGCTCCTATATGTCCTAAAATGCAATATGCCTAGCATGATGCAAACACACAAGTGAAGGAAATATTCTCAGCTTATGGATGTGGTATAGGATGTGAGTCACATAATGGGGCACATTTAGATCACAAAAAGTCAATGAGCAATAATCCAATCTGCACAGCCTCTAGGATGCATCCACCAATTTTTTGTTGTGGATTTTTGCAATGTGAGTAGCTTTCACTTTACTTGATCCCAAAGATAGCCCTTTTTCCCAATGATCTTATCAAGTTTGACTTCAAGTTTTTTTATGAAAATCACTTGATCACAATGGTATGGCTTCATACTAAGGGTGAAGCATTTGTTTCTCACATATTTATATATATATATTTTTTTTTTTTTTTTTTTTTTTTCTTTTAGCACCCATTGTGAGATACCTAGGAAGGTTATACCAAGTAATCAAAAGATTACATGGACAGGAAATACTCACAATTAAGTGATCAAAAATAATGTCAAAGATGAAGACTCACAAGTGACCACCGAGAAATTTCGTGCTAATGCATGATATTTTTGGCTTTTTCTTTTTATGATTTTTTTTTTTTTTTTTTTTCGGTTAAACTAATCTACGAGATGTGTTAGAGGATGTGAGACACATCTGGTCTCACAACCTTAGATATCACACAAGCCAAGAGACTTCCTCAAGGAGGAAAATCTCTCCAAATCTAATGCCTTTGTAAATATATCGGCCAATTGATTTTCGGTCCCAACAAATTCCCGGACACACGAGTTTTTGTTCTACAAGATCTCTAATGAAATGATGTCTAATATCAATGTGTTTTGTTCTAGAATGTTGAACAGGATTTTTAGATATGTCCAAGGCACTTTTGTTATCACAAAAAGCAGTCAAAACTTTGCTATTTAATCCATAATCTTTTAGCATTTGATTCATCCAAAGTAATTGTGTGCAGCAACTCCCAAGGGCAACATATTCAGCCTCAGCAGTGGACAAGGACACACAATTTTGCTTCCTACTATACCAAGACACAAGATTATTACCTAGGTAGAAACATCCACGGTGGTACTTTTTCTATCATCACTATTTCCGGCCAATCGAATCGGTGTACCCAACTAAATTTGTGTTTGTTTCTTTAGAGTAATGCGAGACCTAGGTTCACGAGTCCCACTCACATACCTAATGATTCTTTTCAAGGCTTTAAGATGGGACACTTTAGGGTTGGCTTGGTATCTAGCACATAGACACACACCGAACATAATGTCGGGTCTACTTGCGGTGAGGTAAAGCGAGGCTTCCTATCATGCTTCTATAGAGGGTTTGATCAACACTCTCACCATCCGAATCATGGCTTAACTTTTGGGAAGATCCCATTGGGGTTCTTTGATGTGAAGAGTGTTCAAGCTCAAACTTTTTCACAAGATTCTTGGCATACTTAGACTGAGAAATGAACATGCCATCTTTGAATTGCTTAATTTGTAAGCCTAAGAAAAAGTTCAATTCTCTCTACCATGCTCATCTCAAATGTGGAAGTCATGCTATCCACAAAGTTAGCTAACATAGGGTCAGAGTTTGACCCAAACACAATATCATCTACATAGATTTGTGCCACAAGAATCTCCTTTTTGTTTCTTCTCACAAACAAGGTTTTGTCAACCTCACCTCTCTTGAATCCTCGTTGCAGCAAATGGTCGGTCAACCTACCATACCAAGCTCTAGGGGCTTGTTTTAGCCCATACAGAGCTTTCTTCAGTTTATACACATGATTAGGATATTTGGAGTCCACAAAGCCTTTAGGTTGTTCAACATAGGCTTCTTCATTTAATATCCCATTTAAAAAGGCACTCTTGACATCCATTTGATGAAGAGTAATTTTGAGGTAACATGCAATGGCTAACAAAAGCCTAATGGACTCAATTCTTGCAACAGGAGCAAATGTCTCCTCAAAGTCAATTTCCTCAATTTGAGTATAACCTTGAGCAACTAACCTAGCGTTATTTCTAGTTATCACACCTTGCTCATCGGTTTTGTTCTTAAAAATCCATTTGGTTCCTATTACATTACCATGTGAGGTCTAGGAACAAGAGTCCATACCTCATTCTTTTCAAATTGAATTAATTCATCTTGCATAGCCATAATCCGATCGGCATCTTTCAATGCTTCGGTAACATTCTTAGGTTCAATTTTAGAAACAAAACAACAGAAGCTTACCTGGGAGTATCTGAGGAGCAACTCCATAAACCGACCATCTTTCTATAATCAACTTTGTCCTTTTGTCTAGTTCTCACTTGAGCATGCACATCTCCCACAACTTGTGAAGTGGGGTGGTTTTCTGGATTTTTGAAGGGATATCCTTTGACCTATCCACACACCCATTCACATTACCTTATGGAGCATCATCCCGATCGAGAATCGAGAGCTGTCCTCGGTTACAGGAGTTTGAGTGGATGTGGGTGCGAGATGTGGGTTCGAGATGTGGAGCGAGATGTGTCCACATCCTTGGTTACATCCTTGTCGAGGTTCATCATTTTTATCGGCCTTTGGAAGTTTCTTTTGCTTTTTCAAGACTTTGTTTCTTCATCCTTCCAGTCTAGCAAGCAACCTGAAACATCATCCTCAGCAGTCTTGAGGTTAAGATCAAGTGAGTCATCAAATTTAACATTAGCAGATTCCATAATGGTCTTAGTTTTGAGATTGAAAACTCTGTAAGCTCTACTGTTTGTGGAATAGCCCATGAAAATTGCTTTGTCACTTTTTGAATCAAACTTGGACAGGTATTCTCTATCATTGAGAATATAACAAACACAACCAAACACATGAAAATATTTTACAGTTGGTTTCTTTCCAAGGAGAATTTGATATGGGGTGACAGTGCTCCCAATCCTTAGAAACACCCTATTGCCAATGTGACAAGCAGTGTTTAAAGCCTCTGCCCAAAACTTTTTGGACAAGTTCTTTGAACTTAGCATGACCCTTGCCATTTCTTGCAAGGTTCTATTCTTTCTTTCAGCAATTCCATTTCTTTGTGGGGTGATTGGTGCGTAAAACTCATGAGTGATTCCCTTAGAATTGCAAAAATTGGTGAACATTTGATTCTCATATTCGGTGCCATGGTCGACCTAATCCTCATGAGTCTTAAGACCATAAAGATTTCTAACTCTTTTGTACCAATTCTTGAATTCTCCAATTGTTTCGACTTTTCTCTTAAGAACATTACCCAAGTGTACCTAGAATAATCATCAACACACACAAAGGCATACTTTTTCCTACCAAAGCTTTCTACTTCAATAGGTCCCATTAAATCGGTGTGAATCATCTCCAAACATCTAGTTGTGGAGCATTGTTGGACCTTTTTATGTGATGCTTTTGTTTGTTTTCCTTTTGACATGAACCACGGACATCGGGGTTCTTGAAGTTCAGTTTAGGGAGGTCTTTAATGGCTTCAAACCTTTGAAGTTCTTCCAGAGTTCTACGGCTAGCATGCCCTAATTTTTGGTGCCAGATTGACATCATTAGCTTTTGAGCTTAGGCAAGAAAGATTGTCACCAAATTGGTAACAATTATCAGCCAGATCTAGGACCGGTAAACACACATTTATTATCCTTATCAAACACTTCACACAAGTGCTTATCAAACTTCACAAATAGGTCATCATCACACGCTTGATCGATGCTTATTAGGTTGGCTTTCAAGCCTTCCACATGGTACACATTGTGCAATTTTGGGAGACCCTTGACATCTAGGGTTCCTTTTCCAACAATCTTTCCTTGAGCACCTCCACCAAAATTTACTTTCCCTCCATTTATTGTTTCATAGTCAAGAAGGACACTTGGTTCCCAAATCATGTGCCTAGAGCATCCACTATCAAAATACCAAGAGCCGAGACAAGACTCTTGAGGGAAGAGTAGACAACATTACATGTGGTAATTGGTTTGGCTACCCACTGTTTAACAGTTTTCTTTTTGGGTTGCAGAGGTCTCAGATTGACTGGATGTGTGTTGGGATGTGTATACATCTTTTCACACATCTGAGGCCGTTTGAAGTTACTGCATTTTTTATCGGCCCTTAAGTTTGTAATGAAGGGCCTAATGTGACCGGGAGCTAGGCAAGAATGACGGATGTAATGCCTCTTTCTTGGTCTCTTCTCACTCGTAATAACTTTTTCTTTAAAAGCTTGTTTTTTCACATTTTTTGAGGTAGAACCCTCATATCCCTCCTTTACAAAATTATTTTCAAAACCTATACCAATTTTGTCACGTTGACCCATGGAAAAAGCTTCTTCCATTTTCATTTTACTTTTGTTTAACTTAGTGAAAGTATTATCAGCTTTTTCACATTCATTCTTGAATTTTTCAAGGTCAACTTCTCTTTTGGTTACAAGGACTTCAAGTCTTGCAATGGTATCTTTTTGAGCATCATTTTCTTTTGAAAGAACAGCTTTTTCATCTTCACAAGCAGCTAATTTATTAGACAGAGATTTGTTTACCTTAACAAGTGCCTCAATTTTGTCTAATCTTTTCATCCAATCTGTATGCAGCTCCTTGTATGTGGCAAAGAGTTCCTCATAGGGAATGTCTCTTTCTTCATCTTCATCATCTGAGTCTCCTTTAATAGAGAAACAGTTTAGCTCCAGTTCAGATGTGACACCAGATGTGTACACAACTGAGCCCACATCCAAGGGATTTTCAAGAGTATTTTCTTCTATATCTGCAGAAAAAGCATTAAACACAGAATGGCAATTTAAGACGGACATGTTAGCCACTTCTTCTTCCTCATCCTCACTGTCACTAAGAGTAGCAGTTAAGCTCATCCCCTTCTTTTTAAGTGTGTTAGCACACTCATTGGCATAATGACCAAAGCCACGACATGCCCTACATCGGGCTGGATTCAGATGATTTATTTTCAAAACTTGGTTTCTTGAATCCGGTGTCGGTGCTAGGTTTTGGCTTTTCGAAGCGATCGGAAGTAGGTCTATTGGGAAATTTGCTCATCCTTCTATTTTTCAGTATAGAACTGAATTTCTTTGAAATAAAAGCAACATCCTCATCTTCAAGATTTGACTTGTCAATCTCAGAGGATAATTCCACAAGCTCTCTTGGTAATGCAAAGAAGCACTTTTGAGAGCAAGACTGTGTGTTTTGTTTTTCTTCGAGCCTCAAGGTTAAGCTCAAACACGGTCAAGATTCCTATGATGGTGTCAAGACCTACAGGTATTTGTGTCCTTTGTTTCTTCAATCAGCTGCTACTTTAATGTTAAACCTCTCGTGCAAGGTCCTTAGAATCTTACTAACAAGTCTTGCATTGGAGATAGATTCTCCTAGACTTGTGCATTCATTTGAAATCTCATGAATCTTAGCAAAGATATGACACAATATCCTCGGTTTCTTCCATTCGAAGTAACTCAAACCTATCCATTAAAATCCTAAGCCTGGTAGCCTTCACACTTGGTGCTCCTCACATTGAGTTTGCAAAATATCCCAAGCGTATTTGGCTATACTTTCATTTGTTATAAGCTTGTACATATTCCCGAAACATGGCCGGAAATAGCACCCGTGGCTTTTGAATTGTAATTTGCGGCTTGTATTTCATCAAGAGTCCATTGTTCTTCAGGTTTTCTTTCAAAGAAGGACTCACCAACACCAGAAGATGGCTTTTTCTCCACAGTAGGAGGTTGCCATGCAACAAGAATGCACATCCAAGCTCTTTCATCAATACTTTTGATGTAATTTCGCATCTTAGACTTCCAAAGAGAATAATTTGTGCCATCCAAGACAGGAGGCCTATTTTGGTGATTTTGGCATTCCATAATGACTACACTTTCTGGATCAACACTCAGTAATATTTCGAGAGTTGGCTCTGATACCAATTGAAAGTTTCGTGTAGCTAGGAAACTTGGATCACACAATAGGCAAAGGATGTGAGTACAGATGTGTCTCACAACTGTCCACACATCCACAGATAATGCAGCGGAATAAAGTAAATAAAATGCAATAACTCAAGAGTTATATACGCTTACTGATCTGTGTGATCAGCAAACTAGGCTTACGCCCAAAAACCTTTTCACTATAAAAACTTTTGTTTCTTACAAAAACAAATAAGTGAAAAACTAAAATATGAAAATACTAAACAAGTTCTAATCACCTTCTATGATATGAACAACTCCCCTTTCCCAAGTGAGACTTATTCAATCAGAAGTAAAACAAGAGAACTTTATGAAAACCTAGATGTGAGTTACGGATGTAAGCTCACAACCTAAAACAACAATGTCGAATGACTATGAAGAATGTGAGTTTCTCTCGTAAAAAATGTGTAACTTCTCTTTGTGCTGAAAGCCTTGTATTTATAGAGCACCTTGGAGAAGATCTTCATGCAATCGACTTCTTCCTTTGTGAGATTCCTTTCTATATGAAAACATATAACACACTCACAAGGAAATCAAATATTAGTAGGTTAGTCCTAATATAAAACTATGTACATAAATAAAAGATATTTACATAATTACAATCTCTTAATAAAATTAAGATACTTATAAATCTCCATGAAAGTTCCAAAATCTTCTTACCATATAGAAGTCTTTTGAAATAAGGAAACATAATAATGTTCCCACAAAACTCACGTTTTCACTACGCTTATGGCGGTGGTTGGGAAAGTGCTCATGCTACCTTTTATGGTGGTGGTGACGCTTCTGGCACTATGGGTATGCATTTTCTTTTTAACTTCATAAAAATCAAATGCCATTTTTACTAGGAAAATATTACCAAAAATAGCTATGGTATGTGAATTTGATGGAATGTGACATGGGGTTTTGCAGGTGGTGCATGTGGATATGGAAATTTGTACAGCCAAGGGTACGGTACAAACACTGCTGCACTAAGTACTGCTCTTTTTAACAATGGCTTGAGCTGTGGTTCTTGCTATGAGATGAAATGCAACAGTGATCCTAAATGGTGCCTCCCCGGTTCAATCATAGTAACCGCAACCAATTTCTGCCCACCCAACCCTGGATTGTCTAATGACAATGGTGGATGGTGCAATCCCCCTCTCCAACACTTTGATTTGGCCGAGCCTGCTTTCTTGCAAATTGCCCAATACCGTGCTGGAATTGTCCCCGTCGCTTTCCAAAGGTAATATGACACATAATATGTGTAATCAGACTGTTTGACAGTACGACATACAATATATATTAACATGAGTTATTTCCCATATTAGACTATCATACAGTTCAAACGCACCTCTCATATATCTGAAATAATGCTAGACTGAGTTCATTGTTATATTTTCTTGTACCAAGCTTGTACTCTGTGCTAAGATAGTTGTGAATTCTTTGTTATGGCAGGGTTTCTTGTGTGAAGAAGGGAGGAATAAGGTTTACAATCAATGGACACTCTTACTTCAACTTGGTTTTGATCACCAACGTCGGCGGTGCAGGGGATGTCCACTCTGTAATGATCAAAGGGTCCAAAACAGGATGGCAAGCCATGTCCAGAAACTGGGGTCAAAATTGGCAGAGTAATTCTTACCTCAATGGTCAAAGTCTCTCATTTCAAGTCACAACCAGTGATGGAAGGACAATCACAAGCAACAACGTGGCACCTGGTGGTTGGCAGTTTGGTCAGACATTCCAAGGGGGTCAATTTTAAGTTTAAGAATAGAAAAGGGGGTTGATTTGAAATATTTTGTATATTGTTATTGAGGGTAAGAGTAGCAAAGGATTGAGAGGGGTAAAGGGGGAATTGGCACTATTGCAGTGGTGGCTAGTAAGCACCCGCTTTTAGGCCTAAATTATAAATATTTGATACACTAGTACTAAATTAGCAAATATCATTCGGTTTTATAGTCTTTTCACCTTGAAAATGGTTTGGATTTCTAGCCTCATTTTGATTAAAGGCTAAAGTTTGTAATTTGATTTTGAAATCAATGAATTGGATTACCTATGTTTGTGTCACTGTTGCAATTTGATTACCTATTTTTGCGTCAAAAAGTTATTTACATGGTACATGACTTTAATTTCGTCAAAAAACTAACAATTTATTAATTTTTAAACCAATTTGCAATAAAATGTCAATGTTAGAAATCGACTTGCAACTTTTTCAATGTTGATAACCAAATTGCAAAACTGATACAAACATAGGTAATCGAATTACAATTTGCCCCAATGAATTTTATCTTTTATAGCTGCCAAGTTTTGAAGCATTTCATTTCGCTTAAATACAACAATAACGACGATATTAATATTTTGATTTATGTCATGATAAATGACAAAGTTTTATGTTGACTGTCACATAACTACCCAAACCCTCATCCTTTATTCTGATTTGGGACGGCAAGAATATATTCTTGGCGAATTTTTAATTTCGCTTAAATATTTTATTTAAAAGTTACTTATAGTTCATTGGTAAAATATATTAAGTTTAGTAAGTATTTTACTTGAATGAATAACATAAAAAAATGACTTAAAACTTTCAATCTTTAAAGTATCAATTTAGTTGACGAAAGATGAGTTTGAACTTTGCAAACACGAGATATGATCTCATGTTGGTAAAGAGAATTGTTCTTATGAACCAACGGGCTTTACGTCAGGTGGTATCCAGTATACTGATAATGACTTTTCCATAGGGGTAGGGGTAAGTTGTATCTTTTGTTTATACATGTGCTAATCTATTTAAAAGTCAATTGATGTAGCCTAAATAGCATTTTCAATCATTAATGAAATATAAAACCTATTTTTTAAAACAATTGTTCTTATGAAAAAATATTAGCTTGCATTGAGATTAGCCACGAGATAGCATGTCTTGTGCCCATCAACTTTACCATGTACGACCCTTTACAGGGAGGGTGCAATTTTTGTAGTGGTTATCCATTTAGTCTTGGTGAGAGTGTTCTTTTTGGCCGGGTGCGAGATGAATCTGGTCGAAGGTTGAATAAGACCAATTAACAACACGACAATTTTCGGATTTTCTCTTGCAATAATGGTACACAATCGATTCAGTTGACTTAATAAATCAAACAAACGAAATTAAGTTATATTGGGTTGATATTTTGTTAGTTAGTTATTTAGCCAATATTTAGCAATGTTTTAAAAATTGGGCTAGACGGTCTCCTTCCGCCCCGATTTCCTTCAAATCGGTGATAAATTTTTAATATATTGAAATTTGAATTGCTTTTTTTATGAATAACGTGACAAAGTTGAATGGTAAGATTATAATTCTAGAATTTGGGTGACCTATGTGTAAACAATGTGATAATGTTATCAAAGGGTTGTTTTGCCATTTTTACCTCTCCATTTTTCAGTTCTCTTCCCCAGAACAAACAAACCCTAGATTTCCTTCCTTCCGTCCCATTTCCCTCGAGATATTATCAATGGCTTCTCCAGACAATGGAATTGACAATCGCCAATCCATATAAACCCTATGATTTTCAAGTCCGTTTATCGGGTAAGAGTGACGGCATCTCCGACGCAATTGTAAGTGTGTTTATTGAATTTATTCTGTTGATTTTGATAGTTTTGATTTACAGAATAAGTTCTAACAAGATGATTTCGTATCATTTTCTTAAAAACATTATGGCTTTAGTAAATATTTCAGGTATACCAAAATTATTGATTTGGTTTATTAGGTCAAGCTGTCATCTCTTTGACTGTGTGAACTTAAAAGCCATCTGATCAGCTTTAGACTTTGCATTGAACAGCTAAACATAGAACAAGTCTATTAAACATGTGTGGAACCTTGGCTGCCCATTGCATACCCTACTAGATCTTATTAGTCACTGGACTCGATATATGCGTCATTCACAATTAGAACTGAAGGCAGTTCGGTTCTTTATGGTTGGATTCAGGCCAAAATGGCTAACTAAACTGACTTAAAGTGGTTCGAGAAAACTAAACGGAATCTAATCGCAGAGAATGCAGTTTGGTTTGATACAGTTAGGTTCCATTGTATATATGTAAACTTTGAATTGTACGAACGAGAATGCAATTACAGAGAGACCAATAATTTCTTTAGCTAGTTCTCCAATTTAGGGGTCAAGTGCATCAGGTTAAACTCTATTCACAAGGCCCGATCTTTTTAACATGAAATGAAACCATGTGTGGAACAAGATACAAATATAGATGAGAATCATGAGATGTTATCTTCTCAAACATGTTTTCTAAATGCTAAACGAATATGCCATTGACCAAGAGTCTTAAAATGGCATGTAAACGCTTATGTACAAATGTATCCACACAAATCCATAAATGAATATATGGTTGAGAGAAGAAACTAAAAAGGGAAAAAGAGGAAATTAAAGAGAGGAAACGGTTGAGAGAAGCATGTGCTGATAGGGTCTACATGAGGTTTACTTGAGCTTAGCTTAGCAGCAGGTAGTTCTCACATGAAACAACTGCATGTGCTCTTGTTTGTCATTAGTGTGATGAAACAGGATAGATACTATTAGGATAAGGTATTAATTATCACTGTTGGATTGGTTGTGTACTCTGTAGGTTTCACAATTAAGTGATGAGGCCTATAGGTTTTACCAATCAAAAGTCGTTAAATGTTTTGTTTTCAAACTTTTGATCTCACTTTATCATCGTAGCGGTATACTTTTGTTCAACCTCTCTCTTGTGTGTGTGTGTGAGAGAGAGAGAATAGTAGGATATGATTTGGCATTATCTCGGTCTATAGATAGCCAACTTGTCATTTTCAAATGAACAAGTATAGTGCCCATTGTCTTAAACTCCTCTCCCTTTACCTTTGTCTCCGCTCCCTATAAATGTCTTGCCCCATCCCTCTAATTTGGAGCACCAAGTACCAAGCCACTTAACCTCCCTCACATTTCTCTCTCTCTCTCTCTCTCTCTCTCTCTCTCTCTCTCTCTCTCTCTCTCTCTCTCAAACAAACAAACACAATGGGTGTTCCAAAATTCACCATCCTAGCTCTTTCCTTCTCCTTCTTCAGTTTCTGCGTCCGTAGCTTGGATGCGTATGGAGGAGGTTGGGAAAGTGGTCATGCTACCTTTTATGGTGGTGGTGATGCTTCAGGCACAATGGGTATGCATTAAGCTTTTTGTTTCATCTAATGAGTGTCAAAGCAATGTAAAATAATACTAATTCTGATACATACAAAAACAACACCGACTTAAAAGATGGTGCAATATTTGATTAATATGCATTGAATTTGATAGAATATGATGTGGGTTTTTCAGGGGGTGCATGTGGTTATGGAAATTTGTACAGTCAAGGGTATGGTACTAACACCGCAGCGCTAAGTACTGCTCTTTTCAACAATGGCTTGAGCTGCGGTTCCTGCTATGAGATGAAATGTAATAGTGATCCTAAATGGTGCCTCCCCGGTACAATTATTGTCACCGCTACGAACTTCTGCCCACCTAACCCTGGATTGTCTAATGACAATGGTGGTTGGTGCAATCCCCCTCTCCAACACTTTGACTTGGCGGAGCCTGCTTTCCTGCAAATTGCCCAATACCGTGCTGGAATCGTCCCCGTCTCTTTCCAAAGGTACCATAATAAGATTATCCATATTCTCACTAGGAATAATGCTAGAGCTCATTTGTTGTACCAGACTTGTACCTTGTGCTAAAATTGTTTTATTATGGCAGGGTCTCTTGTGTCAAGAAAGGGGGAATAAGGTTTACGATCAATGGACACTCTTACTTTAACTTGGTTTTGATCACCAACGTCGGCGGTGCAGGGGATGTGCATTCTGTAATGATCAAAGGGTCCAAAACAGGTTGGCAAGCAATGTCCAGAAACTGGGGGCAAAATTGGCAAAGTAACTCTTACCTCAATGGTCAAAGTCTCTCGTTTCAAGTCACAACCAGTGATGGAAGGACTATCACAAGCAACAACGTGGCACCTGGTGGTTGGCAGTTTGGTCAGACATTCCAAGGGGGTCAATTTTAAGTTTTAATTTATTGATGCTAGGAGTTGCAAAAGGTTAGGGGGTTAAAGTGGGATTGGGACTTTTGCTGTGGTGGCTTGTAACTTGTAAGCACCCCACCCGCTTAGGCCTAAAATATAAATATATTTTCATGATAGTAATTAAATCACCTCATGGTATTGGATTGTGATTGAAGGCTAAAGTTTGTAGTAATTTGATGGTGAAATCAGTAACTTTTTAAATCTTTGTTACAATGATATACTGGAGCATTTGCGCTACACCCGACCCTACGATAGAGTTGTTTTTCATTTAACATTTTCAAGATACGGTTTGGTTCAACATTTTCGAGGTATAGTAAATTTGGTATTCATACTGGAATAGATCGATCTAATTGTGTTTTTCCCAACAATATATGGGATCTTTCATTACGTAAGTTAAAAAGTTTTGTAGCCATGACCTAATAACTGTGGTCAATGAAGCAACGTTAACTCCAAGGGGGTCATTCGACCCTCTTCAATTTTGAAATGTGTCAATTTTACCACTATTAATTTTTTAGAAAATGAAATTTCAGAAAATGGAGCAATCTGAGTTTGAAATTGCTTGAAACAAAGCATGTGCAGGTAGTCCATCAACAATAAGCAACAATGTTGCTAGTGTTGGTATATATCTATAAATGATGTCCCCACAAACAAAGATGTAATTAGATGGAACAAGGCATATGTTTGTAGTCCATCAACAATTGAATCTTATTGCCACTAAATATTCTTCCAACAATTTTCTTTCTCTTCCAATTAATTATTTCATCTCTCATAGAATAAGAATTGCAGCTGATTTATCTCTTTTTTTTTTTTTTGTATAATTGTACATTACTTCTAATACATTAAAAAGAATATTTAAATATATACTTCTTCCGTCCCAAATTTTTTTTACCCACTTCGCCATTTTGAGCGTTCCATTGCTAAGTCACACTTTCTAAAATAGAAAGTATATAATACTTATTTATTAATGACTCATTTTTTATACTCACAACAATTATTCGTTTAACTTACCTCACTTTCTCTCTCCTACTACTCACAACACCTACCTTTATAACATTATTTATTAATTCTCGTTCCAAACAATAAGTGGATAAGCCGGTAAGGTTTTATGGGACGAAGAAAAGACTCTCTTCGACTCATTTTGTTTGACCACATTTAACTTTTATTCATAAACAACATAAATAAAATTTGACCAAATATTATTGTCAATCTATCTAATTATTCTAGTAAAACTTTAAAAAGTTATTAATGATTAAAGGCAAATTTAAAGAAAAAATTAAAATTTATTTTGGACGTGTTGGGACTGAGCGAATAATTAAATGTAGGGGTGTAAATGGTTCGGTTTGGTTTGCTATGCACCAATTAAGAGACTAAATCACTAGTAATCGGTTTGAGAAAATTTCAGAACGAATCGAACCATGAAAAAAATTCAAATCGAATCGAATCAGTGGTTTGGTTCAAACCGCGGTTCAATTTATGTGGTTTAAACTTTGGTTCAGATCGCGGTCCAAATCGTGGTTCAAATCTCGATCCTAACCGTGGTTCAGTTAACGAGGAAGAGCGAGCTATACGAGTTTGAAATGGAAAGTTGGAGGATTACTCCGTAGACTCTACTGCGTTAACTTATACATAAGCATCTTCCAGTTAACGAGGCAGATTATTTTGTCCATTCCTTCATGATTTAATTTTTTTACATAGATTAATCCTGCGAATGAACAAATGCTTGGAGGTGATGGCGCTGATGGAGGTAATTTAAACAAATTTAAGATTTGAATATATTTTATCTGAAATCTATAATTGATCTGCGCATGCTTGTGTTTAGCTATACATCGAGCTGCAGGTCCAGAACTCCGAGCAGCATGCTATGATGTCCCAGAACGACGTGGAGTTCGCTGCCCAACAGGAGAAGCAAGGATTACTCTACATTACCACCATATCATCAATTTATTGTCAAAGGCTTACAACGTGGACTTATTAATCGGGTGACGCGAAGTAACATCGTGATACCATCTTAAAGTGCGAGGTTGCGCACCAAAATCGGTGGTATCGGGAGAGTGGCAGGGATATTTATATGTCGTAAAGAGGTTTGTCGAATTCGTGTGAAATAATATCTCTAACACTATCCTAGTACTTTTTGTTAAATGGGTTGCATATATGCAGAGGCTTTCAATTGCCAGCATCTCATGTA
The DNA here is from genome assembly GCA_022495995.1 of Adenophora triphylla var. japonica. Taxonomy (NCBI): domain Eukaryota; kingdom Viridiplantae; phylum Streptophyta; class Magnoliopsida; order Asterales; family Campanulaceae; genus Adenophora; species Adenophora triphylla. Next base: position 246,615 of record JAFEMH010002257.1, on the reverse strand, counting down.
ATTCATACTGTGGGACCCGTTGTTTGCAACCCTGAAGCGTCTTTAAATAGTTCATATAGGTATCCTGTTAAGTGCTCGGCCATTTTTTTTTTTTGTTACTGTTGTGCTTGACTGGCCAGTATATGTTAGAAGTTTTTTGGCCATCTTGGTTGAGATTTCTTCACCCTTTTTTTGGTACAGAATCGATTTACGTGTTGCCATAGAAAACAATATTCAATATGTTGCATATCCTGCCATATCATGTGGTGTCTATGGGTGAGTTCATAGATACTTTAGCTTCTTTGAGTTGATCATACATGATACAACTGAAGCAAAAGTTCATGTAGCTATTTTAGTCTCTATCGAAAATAAAGGGAATAAAGTGGGGTGATGGTTTGCGGATTGTAGCTATATCACGATGAAAAGAGTGAATTGAGTGAACAAGAATTCGCTCTTTTGTTCTCCAAAATAAAATGCACTTGTATATTATGTTGGCAGACAAAGTTTTTTTAAACATAATATTATCAAAATTTGCCCTTAAATATTGTCTCTCGTATTTGAGTTCATCGAGTGTGTAAATATCGTTCCAGATATCCTTATGATGAAGCCGCCTCTGTAGCTATATCCTCCGTTAGAGAGTTTGGAAATGACAACAAAGAGGTACGTATTTTACTATTAGAGAGTTTGGAAACGACATCAAAGAGGTACGTGTTTTACTATTTACTCATTTGTGCCAATCCTTTATGTTTGCTTTCAGTATTCCGAATGCTTTGAAATTCAACACTGAAATTCAACACTGAATGACTGAAATACCTCATCGGATTCGGAGGTGTCTTTGTATTGGATTTGGACCTTAGATTAATTTCTATCATTCTTATTCCTCAAATGCATAACTCACTGGCAATCATAAATTGCAACTAAACTATTTTTTTCAGATCGTTTTTTATAATTGAGTCCAGATCGTATTTACCATTTTGTGTGTCATATAATGTGACACGAGTGATTCAAGTAGGCGAAGCCTGAAATTTTTGGAAATGATAATGACACATAAAGGGAAAACTTATTCCTAAGACCAAGTCCAATAAGTAAACTACCAAAAACATTCAACTATCCTAATATCACGATACCTCATCTTCTCTCTCCATCCACTTAATCATTCAACTACTTTCTCAACTACACCCCCCACAATAAGCTAGTTTAGTTTAAAATTCAACTCATCCCAACTCATCATTCTATACCCCACCACTTTTTATTTTATTTACAATATTTAATTTTATAATTAAAAAATTAATAAAAACAATAATAATTTATTATTAAAAAATAAATTATTAATATTTTTATTTATAAATTCGAGATTTTTTTTTAATTCGAGATTTTATTTAATTTTTTAATTCGAGATTTTTTTAATTTTTTTTAATTCACGCTTAATTAATTTTTTTCGAAGCAATTAAATAAATACGAGAATATTTTAATTTTAATAAAAATAAGAAAAGTTACAATAAACTTAGCTCGTTCCACAAATGATGAAAAAAAAAAAGCATACGATACATAGACTCGACTCACGGTACAATAAAATTTAAAAATCACTGATTTGCGAACTTTGCCCATATGTGTTTGACTAGATCGTTCTGCAATTGTTTATGAGCCCTTTGATCACGCAAATCCGATCTAGTACGTACATGATTTTCAAACGCTGGTAATACCTCAGTTGAGAATGGTTGTTGTGTACTAGACCCACTTGCCTCGAACTGATCTGAAAGTTAAGCCAATTTTGAGAATACGTATCACGTTCATCCTCAACGATCATATTATGTAATATAATACATGCTCTCATGATCATAGCCAAGTCCTCTATCTGCCACATTCGAGCTGGATCTCGAATGATTTTAAATCGAGCTTGGAGCACTCCAAATGCCCGTTCTATATCCTTCCGATATGCCTCCTGGTATTTTGCAAATAACTTGTCTTCTTCACTTTGAGGAAGTTTAACGGATTTGACGAAGGTCGGATAAGAGGGGTAGATACCGTCAGCAAGATAATATGTCATATTATACTGACGTTCATTCACAAAGAAATTGACTCGTGGAGTATTTCTTGCTTCAAGATCATCGAAAACTGGTGATCGGTCCGTAACATTTATATCGTTTAATGTTCCTAGGGACATCCAAAAAAGGCATACGCCAGATCCATAAATCATGACTTGCAACGGCTTCAAGAATAACCGTAGTGGTTCCCTTATCACCTCTAGTAAATTGACCTTCCCAACAGTAGGACAATTTTTCCACTCCCAGTGCATGCAATCAATACTCCCGATCATCCCTGGGAACCCCCGCTTCTCACTGACCTCAAGTATTCTTTGCAGGTCAGCTTCGTTTGGGGCTCTCAAGTACTCTTGCTCGTACAATTGAATGACCCCCTTCCAGAATCTCCGTAATGCCTCAAACGCTGTAGTTTTCCCTATTTTAATGTATTCATCAATGGAATCAGCGGACATACCATATGCTATGATCGCGTAGGCTGCGGTACATTTGCTAATGGAGATAGGCCTTCTTTGCGAACAATCGGATCGTTGTGTGAAGTACTTGTCATGGCTTGAAAGATCCTCGACGATGCGGAGGAATACATGTTTACGCATCTATATCGGCGCCGAAAATAATCTTTATACAGAGCATTTTCGGAAAAGTAGTCATCAATCAGGCTCTTATTGTGCAAAGCGTGATACAACAACAACAACAACAACAAAGCCTTAGTCCCAAAATAATTTGGGGTCGGCTAACATGAATCCTCATATGTTATCGTGAAAAAAAATAAATTAATTAAAAAATAAATTAAAAAATTAAATTAAATTAAATTAAAAAAATAAATTAAAAAAAATAAAAAAATAAATAAAAAATAAATAAATAAAAAAAGTAAAAAAAAAAAAATAATAAATAAATAAATAAATAAATAAATAAAAAATAAATAAATAAAAAAATCAACCCCCACATGGATTTTTGCCCTCCACTCCGGCCTCTTCAACACCATACTTTCATCCACTCCAAGTAAATTCATATCATTTTCAATTACTCTAATCCAAGTTTGTTTGGGTCTTCCCCTACCCCTCGCCATTTTCTCATTTCTCCACTGTTTCGGCCTCCTAACCGGTGCATCACTCGGTCTCCTCTCACATGTCCAAACCACCGTAGACGATTTTCCCTCATTTTATCCTCAATGGGCGCCACTCCTACTTTACCTCTGATCACCTCATTCCCAACCGATCCTTTCTTGTATGACCGCACATCCATCGAAGCATACGCATCTCCGCCACATTCATCTTATGCACGTGACCTGTTTCACGGCCCAACATTCGATGCCGTAAAGCAATGCCGGCCTAATTGCCGTGCGGTAGAATTTTCCCTTTAATCTATTGGGCATGCCGCGATCACATAGAAACCCCGTAGCACTCTTCCACTTCAACTAACTTTGCTTTAATCCTATGAGCCACATCTCCATCTAATTCTCCATCCTTTTGGATAATGGATCCAAGATAGCGAAAAAACTCGAAGCTTGGATAATATTTCCATCAAATGTGACCGCCCTGCCTCCCTACTTCCAACTCTGCTAAACTTACACTCCAAATATTCGGTCTTGCTTACGCTAATCGAAAACCTCGAGATTCCAAAGTGTGTCTCCACAACTCCAATTTACTTTCAACACCCTCTCTTGTCTCATCAATCAAGACAATATCATCTGCGAACGGCATACACTTTGGTATATCATCTTGGGTGACCTCGTCAATTCGTCCATTATCAAAGCAAAAAGAAAGGGGCTAAGTGCGGAACCTTGATGCACTCCAATCTTTATAGGGAACTCTTGATCTTCCCAACACTAGTCTGTACACAAGTACTAACTCCATTATACATGTCCTTGATAATATCAATATATTTCTTTGAAACACCCTTCTTTGCTAATGCCCACCAAAGTACCTCTCTTGGCACTTTATCATATGCCTTCTCCAAATCAATGAAAATCATATGCAAATCTTTCTTTTGATCCCGATATTTTTCCATGGTTTGTCTCATAAGATATATTGCCTCCATAGTCGATCTTCCTGGCATAAATCCAAATTGGTTATCCGAAATATCCACAATTTTTTTCAGCCTTTGTGCAATCACTCTTTCCCAAAGTTTCATAGTATGGCTCATTAGTTTGATCCCCCGATAGTTGGCACAATCTTGGACATCACCTTTATTCTTATACAAAGGGATCAGAGTACTCTTCCGCCACTCTAATGGCATTGTGTTAACTCTCCATATCTTTTTAAATAGCGTTGTTAACCAATCTACTCCCCTCTCCCCGAAACATCTCCAAACCTCAATTGGTATACCATCCGGTCCAACGGCTTTCTTCAATCTCATCTTTTTCATTGCCATTTCCACTTCACTCTTTCGAATTCTCCGCATAAAATCTCGATTAACCATACTCGAAGAGATATTTAAATCTCCAACATCCTGCTCTTGACCGCCATTGAACAAGTTATCAAAGTACGAACTCCATCTATCTTTTATCTCTTTATCCCCGACTAAAACTCTTTGGTCTACATCCTTCACACATTTAACCGTCCCAATATCTCGTGTCCTCTTATCCCTCATACGAGCGAGTACGTAGATGTCCTTTTCCCCTTCTTTTGTATCCAACTTATCATAAAGTTTCGATTCACCTTTGCTCTTGCGTCTCTTCTTGCTTTCTTAGCCTCTCTTCTAGCTTCCTTATACTTCTCATAGTTCTCGTCGCTCCTACATTTCCCCAATAATTTGTAGCATTCTCGCTTGCCCTTTATTGCTTGTTTTACTTCCTCGTTCCACCATGATGTGTCCTTACTTGGTGGCCCATTTCCTCTAGATTCTCCAAGGACTTCTTTCGCCACCTCCTTTATGGTATGTACCATCTTAGTCCAAGTCGAATCTATATTCATATCCTCCATATTATCCGCCCAAATACCGGTATCGACCATCTTAGCTACAAATTTCGGTTGATTTTCCCCTTGAAGTCTCCACCACTTGATTCTAGGGTCTACCTGTGATTTTCTCTTCCTCGAAATTCTCTTATTTCGAAAATCAAGTACCACCAGTCTATCTTTGAGTTGCCGTGCTCTCACAGGAACAACCTTGCAATCTGTATAACTCTTTCTACAAGTATTTCTTACTAAGAAGAAGTCAATCTGACTCGCATTACCTCCACTCCTATAGGACACCAAGTGAGATTCTCTCTTCTTGAACCAAGTGTTCATTATACTCAAGTCATATGCCAACGCAAAGTCCAGGATACTATTTCCTGCTTCATTCCTCTCTCCAAAACCAAAACCTCCATGTATGCTCTCAAAGCCATATCGACTAGACCCCACATCTCCGTTCAGATCACCACCAATCACTAATTTCTCACCACTAGGTACTCGTTGCACTACTGTGAATGTGGTGCCCAAATTTTGTGTTGGATTCACGCGAGTTTGAAGACATCCGAGTTATTTGAAAAACGGAGTCGCCACGCCATTTTGATTACCTCAAAACTTTGAAAAAAAGGTTTTTACTTGGGTTCGGAGGTTAAGTTACCCCTTGGGAAGAACGTTTGGCGTTCACCCAAAGTGCCTTGCCGGAGCAAGTCTCCCAAGATTTCATTAATCGTGCTTGCTTGCGTGCTTTCTTGTGTGCATGTGTTTGAAAATAAGGGGGGAAAATGTCCCAAGTTGTCTTCCGGACGTACAAACCATTTGTTGGTTGTCGCTTGGGATTCCTTGGAATTTTATGTATTTGGGATTATGATCCCGTCCTCATCTTATGACTTGTGATCATCGCATTTTAAACCTCGGGACCCTCGGGACTTGCGTGATCGAAAAAATGACTCTCTTTTGGTCAAAGATGAGGTTCTTTAGAAAAGGAGAGTCCTTAGCCCATCAATCCTACGCTTTAAGACGGTTGAGCTCGTATAGATGCTTCATACTCTTTCTTAAGCGATAATTGGAGATATAGGGTTCAAGGTTGTCCCTTTCTAAAGAAATCATGAAACCTTTAATGGAAGGAACAATGTAAAGATAAGAACTTTACACCGGTCCGTTCCTAAGGTTACAAATGGGGACATGGGGGAATGCATGATAAAAAATGATACTTTTAGTGAAAAGATGACATTTTAGAGTGTAAAGAATGTCTTTTGGTTGCAAGGGATGCCTTTTGTGCAAAGAAAAGATTTTTATGTAAATAATGTATTTTTATGTTGGAAAATAGCATTTAATGCACAAATGATGCATGAAAATGGCAAAGAATGATTTTTTAATGCAAAGTATGCATTTTGAGTATGAAAATGAGTTTTTAAATGCAAAAGATGCATCTTTAATGTGAAAAGCGGGTTTTTGAGTGCAAAGGATGCACCATTAAAGCAAAGATGTCATTTTGGTGAAAAAGATATCCTTTTAATGCAAATGATCTTTCGTATGCAAATGTTTTAGTTTAAATGCGATTGATGCATTAGAAAAGGAAAACATCGATTGCGGTGAAAAGATAAGGAGTCTCGCAAACCGGCTACTTATGTCGCGCGACATAGGCCGCCTATGTCGCGTGACATAACAAGCCATTTCTTTGAAGCCTAAACAAGCGAGATTTGCAGAGGTAACAAGGCACCAAAATGGTCAAGTTACTTCACAAACAAATCTCGAGAGCATGTTTATTGATAATGAACACTTCAAGAGGGTGTGGATATGAGGGATCCACACTCATCTTGAGTGTTCATGCAAAACAAGTTAAACCGGAGCTTTTATATGAAATGCAATGAAATAAAATGTGGATCTGGGTAATATAACATAAAGTATGCAACTTTAATCAGAATACTACATTATAAATGCATTTAGCATAGAGATTTCACATTTGAATGAAAATAGAGAGTGGAAAAGGGGTAGAAACTCGTTACCCTTGAAGATCCACAACTACTATATCAAGTTAGATAGAGGAGCCTTCTAGCGTCCTCCTCCGGAGTTGGTGTCCAGCCTTGAGACCGTGAAAATTCCTTGATTCTTGATGTATATGTGGGAAGTGTGTGTAGAATTGATTTGAGAGGATTGGGGTGATTTGGGGGGTATGTGAGGAAAGAGAAGGCTTCTGGGCGTATTCCCTATAGAGGGTGACTGAGGGGTGGAAGAGGTGTGTGTAAAATGAGAGGTGAAGGCCTCTATTTATAGGCTGCCTGCATGGGCTTGTTATGTCGCACGACATAACAAGCCATAACTGCTTTCCTTCTAGAAACATGCAAGGTGGCAAGCTTCTAGAAGTCTCCCTGGCTGATTATGTCGCACGACATAAGTAGCCACTTCTGGATTCTTCTAGAAACATGCAAGGTGGCAGCCTTCTAGAACTCTCCGTCGATTATGTCGCACGACATAAGGAGCCACATGCAGTTCCTTCTAGAAACATGCAAGGTGGCAGTCTTCTAGAAGGAATTCCCTATAAAAGAAAAACGTGTTTCTTTGGCTCCAAGCAGTCTCTTATCCCCTTAGGTGATTTGAAACAGTTCCGGAATTGTTCCGGAACTCTAGGAAAGTCCGGGGAATTACCGGAAAACTTGCCGGAATTGCCGGGAAACTTAACCTAAGGCATGAGCGATTTGGGTACTTACGAAGCCCTCGGCAACGTCACTTGCAGGCGAGTGGGGTTGTCGATAGAAAAGGATCCAATCTCGGCGAATGCCGAGACGGATTGGGTGACCAAGTTGGTCGAGTGGCCGAACCTTCCGGAAGGCTACCTACGTATCCCGGAGGAATCAAGCCAGGCCGTAGTTCGGAATTAGGATCCGCTGGGGGAGGAGGAAGAGAAACTGGTCTCTTGCTGGGGAAATAGAAGAGAAAATGACCTAGGAGGTCAAGCAATTGATCCTACTGGGGATATGCTAGGAGTGACCAAGGTGGTCGGACATCTGAACCTCTATGAGGGGCTGCTTTATCACTGAGGAGTGACAAAGAAACAGGTGACCAAAGTGGTCGAATGGCCGGACCTTTTATAAAAGGCTACCTACGTATCCGGAGGAATCAAGCACGGTCGTAGTTCGAGCATCACTAGATAGTTAGGAACGATGTCTAGGATTCTTGAGATTTTGACAATTCTTGGAGGATGTCACACGATTGACAATTACCGGAGGATGTCACACGATTGACAATTCTTGGAGGATGTCACACGATAGACAATTCGGAGGATGTCACACGATTGACAATTACCGGAGGATGTCGCCTCGATTGACAATTACTTGGAGGATGTCACACGATTGACAATTACCGGAGGATGTCACACGATTGACAATTCTTGGAGGATGTCACCCGATTGACAATTCTTGGAGGATGTCACACGATTGACAATTACCGGAGGATGTCACCGCTTGACAATTACTGGAGGATGTCACCTGATTGACAATTACTGGAGGATGTCACCTGATTGACAATTACTGGAGGATGTCACCTGATTGACAATTACTGGAGGATGTCACCTGATAATTTTTTGTAAAAGAAGTGAATTAAAAATGCCAAAGGCAAATAAAATGCCACAGGGATAAATTTGTAAAATAAGCCTCGGGGCACTGGAGGGAAAATTTAATTGAAAATGATTGGAAATGCCAGGGGCAATAAAAGGGTAAAAAGAGGCCTACGGGGGACAAAATTGTAAAATGGAGCCTTCGGGGCAAAATTGTAAAAATCGGCCAGGGGGCTTAGTATGTCGCACGACATAACAGGCCCTGCGGACAGAATCATTAAAAACACGCACAGTCGCCATTTGAAATTCAATTGGACTTGAAATTGAGAGGGAGGCGACAGTGAGAATAGAGAGGGCGAACATCAGAGAGGGAGATTCGAAGGAAATCGAGAGAAATCCAACACTTCTCAGTCCGATTCAATTGAAGAATGCCTCCTAGGCTCTATCCGACCAAGAGGGCTTCTCAACATGCCAACTTAGCTACTCGAAGAAAGGGGGTGCAAAGGAATCAACGGCCGTTTCTTCCGGAAGCACCAAGAGGAGATTTCTACCCACAGCTCGATGAGCATACTTCGAATGTTCGGAAGAAGGACGAGGTCAGAAACCTAGGGTTTCTTGAAAATTTCTTTCAATTTGGGTGAAATTGATTTGAACCGAATGCCTTGACCGGGCTCATGAGCCGGCATGAAATCATAGATTGAATCTGGGAAGTGTAATGCATGCCATTCATTGATCTGTTTTGACCCATGTTTGCTTGAGATGATGTTCAGAAATAGCACGAAATAGTAATACTTGTGCCATGTTTTCTTGCAGGGATTGCGCACCAGTGGCTCCCCTGAGGTGATTGGCAGGCTATGGGATAGCTTGCCGGGTAGCCAGGAAGCGGTGGACTCGCCTAAGGGCATGATTTACGCCGCCGGGCTAGGGCAATTTTTTGAGATGGCGAAGGCCATCTGGGGCACTCGCAGGAGTGTGGATGCGGTGAGGGCATTCAGAGAGTTACGGTGGGAGATCACTCACTCATTTCACTTCTCTTGGGGTGAGACGACAGTCACTCCGCTGGACTTTGCGGTCATCACAGGATCGCCCTTTACGGATGAGCCGCTCTACATAGAGGAGCCTCGTACGGGGAGTTGAGCCCCGGCCTATTGCCGATGATGATTTTATGGGCTTACTTGGTTTCGTTCCCCGGATCAAGAAGGGGAATGGATATGAGTTGGGGGTGCTACATGGCCCGATTGAGGGGCGAGCAGGGGACTACACCGTGGTAGATGATCCCGTTGAGAGCGTGAGAGCCGAGAGATTGGCTAGAGCTTTTGTATGGGTGGGCTTTTCCGACATGCCGTTCATTAACAGCCGCATCTACACGCCTTGGTTTCACTATTGGAGCTTTTGAGAGCCCGGGATACGTCGGGAATACGTCCCGGGGGAGGCAGCTTAGGCGAGATGTATTTGGCCCTAGATGATGTCGCCGAGGGAAGGCGAAGTACTTCACCTCGCTTTCATCCGGCTTTCGAGGTATTCTCTCACCTTGATCTCTTTTCTTTTGCGCATTTCATTATATCCCTTGTTTTCCCCGTTTTTGACTTCTTCTTCTCCTTTTCGTGCTTGGGCCTTCGAGTACTTTAGGTCGTTATGAGTGGCGGATACAGGATGAGTTTCCTGCCACCACTTTTCCTGCTCTTCGTCGGTGGACAAAGAATGCCAGGAAACAGACCGACACCGGAGGGTTCGAGGTGCGGGGATCACGGCCTCGTACCATGATACGCCGACATGCCTAAGAGGGATTCCACAGAGGCCGAGCTTGTTCCCCCGGACTCGGCCGTTACGATGACACGGATTTGGATCATGCCGCGCACTTGACAGAGTGTCGCAAGCCGCTAGTGGGCTTGTCCGGAGATGCCTTGTATCTAGGAGAGAGTGTATAGACAAAGATGGGCCGAATAGGCACGCTCGGATCCCCGATGATCCTCCGCCTAGGATGTGGTGCCTCGCCCGGTTGGCGAATGTAGATGCTCGATTGTAGGCATGGCAAAGACATCTCTACACACGGGAGGGGGACTATACTTTGTACGTGGCCGGGCATCTTCGTCCCACTGCACTAGGGTTGGTTATGGTGCTCAGAGTGCAGGACCCTCGACTGGCTACATAGCTAGACCTCCTTTGCCCCCGACTTTCATTGATTATCAGGGTGGCGGTCGCATGAGGCGAGCCCATATTGATATGTCACAGACTCACCCTTATCTGGTGCTCCCGCGAGGTTCTAGATCTGTAAGTATTACTCCTTACGTCTCTTGGATTGATTGCATCTCTTTCTGTTATCAAGAACTGTATTCTGACACTTATTATGTCTGTTTGTAATAGGTATCGGCTCAGGCTTACAGGCACTTGACCAGGGCTTATACCGGCGCTGTGGGCATGATTGGCAAGCTCCAGAAAGGAATGAGCTTTTGGAAGAATCAGTGCCGATCACAGGGTTCAATCGATATCTCTCCACCTGGTCAGCCGAGAAGGAAGAAGAGCCGCTCTGATGACGTGGGCACCAGCGGGAGCACTAGAGGACCGACGCCTCGGACAAAGACTGCAAATGTGCCTCTTTACAGACCCATTGAGATTGACGATGATGATGATGAGGATGGGGGAGCTGAGACGGCTACAGACTACGAGCTTGACTCTACTGTTATCACCGAGCTCGACGACTACTATCGCACGGGGACCATAGCCTACGAGGCACCTTCGGACGACCCTGATGATGAGCCAGAGGAGGCTGAGGATGACGACGAGGATGGAGATGAGGGAGAGGATGATGAAGAGGGTGATGGAGAGGATTCGAGTAGCCCCTTTCCCCTTAGACATTTATGACTTTTTGGCTATTGTACCCTTTTAGGGAAAACATGTCATTTATTTTTGCTATGCACATCTTTTGGACTTGGCCTATTTCATTTTGTACGTACATTGTTAGCCTTTTGTTGCACGCACTTATGAAATGACAATGGTATGGTATTTGGCTTGAATATGAATGATTTGAATGGATTTTTGGCTTGAATATGAATGCAATGGGTGTACATGGGGTAAAGGACCCTTCCCCTATGCATTTGAGAAGTGTATGAATGGTATTTGCAGCTTTTGACATGTCGGGGATTGCCCTGGGAAAAACAGGAAGTTGCTGATGTCTGATGTCTGATGTGGCTTGTTATGTCGCACGACATGTCTTGTTATGTCGCGCGACTTAATAAGCCTGAACTGTGCTTTTCATTGCCTTTGAATCGGAATGGAGGCTACTTGATCCACGGAGTTGGAATTGGGGGATCAAAGAGATCACCTACCTGGCCTCCTTGGGACAATGGCAAAGAGATATTCGGTCCCTTCCTATAAGGATGGAAACGGGGTGACCTAGGAGGTCAAACAACCAATCCTTCATAGGAATGTTCCAAATCAAAAGGGGTGACCAATATGGTCATAAAATTGGACTTTCATGAAAAGCTTATGCACCATTGGAGAGTGGAGGAAGAAAAAGGTGACCAATGTGGTCGGATGGCTGAACCTTTATTGAAGAATGGAGAAAGGAAAAGATGACCAATGTGGTCGGATGGCTGAACCTTTACGAAAGGCTACCTACGTATCCCGGAGGAATCAAGCCTTGATCGTAGTTCAAGCTTTACCTAGACAGTTAGGAACGATGTCTAGGATTTTCGACGTTTTGACAATTAAGAAACTGTCGCCTGGTGTTATCTCGTTATAACGGAAGTAACGAAGGCGCTTTTGGGAGAAAACGTTATCATTAGCAATTGGCACGTTACTTGAGCCTAGGGATGATTTTTCTCTTGGAAACATGGTAGGGACTGGGTCTGGATATACATATGGAATGTATTTGGGAATTGTTTAAGACGGGTTTCAAACAAGTGGGGTTGTATCCCTTGGGCGCGGACTGAACTGTTGTTGTTGCTGAGATGTTGTCAACGTGACTGGAATTCCCTCTTGGGCCGAGATCGGGTTTAAACCTCGAGTCTCGATGAATGTTCCTTTCTCACACTCGGCATTTGAAGCCGATGCCGAGGCTTTTACAACCAAAGCGAGATGTTGAAGTGACCAAACTTCTCTTCTAGGGATGGATGTGACTTATCGGAGCCCCGTCCGAGGAAAAACTTTACGCAAAGCCCCATGTCTTACTAAAGCAAGGAAAGATCCTTTCATTTGGCAAAGCCCCGTTGAATGAACCGAGTAGGCGAAGTGACTTGGCGAAGCCCGGTCAGTGACCTAGCAAAAATCCCAATATGATTGATACATGCGAAAGTGATCCTGAGGTTGATCTGACCAAAATCGAATTTATCTTGGAACCTAGTGAAGAACCTGATGCGAACCCCAAAAATGGCTAAAGAAGCCCCAGTTTAAAGGAACGCTTTTGACAAAGTCCCAACCTTGGAGAGTTTCGAGGCAGCCCTAATGCGAATTGTAGCAGAAGAGGGAAAACCTATCCTTTTTTCTTTTTTCTTTTTTATTTTATTTAGTCAATCAGTCAACCTTAAGAAGATGTGGACGAAGAGAATTTCAGAAATTTATACATGCAGGGGCATATTTTTCGAAAGGTGGGAACAGGTCCCGATTTTGTGTTATTTTGATGGCCTTATTCAATGTAGGCACGGAACTCGCTCTGGGTTTGACTCTTTTGAGAGAGTATAAGCGTAGAAGGGTTTGTAAAAGTGTATGGAAGCCCCTGCTGACAGAAAATCAGTGTTTAGCACTATTTTTCCTAAGATGTAGAAAAGGAAGACTTTTCAAGACATCTGAAAACTTGTTTTATTTACAATGATCACAAGATTGCTTAAAACCCTTTATTGATGTTCGGGTTATTCAACCACTAATCTCGATATGAAAAAACATTCTTATTAGTCATGAGGAGAAAGTCAACCAATGCCGCGGATCAAGATTGGCTGGTGTGAAAGAAAGGTTTGTGTATAGGGAGGTCATTGATGAGACCGGGTTTTCTGAGTTTTGACTGTGTCTATGGGAGAGAGGTCATTGATGAGACCGAATTTTCTGGAATTTGAATATGCTTATGATCGGACCATTGCTGGTTGCCTACGTTCCCCTCATTGTGAGGAGCTCAGGTCGCCGTAGTTCGGCCTTGGCCGGACTGTGTTTGGGAAATGGGATTTGTGGTTCCTTTAGTGAAAAGGCTAGGATGATGAGGCGTGGGCCTCGGGATGGCTCCTTGACCAAGTCATTTTGGACGGCCGCTTCGATTGCTTCCTCTTTCATTGGGGGAGAAAGGATTTGCACGTGCCTACAGGCTTATGAAATGCTTCTGGCTTTGCTTCGACCGCCCCATTGTTATCGACAACTTTCATTCTCTGAGCTTTGATTTTGCCTGTCCGTCAAGTTTTCGATGGGCGGTGCTGGGTCCTTGGCCTCATTTTCTTTTTCTCTTTTTTTTTCTTTTATTTTTATGTGCAACCTCGTTTTTTGCCTAGACCGCCTTTTTTTTTTTTTTTTTTTTTTTTTTTTTTTTTTTTTTGGGGATTTTCAGCCTAGCCGGGCATTACTCTTTTTGCACTAAGATTTTTTTCTTCTTTCTTTTTTTTTATATATGTGCAACCCTGTTTTTTGCCTAGACATGCCCTTTTTAGGGATTTTCGGTCTAGCTGGGCATTACTCTTTTTGCACTACATTTTTTTTATTTTATGAAGCACCTGAGGGCCAAGGCAAGCCTCTGCTTGAACTTTCTTGATATCCTTGAGGTCTAAGGCAGGCTCCTAGGTCGTTGTCGACACGGGGTCAATCTTTTGAAGCTGAGTGGCCTTTTGCTGTCCCTTGATGATGCCGCCGTCGTTGACTTGGTCAAGGTGAAGGTGGGGGCATGATTGGGAAAGTGTATGGTTTAATGAAGGCCTTTTTGTGAAGTAAGGAAAGTGTATGGATTGATGGAGGCCTTTTGTGGGGGTAAGGAAGGTGTATAAGGAGAGCATTGGTTGACTTTCTCACACCGATTAATCAGAACGTGAATTATTTCGAGAGATTACTTGTTGAGCAATGCAAGTGATCATATAAAATAAAACCATTTCATTAAATGTAATGTAGGTGTGCAAATAATGTCTTAAGTCTAGCAAGAAAAGAAGAAGACTCTTTTATAGAAAATTGAAGATTAAATACAATGTCCGTAGAGGACTTGATTGAAAGAGAAAAGTACTAGAACCTACGAAGGTTGACTGAGAGACTATTTTTCTTTTTTTTTTTTTTTTTTTTTTTTTTTTTAATCTTGCTTAAGGATAAGTAGACCCTAGTCTAGCTACTCTTCGCCGGTTGGACTGCCAGTAACTTGAGCTTTCCTTCGTAGATCGCCCACCGAATTTCTTTCTTCGTATCCACACACTTGTCCTGTCACATGCCCAAAATGCTTGTGGTACTCGCGAGAACTTGGTCCCGTCAACTCTACTCGGAGTTTCTTGGCTTATAATTCTCGAGAGGTGTGAGAAGGCCTCGTTTCACCAAATCATCGAAAACTTTGCTCATGGGCATCCCGAAATCATCAGACTGACGTTTCTGACCTTGTACATCCTGAATCGACCTCTTACCATAGCTTTCTGTTTTTGGCCCATGGAGGTTCTCGAGCTTCCCATTTTCTATCAACTTCTGGATCTCATGCCTCAAATAGGTGCAATCATCAGTGTTGTGCCCAGGGTATTGATGGAAAAGACAGTGCTTGGACTCATCCAACCGAATACTGGGGTTCCTGGGCTTCCAATTCTCCAGTGGCTTTATCAGCTTTTCTTTTATCAGTTCTTCCAGAATCTTGCTTAAAGGCATATCCGTATTGCGGAGTTTTCGGGAGACATTGTTGTTCTCAAGACTCGGAGTTCCATTGTCCAGTTGGTTCCATTGTTGGATTTGGCTGAAGGAGGCTACGACACTCTTTCCTTTGTGAGGAACTGGTGCTGATATGGGTACGGTTGCTGTTTGGTATTGGGTTATGCTCGGTGGAGTCATTTCCTTGCCTGGTTCGACATCTTGGGTCAAGGGAGTATTGATACTCATCATGAGGTCAAGCTTCTCTTGCATCTGTTTCACTTGCTCCATCAATATTGCCACATGGGGGTCAACGGGGACTCTCGGGTTACCGGAACTGGCAACAGGACTTGTAGTAGCAAACTGACGGCTGAATTCATTAAGTCCGGTAGGTGACAGCTGAAAACTCGGATCATCCTTTGGCAACTCATGATCGCATTCAGGCGAGTATAGGGGCTTCAGAACATAGCCACATATCTCAAACTGATTATGTGAGGTTGGAGCATAAACTGGCAGGTATTGCTGAAAGTGAGAGACAGGTGGGGTGAAGCCCAATCCGCTCTGAGGAATTGAGGGCAATGGGGCCCTGATGAGCTGGGATGTTGGAAAGGGCTGAGGAGAAGTGGTCCTTGGCAAGGGATCATATGTGAATGGAGGAAGGTATTGGTTATAGGCTGGGGGAGCTGAGATGGCTACTTCTGGAGTCTCATCTTCGACCACTACCAGAGAACCGTTGAGTCAATCCGTTACTTGAACTCCAGGTGCGGCGAAGAGCACCGATGAGCAATGACACCGCTCTTCATGAACCTTCCGGGCATTTTCCAAAGCCAGGACTAACTCTTCCTTCCTAAACATCTGATTTCCCGCACCCTCACCGTTTTCGTCAAATCCGCCATTCTCGACTCTCCGAGCCGATGAACTGTCTGAACCTAAGGTTTTCTGAAAAGCCGCTGACCCAGTATTCTAGCCCACTTCTTTCTCTCTGCGGGAAAGGGACAGGCAAGGTTTAGACTCGGGGATAGGTAAGGTTTAGACTTGAAGGTAAGTGTTTAGACTCGGGGATAGGTAAGGTTTAGACTTGAAGGTAAGTGTTTAGGCTAAAGGCTCAAGTAACATGCACTTATCGCTTTAACTTTTGCTCGAAATACATTTTCTCCTAATCCTAATTGATCGGAAAAGATGAGACCTTGAAAGGTCAAGATTGAAATTCGGAGATCGGACCGAGGAGGTCTCGATTAGAGATTCGACCGTGAAAGGTCGAGATAGAAAATCGGAAATCGGACCGAGGAGGTCTCGATTAGGATTTGACCATGAAAGGTCTAGATAGGAAAATCGGAAATCGGACCGAGGAGGTCTTGATTAGGATTTGACCATGACAGGTCGGGATAGGAAAAATAGGAAATCGGACCGAGGAGGTCTCGATTAGGGATTTGACCATGAAAGGTCGGGATAGGAAAATAGGAAATCGGACCGAGGAGGTCTTGATTAGGATTTGACCATGACAGGTCGGGATAGGAAAAATAGGAAATCGGACCGAGGAGGTCTCGATTAGGGATTTGACCATGAAAGGTCGGGATAGGAAAATAGGAAATCGGACCGAGGGGGTATCGATTAGGGATTTGACCATGAAAGGTCGGGATAGGAAATCGGACCGAGGAGGTCTCGATTAAGGATTTCAGAGACAGGACCATGCAATTATGATTACATTAATTGTTCAAGTTTACTTAAAACAATGTCTTTTATTTATTTCTATTTGGTTGGAAGAGGGGGTTTGCCCTTCTTTTCGCAACTACTCTAAATCTGGATCGGTGGGTTCCGTCACTACGTCTATAAGCCCCTCGTATTCCACCCGTATTTCGACCTCCCGGGGTGGACGGCCCGGGCGAGGGTCCTATAGGGCACGCGGATCCCACCGACCGAGAGTAAAGAACGCTCCTAACGGGTCTAGCGGGTCATAGGACCTTTCAACGCACGAGCGATGCGGATTATAGTCAAGGCAATACCGGGAAGGTCTCGTCTCTCTGCCTTGACGGATCTTTGGCAGAGTTTCGCTTGAGCGAATGACGGTTTCTGACTTTCGGTAATGTCCGAGAGAATAATAGGCATGGGTCGGGCGGTAAAAAGCCGGATGACACAGTGTCACATTGAACTTCGTTGCATACGCAGTGCGTGAGTCAGAATCGAAGTCAATGCCGGTCAAGATCTTGCCAATTTTTCCTTGTCGGAATTTTGGCAGAGCTTCGCTTGAGCGAATGATCTTTTGATTCTTGGCAAAGACTTGGTCTTGACTCTTACGCATTCCGTGCGGGTCAAGGTCAATAGTCAATGTCGGAGTCAAGATCCCACCGATTTTTCCTTGTCGGAATTTGGCAAATTTCGCTTGAGCGAAAATCTTGGCTTCCGTTATGAGCTAAGGCTTGACCTTTACGTGGGTATACAAGCTGGGCTATATGACACGGACTAGACCAAAAACCAACCAAAAAGTCACGGTTTTTGAAATGTGTGACACGACCGTGCATTGGTCGACACCGGGCCGCCATGGGGAGGTTGGGATGATTCCGTGCGCGCCGGGAGCATCGTAAGGCTGTCCGTGACTGCATTGGAACCACCCTCGGGTTTGAAGGACGTGCGTGCAAAAGTGTACGGGATATATCGGGTGCGCGTAGTGTGCGGTCTCCTAAAAATGTTCCTTTTGAGTTAAAACAGAGATTTTCATAAATGTGTTTTAAAGGAATGATTTTCGGGATGGGGGAAAATGCAACACGTAAGCACGTAAATTTTAAGGAGCCCCGGTCGGTCATGGAGCCGAGTAGCCCCAAGCTGCTAGGGCGCCCAGATTAACCATGATTTTTCCTGGTGGAATTGTCACTGAGGTCGCCCGGTCAGAATCCAATGAGGATTGAGCCGTACGACTGCATGGATCAATTTTCCAGGTTCCACTCCTTTTGCTATTTTTCGGGTTATTTCCCGTTTCAAAGTATGCACAAATTCCAAGATGCAAATGATGCAATGCATGGTAAAGAAAGCAAGCGCGATTAATGAAATTGGCGATGGGAGTCTAACCCGCTCAAAGGGAAAAGCTTTCTATATTTTTTTTTCGAAAAAAGTGATACTGGTACGTGGATTGTTAAA
Source organism: Adenophora triphylla var. japonica (assembly GCA_022495995.1). Taxonomy (NCBI): domain Eukaryota; kingdom Viridiplantae; phylum Streptophyta; class Magnoliopsida; order Asterales; family Campanulaceae; genus Adenophora; species Adenophora triphylla. Next base: position 228,238 of record JAFEMH010002257.1, on the reverse strand, counting down.
CCACCGGTTATCCCAACTTCCACGTCAGGGAGTGTACAGGAAGGGTAAGTGGTTTCCACCTATATACCGAGTATCGATTTTTGTTTTGAAAATAAAAGCTTTTCTCCTTTGGGATTTCCCAGCCAGTCGCCAAACTGTGAATGTGGTGCCCAAATTTTGTGTTGGATTCACGCGAGTTTGAAGACATCCGAGTTATTTGAAAAACGGAGTCGCCACGCCATTTTGATTACCTCAAAACTTTGAAAAAAAGGTTTTTACTTGGGTTCGGAGGTTAAGTTACCCCTTGGGAAGAACGTTTGGCGTTCACCCAAAGTGCCTTGCCGGAGCAAGTCTCCCAAGATTTCATTAATCGTGCTTGCTTGCGTGCTTTCTTGTGTGCATGTGTTTGAAAATAAGGGGGGGGAAATGTCCCAAGTTGTCTTCCGGACGTACAAACCATTTGTTGGTTGTCGCTCGGGATTCCTTGGAATTTTATGTATTTGGGATTATGATCCCGTCCTCATCTTATGACTTGTGATCATCGCATTTTAAACCTCGGGACCCTCGGGACTTGCGTGATCGAGAAAATGACTCTCTTTTGGTCAAAGATGAGCTTCTTTAGAAAAGGAGAGTCCTTAGCCCATCAATCCTACGCTTTAAGACGGTTGAGCTCGTATAGATGCTTCATACTCTTTCTTAAGCGATAATTGGAGATATAGGGTTCAAGGTTGTCCCTTTCTAAAGAAATCATGAAACCTTTAATGGAAGGAACAATGTAAAGATAAGAACTTTACACCGGTCCGTTCATAAGGTTACAAATGGGGACATGGGGGAATGCATGATAAAAAATGATACTTTTAGTGAAAAGATGACATTTTAGAGTGTAAAGAATGTCTTTTGGTTGCAAGGGATGCCTTTTGTGCAAAGAAAAGATTTTTATGTAAAGAATGTATTTTTATGTTGGAAAATAGCATTTAATGCACAAATAATGCATGAAAATGGCAAAGAATGATTTTTTAATGCAAAGTATGCATTTTGAGTATGAAAATGAGTTTTTAAATGCAAAAGATGCATCTTTAATGTGAAAAGGGGGTTTTTGAGTGCAAATGATGCACCATTAAAGCAAAGATGTCATTTTGGTGAAAAAGATATCCTTTTAATGCAAATGATGCTGCTCTGTATGCAAATGTTTTAGTTTAAATGCAGATTGATGCATTAGAAAAGGAAAACATCAGATTGCAGCTGAAAAGATAAGGAGTCTGCAAACTGGCTACTTATGTCGCGCGACATAGGCTGCCTATGTCGCGTGACATAACAAGCCATTTTGCTGAAGCCTAAACAACTGAGATTTGCAGAGGTAACTGTAACGACCCCAACCCTAGGCACTCATTTTAAATATTTAATTATATGCTTTTAATATTTATGATATCTTTATGTGTTCAATTATGTCTTTAAATTCTTAAATTAAGAATAAATGGGGTGAAAAGTAAAATTAGGATCTTTTAAGAATTTATTGGACATTAAATAAAGAAACTTGAAGAAATAATAAAAATGGAAATATGATAAATAATGTAGGGAGGTTAAAATGAGTAGGATGAATTAATGGGATAAGGTTTATTTTAATTTAATGTTAGTAGGGTGAAAGCCTTGAGATTTGCTTGGGGGCCAAATTGAGTCTTCCTTCTCCTAGGAGTGACAAGTGTCCCTCCCTAACCTCTTACTTCCTCCTCCCCTCTCCCTCCTTCATTTACACTAAATCATCCTAGAGAAAAGCTTAGAATCCTCCATTGAAGCTCCCTCCTTCCAAGCTTTGGAATCCAAGACATTCTTCACCAAAATTCAAGTCCTAGAGCACCATTGAAGTTGGATGACCTAGAGGAAGCCATCTAGCTAGAAAGATCAACCTTCCATTGCAAACCCTAAGGTGAGTTGTTATGATTCCCTTCCTCTATGTGTTCATAAGCTCTTTGATTATTATTCTTGATCTTGTGATGTTGATTCCTTGCTTGGAAACCTAAATGGGAGTTGATTGATTAGAAAATGGACTTGGTTGAAGTTAGGGTTTAAGGAAGAGAATCTAAAGGGTTGAAATGGGTGGGATTTGTAGTGATAATCCTTCTAGGGTTACTTGGGTTTGGGTTTATATGTTTTGAATGGGACTTGGTAAGATGAGGGTGTTCTTGATCAAGCCATGGTAGAGGGAAAGAAGAACTAGGTTGAAAAGGGTTAAAAATCTGCAAAAAGGGAATTTGGAGGAGACTTGGGCGGTCGCCCGAAGTGGGCTTGGGCGGTCGCCTGCCGGGCAGGAGGTCCAAATTCCCTTGAAGTCCACTTGGGCGGTCGCCCAAGTGGTTAAGCGGTCGCCCAGTGGCGAGAAACCATAAATTCTCTTGAGGTCCACTTGGGCGGTCGCCCAAGTGTAAGCGGTCGCCCAAGACCACGAACCAAGTTTAGAGTTGTTCAAACCTAATCAAACTCGAACCAAAATGGAATCTCTTTAACCTAGATTAAAGTAGAATACTTTGGCTACACATTGACATCCTAAGTGATCAAAATGGAATTGGGGAAGTACTTTAAATGTTGCTTGGAAAGCGCTAGTTAACCTAGTTTGGTAACTTAGCGTAAATGATTCTAACTTGGTAAATTGAACTTGGATCTTCATAGAGGCCTTGTATTATTGTATAAAGACCTTGTAGGATGGATTGATGGTATTTCCTTGCCTTACTTTGAGTTCATATACATTGGTTATATTATGCATAGTGTGTTGATTTATTGTTGCACTATGATATTGGTTGGACATGAGTATATTTACCATGTTGATATATTGTTATCCCTTTTTGTGGATTGTATTCAAGTATCTATTGTGTGCTTGATAATGTTGAATACTTGTTATAGTATTTCTGTCGTTATGATATTGTTGTAGGATTCCCTACTTTGGAATTCCTAAAGCGTACATGTTGATACAAAGATTTATAGCCGTTGTGCTAATATGTTGAATACTTGATATAGTATTGCTATCTTCATGATATCTTTGTTGTGGTATGTATCCCTACTTTGGATCATACAATGTTTGGTTAAGCAAGTATGTTATTCTGTGCTTAGTTATGTAAATCCAGCTGGTATTGATTTATTTGTTTGTTGGACAATGTATGGGATTATAATGACATCGAGCCAAGTTCATTATAATTCATACATTGGTAACCCAATTGTCCCCCTTGTGTGGGATTTGTGGGCTAGCATCTCCTTTTGAGGTAGATGGTCTAGTTTCACGGGGATATGACCGTGTGTCGAATCCCTATGGTGCTGTTATTGTTCATGGTTCCGAACCGCTTCTTCAACTGCCGCTTTGCTCGGTTGTGTATATCCTTTTGGAGATGAAACCTTGGCTCAGTATCCTTCTAAGTGTTACTTTATCGTACTTATGTGTTGTGATATATTCATGCTGAGATGGTCGTTGTTTCCAACCGGTATGGGACGGTTGGCGGCAGGGAGCCTCTCGGGTTATGTGGATATGTCTTTTGATGTGTTGCATCTTATATGGCATATTGCTGCATTCATAATAGCTCATTGAGATTTATTCTCACCCCTCTCCCTTTCTTTGTTTTAGATTCCGAGACAGGTGGACCGACCAAGTAAGGGCGGAAAGGAGTTTAGAAGTGGTATTTTGGGAATTGTCGGGTTATGTTAGATTGGTGTAGAAAGTGTTTGTTAGCATAATTCTTTTAAAGGGTTGTATTCATAAACTTTAATTTCATACTATATTCGATATCTTTTGTAACTAAAACCGTTTATTATTTTCGTGGTTGGTTAACTCTCCCTCCAACGTGGAAGGAGTAGAGTTACTTTGAAATGGTTGTGTTTAAGTTTTGGAGATGAAATCAAAGTTTTTAAAAATTAGGAGAATTGGGTTAGTTTGAGGACGCTCCAGCTCGGGACACGTGTAGGTTCCGGGTCGGGGTCCTCACAGTTGGTATCAGAGCTCGGTTAGAGTCTAGCTGAGTGAGAGTGTGCGATAACTTACGTCGAGAGTTTAAGGCAGGAATTTGTTTAAAGGCAGAAAATGATCTTGATCAACCAAGGAATCAAGGAAAGGTGAGTTATGGAAAGATAGATTTCCCCACCATCATTTGAGGTATTTTACCTGTCTCAGGAATTAGGGTTCATACTTTTATAAATCCTTGTACATTAGTTCTCATGTGGCATTACTTTTCATCTTTATTTGCATAATTGGTCTAAGGGTTGCCGTATGTGCTGGAGGTTCTACTCCTATGGGGTCGTACCTCGAATCATCCTTAATTATCTTGGTAGTTGTGATTTAGTGGGCATGTATTGCCGGTGGATTTGGTCGAGTTACCAATCCGTGAATCATCGTTATATTAACCTGAATTAATTGAGTAGATGTTGTGTTCGAGGAGGACTGTCGCAAGAAGCGAGTCTCCTTATTTATGTTTGATTTGCCTCCGGGGGTGGTAGAGGCGGATGAGTCATTATTGCTATTTTATCATATATGCATAAATGTCGAAAGTATGGCCTAAGGAATTTGAAGGTTATTTGAGTTGTGAGTTATCTTGATTCAAAAGAACCTTGAGTTCTCTCATGTACGGTGGTAAATGAATTGGTGAACTCTTAGTTTAGAGTTGGTCTATGGCCTAATTAAGAGTGGTTTATGGTTGTATAATTTGCGTGAGTATTTATACATTGGTATCTCGTGGTGGAGACTAGATATATGAAGACTAGTATTGAAAGTGATCGTCTAAGTGAGATTATATGAGTTATAAATTATCGCGAGTAAGAGATCTTATGGAACTAATATATCTTTGCCTTAGGTGCTATAAGTATTCTCTAAGGAGAGATTGATTGAATTCTTGCTACTAAATTGAATAGGAAATCAGATATTTTTGTAAGTAATATCACCCTATAAGTTGACTAAGTGGTGTTTTTCAAGTGAGTTTCAAAAATGGGTTTTCATCAGGTATCATACCAGGGTATTGAAGCTGAGTGGATATAAGTCACTATTTTGGTATTCGGATCCCTAGATAGAGTATACAAATTGGGATGATGGAATCGATGATTCAACTTAAGAAATTAATTGATAAAGAAGATAGCTAGCTTAGCGATTCTCGAAGGATAAATTGTTACCGTATTTAGAAAAGATGATACTTGGTGGTTAATCAAAGGGTTATAGAGATCTTAAATAGGTAAGCTGTGAAGAATAAGTATTCGTTAGCACTTGTTGACGATTTGTATGAATGATTTTAGAAACTAGTAGGATACTCAATGGTTATTAGTTGAATTTTCGGAGTGTTACAATTTCAGTGAAAAATTGCTTTAAGGGTATATTTAAGACAACATTTATATCTAGTATGACCGTTTTGATTTATGGATTGTGTACTAGCTATGGAGAGGTAAATAGGGTAAATGTGAAGAAGTATAATAGATGTAGTTATTGGTGACTTATAGGGTCAACTTTAAATTGGTAAGATAGGTATAGGGTTCGTTTTGAGAATTGATTATCATTAGTTGAGAAAATGAGGATGAATCTTATTGGGAGACAAGGGATACTTTAGGATGGTTATATACTATAGTTCGACTTAGTTACGTGAATCATATGAGGGATTTGTGTGATGCTTGAAAGATATTGACGTTGTACGGATTTTGAGTTTGTTGATGGTTATTGAGAGTTAAGTTAGATTATACCGTAATGTTTAATTGAAATTCGGAAATGATTGATCTATGTGAGTTCCAATTATATTTTCTGATTTAGAAATTATGGTATTTGATTGGGAACTAGATGTTTTACAATATGTTGTTGCTAAGTACAATACCAATATCAAAGGTGGTGAATAGATGACTCAAATTAAATAAAAGTGTTGAACTTTCAACTTGAGGAATTATTGAATTGAGGATGGTTTACCTAGTTATAATCTTAATGATTGTTTTAGTGTTATTTATCGGGGATAGTAATAGTATTGCGAGATTGTGTTTTCTTAGAGAGAAATTAACTAAGTCTAAATAGTATGAGTGGTGGCTACACTATAAATAGAGGTCAATCAAGAATATTTTGTTAAAATTGTTTTAAAGGTGTTTTAAAACTTTGGAATATATATTGGACCTCTCGCGTAAGTTAAAATGGCACCCTTCGGTGGATAGTTGATAAGGTCGGTAAACCATTTTCGCGTAAATTAAAATGCGTGAGTAATTTAACTATCTACCACTGGTATGGGACGGTTGTAGATAATTAAATCACTCGAGCTATTTTTGTTAGCTTATCAATCCTTTGAAATTTCTGAGTGGTTTGGTTAATTAAGACTCGGTATGGGCCGGTTTTAAATAAGTAAACCATTCGGGTCCCTTTGGATCTCTTTTTATATTATCATTTGGAATTACGAAAGATGTTGTAAAATTTCGAAAGACATGTTATTTTAAAGTTATAGTACGTGCGAAGCAAGTAAAAAGGCAACCTAGTTTCCCTATAATGATTAACCGTATTCAAGTGTTGGGTCCAAGAAATGATTTGATAAATGTGGGGTTATTATTGTGTCGGTCACAATAGACTCGATTTTGTTTTGGAGTTGGATCGGCTCCGTTGTGGGCGGCCAACCATTCAATTTGAACATTGATTTGTCACTAGTCCTGAACATAATTGGAACATTGAATTGTGATAATAGAATGTTGACGTTAGAAGATTTATTAAAATATTTAGAGTTCTAGGTTGAACTTGAGAGTTTTAACACTATAGATTTTGTGAATTAGTTGCATTGGGAGTAATGAAGGGTATGCTATTTTGTTATAGAAAATTGAATTACATTTTCTACTCGTTATATATATATAGCTTGATGAAATGTTATTAATAAAGTCCTCTCATATGTTAGGGGATAGTTTGATTGTTTAAACCCCATAGTATTAAAAAGATTGGATAGTCATTCATTTGGGAAGATCCATTTGGAGTGTAGGAAGGCCATTAAATTTAACCTTGTGAAAATTTGAGGAATCATTACTTATTATTGAGAATAGGCTACGGGCATATGCGATGGATGTTAGTAGTCAATAGTACGAATGGTTACCAGTGGTAAGTGCGTATAATAGTAGTTATCATTCTAACATTGAGATAAAACCGTATGAGGCATAGTTTGGAAAGAAAATATCGATCTCTAATTTGTTGGGTTGAAGTTAGAGAAGAAAGGCCTAAGGTAGATTGCCGCCAAAAATTGTTAATCCATTTGAAGTTTTAGAAAGGGTGGGTGATTTGGCTTATAGACCGACTTGTAGCAAATTGTAGAGTATTTGAAGTTTTAATGTGATATTGTAATGTATTTGGTGACCTAAGTTGTAATACTTTAATTATTTATATTTTCATTGGGATCGGAAAATTCGTGTTAGTGATATTTGCATAGTATGCTTGGATCATTAAGTGGTAACATCATATTATTAATGGAATTAGAAATTTAATTTCTTTGAAAGAAGAATCACAACATTGAAGAGACTATTTGGAAATTGAAGTTTGATGTATACTTGTAACCGATGCGGGTTGATCGCTTAGGTAAGTGTGAGTCAAATTCGGGACGAATTTTCTTTAAGGGGGAGTGAGTGTAACGACCCCAACCCTAGGCACTCATTTTAAATATTTAATTATATGCTTTTAATATTTATGATATCTTTATGTGTTCAATTATGTCTTTAAATTCTTAAATTAAGAATAAATGGGGTGAAAAGTAAAATTAGGATCTTTTAAGAATTTATTGGACATTAAATAAAGAAACTTGAAGAAATAATAAAAATGGAAATATGATAAATAATGTAGGGAGGTTAAAATGAGTAGGATGAATTAATGGGATAAGGTTTATTTTAATTTAATGTTAGTAGGGTGAAAGCCTTGAGATTTGCTTGGGGGGCCAAATTGAGTCTTCCTTCTCCTAGGAGTGACAAGTGTCCCTCCCCTAACCTCTTACTTCCTCCTCCCCTCTCCCTCCTTCATTTACACTAAATCATCCTAGAGAAAAGCTTAGAATCCTCCATTGAAGCTCCCTCCTTCCAAGCTTTGGAATCCAAGACATTCTTCACCAAAATTCAAGTCCTAGAGCACCATTGAAGTTGGATGACCTAGAGGAAGCCATCTAGCTAGAAAGATCAACCTTCCATTGCAAACCCTAAGGTGAGTTGTTATGATTCCCTTCCTCTATGTGTTCATAAGCTCTTTGATTATTATTCTTGATCTTGTGATGTTGATTCCTTGCTTGGAAACCTAAATGGGAGTTGATTGATTAGAAAATGGACTTGGTTGAAGTTAGGGTTTAAGGAAGAGAATCTAAAGGGTTGAAATGGGTGGGATTTGTAGTGATAATCCTTCTAGGGTTACTTGGGTTTGGGTTTATATGTTTTGAATGGGACTTGGTAAGATGAGGGTGTTCTTGATCAAGCCATGGTAGAGGGAAAGAAGAACTAGGTTGAAAAGGGTTAAAAATCTGCAAAAAGGGGCTGGAGGAGACTTGGGCGGTCGCCCAAGTGGGCTTGGGCGGTCGCCCAAGCTGGCAGGAGGTCCAAATTCCCTTGAAGTCCACTTGGGCGGTCGCCCAAGTGGTTAAGGGCGGTCGCCCAAGCTGGCAGAAACCATAAATTCTCTTGAGGTCCACTTGGGCGGTCGCCCAAGTGTAAGGGCGGTCGCCCAAGACCCTGAACCAAGTTTAGAGTTGTTCAAACCTAATCAAACTCGAACCAAAATGGAATCTCTTTAACCTAGATTAAAGTAGAATACTTTGGCTACACATTGGCATCCTAAGTGATCAAAATGGAATTGGGGAAGTACTTTAAATGTTGCTTGGAAAGCGCTAGTTAACCTAGTTTGGTAACTTAGCGTAAAATGATTCTAACTTGGTAAATTGAACTTGGATCTTCATAGAGGCCTTGTATTATTGTATAAAGACCTTGTAGGATGGATTGATGGTATTTCCTTGCCTTACTTTGAGTTCATATACATTGGTTATATTATGCATAGTGTGTTGATTTATTGTTGCACTATGATATTGGTTGGACATGAGTATATTTACCATGTTGATATATTGTTATCCCTTTTTGTGGATTGTATTCAAGTATCTATTGTGTGCTTGATAATGTTGAATACTTGTTATAGTATTTCTGTCGTTATGATATTGTTGTAGGATTCCCTACTTTGGAATTCCTAAACTGTACATGTTGATACAAAGATTTATAGCCGTTGTGCTAATATGTTGAATACTTGATATAGTATTGCTATCTTCATGATATCTTTGTTGTGGTATGTATCCCTACTTTGGATCATACAATGTTTGGTTAAGCAAGTATGTTATTACTGTGCTTAGTTATGTAAATCCAGCTGGTATTGATTTATTTGTTTGTTGGACAATGTATGGGATTATAATGACATCGAGCCAAGTTCATTATAATTCATACATTGGTAACCCAATTGTCCCCCTTGTGTGGGATTTGTGGGCTAGCATCTCCTTTTGAGGTAGATGGTCTAGTTTCACCGGGGATATGACTGTGTGTCAGAATCCCTATGGTACTGTTATTGTTCATGGTTCCGGAACCGCTTCTTCAACCTGTTCTTCTTTGCTCGGTTGTGTATATCCTTTTGGAGATGAAACCTTGGCTCGTATCCTTCTAAGTGTTACTTTATCGTACTTATGTGTTGTGATATATTCATGCCGAGATGGTCGTTGTTTCCAACCGGTATGGGGACGGTTGGCGACAGTGAGCCTCTCGGGTTATGTGGATATGTCTTTTGATGTGTTGCATCTTATATGGCATATTGCCGCATTCATAATAGCTCATTGAGATTTATTCTCACCCCTCTCCCTTTCTTGTTTTAGATTCCGAGACAGGTGGACCGACCAAGTAAGGGCGGAAAGGAGTTTAGAAGTGGTATTTTGGGAATTGTCGGGTTATGTTAGATTGGTGTAGAAAGTGTTTGTTAGCATAATTCTTTTAAAGGGTTGTATTCATAAACTTTAATTTCATACTATATTCGATATCTTTTGTAACTAAAACCGTTTATTATTTTCGTGGTTGGTTAACTCTCCCTCCAACGTGGAAGGAGTAGAGTTACTTTGAAATGGTTGTGTTTAAGTTTTGGAGATGAAATCAAAGTTTTTAAAAATTAGGAGAATTGGGTTAGTTTGAGGACGCTCCAGCTCGGGACACGTGTAGGTTCCGGGTCGGGGTCCTCACAGTTGGTATCGAGCTCGGTTAGAGTTCTCGGGTAGAGTCTAGGCGAGTGAGAGTGTGCGATAACTTACGTCGAGAGTTTAAGGCAGGAATTTGTTCAAAGGCAGAAAATGATCTTGATCAACCAAGGAATCAAGGAAAGGTGAGTTATGGAAAGATAGATTTCCCCACCATCATTTGAGGTATTTTACCTGTCTCAGGAATTAGGGTTCATACTTTTATAAATCCTTGTACATTAGTTCTCATGTGGCATTACTTTTCATCTTTATTTGCATAATTGGTCTAAGGGTTGCCGTATGTCTTTGGAGGTTCTACTCCTATGGGGTCGTACCTCGAATCATCCTTAATTATCTTGGTAGTTGTGATTTAGTGGGCATGTATTGCACGGTGGATTTGGTCGAGTTACCAATCCGTGAATCATCGTTATATTAACCTGAATTAATTGAGTAGATGTTGTGTTCGAGGAGGACTGTAGCAAGAAGCGAGTCTCCTTATTTATGTTTGATTTGCCTCCGGGTGGTAGAGGCGGATGAGTCATTATTGCTATTTTATCATATATGCATAAATGTCGAAAGTATGGCCTAAGGAATTTGAAGGTTATTTGAGTTGTGAGTTATCTTGATTCAAAAGAACCTTGAGTTCTCTCATGTAATGGTGGTAAATGAAGTGGTGAACTCTTAGTTTAGAGTTGGTCTATGGCCTAATTAAGAGTGGTTTATGGTTGTATAATTTGCGTGAGTATTTATACATTGGTATCTCGTGGTGGAGACTAGATATATGAAGACTAGTATTGAAAGTGATCGTCTAAGTGAGATTATATGAGTTATAAATTATCGCGAGTAAGAGATCTTATGGAACTAATATATCTTTGCCTTAGGTGCTATAAGTATTCTCTAAGGAGAGATTGATTGAATTCTTGCTACTAAATTGAATAGGAAATCAGATATTTTTGTAAGTAATATCACCCTATAAGTTGACTAAGTGGTGTTTTTCAAGTGAGTTTCAAAAATGGGTTTTCATCAGGTATCATACCAGGGTATTGAAGCTGAGTGGATATAAGTCACTATTTCGGTATTCGGATCCCTAGATAGAGTATACAAATTGGGATGATGGAATCGATGATTCAACTTAAGAAATTAATTGATAAAGAAGATAGCTAGCTTAGCGATTCTCAGTAAGGATAAATTGTTACTGTATTTAGAAAAGATGATACTTGGTGGTTAATCAAAGGGTTATAGAGATCTTAAATAGGTAACTGTGAAGAATAAGTATTCGTTAGCACTTGTTGACGATTTGTATGAATGATTTTAGAAACTAGTAGGATACTCAATGGTTATTAGTTGAATTTTCGGAGTGTTACAATTTCAGTGAAAAATTGCTTTAAGGGTATATTTAAGACAACATTTATATCTAGTATGACCGTTTTGATTTATGGATTGTGTACTAGCTATGGAGAGGTAAATAGGGTAAATGTGAAGAAGTATAATAGATGTAGTTATTGGTGACTTATAGGGTCAACTTCGTAAATTGGTAAGATAGGTATAGGGTTCGTTTTGAGAATTGATTATCATTAGTTGAGAAAATGAGGATGAATCTTATTGGGAGACAGGATACTTTAGGATGGTTATATACTATAGTTCGACTTAGTTACGTGAATCATATGAGGGATTTGTGTGATGCTTGAAAGATATTGACGTTGTACGGATTTTGAGTTTGTTGATGGTTATTGAGAGTTAAGTTAGATTATACCGTAATGTTTAATTGAAATTCGGAAATGATTGATCTATGTGAGTTCCAATTATATTTTCGATTTAAAAATTATGGTATTTGATTGGGAACTAGATGTTTTACAATATGTTGTTGCTAAGTACAATACCAATATCAAAGGTGGTGAATAGATGACTCAAATTAAATAAAAGTGTTGAACTTTCAACTTGAGGAATTATTGAATTGAGGATGGTTTACCTAGTTATAATCTTAATGATTGTTTTAGTGTTATTTATCGGGGATAGTAATAGTATTGCGAGATTGTGTTTTCTTAGAGAGAAATTAACTAAGTCTAAATAGTATGAGTGGTGGCTACACTATAAATAGAGGTCAATCAAGAATATTTTGTTAAAATTGTTTTAAAGGTGTTTTAAAACTTTGGAATATATATTGGACCTCTGTGTAAGCAATGGTGCCCTTCGGGGATAGTTGATAAGGTCAGTAAACCATTTTCGCGTAAATTAAAATACATGAGTAATTTAACTATCTACCACCGGTATGGGACGGTTGTAGATAATTAAATCACTCGAGCTATTTTTGTTAGCTTATCAATCCTTTGAAATTTCTGAGTGGTTTGGTTAATTAAGACTGGTATGGGCCGGTTTTAAATAAGTAAACCATTCGGGTCCCTTTGGATCTCTTTTATATTATCATTTGGAATTCTGAAAGATGTTGTAAAATTTCGAAAGACATGTTATTTTAAAGTTATAGTACGTGCAGAAGCAAGTAAAAAGGCAACCTAGTTTCCCTATAATGATTAACTGTATTCAAGTGTTGGTCCAAGAAATGATTTGATAAATGTGGGGTTATTATTGTGTCGGTCACAATAGACTCGATTTTGTTTTGGAGTTGGATCGGCTCCGTTGTGGGCGGCCAACCATTCAATTTGAACATTGATTTGTCACTAGTCCTGAACATAATTGGAACATTGAATTGTGATAATAGAATGTTGACGTTAGAAGATTTATTAAAATATTTAGAGTTCTAGGTTGAACTTGAGAGTTTTAACACTATAGATTTTGTGAATTAGTTGCATTGGGAGTAATGAAGGGTATGCTATTTTGTTATAGAAAATTGAATTACATTTTCTACTCGTTATATATATATAGCTTGATGAAATATTATTAATAAAGTCCTCTCATATGTTAGGGGATAGTTTGATTGTTTAAACCCCATAGTATTAAAAAGATTGGATAGTCATTCATTTGGGAAGATCCATTTGGAGTGTAGGAAGGCCATTAAATTTAACCTTGTGAAAATTTGAGGAATCATTACTTATTATTGAGAATAGGCTACGGGCATATGCGATGGATGTTAGTAGTCAATAGTACGAATGGTTACCAGTGGTAAGTGCGTATAATAGTAGTTATCATTCTAACATTGAGATAAAACCGTATGAGGCATAGTTTGGGAAGAAAATATCGATCTCTAATTTGTTGGGTTGAAGTTAGAGAAGAAAGGCCTAAGGTAGATTGCCGCCAAAAATTGTTAATCCATTTGAAGTTTTAGAAAGGGTGGGTGATTTGGCTTATAGACTGACTTGTAGCAAATTGTAGAGTATTTGAAGTTTTAATGTGATATTGTAATGTATTTGGTGACCTAAGTTGTAATACTTTAATTATTTATATTTTCATTGGGATCGGAAAATTCGTGTTAGTGATATTTGCATAGTATGCTTGGATCATTAAGTGGTAACATCATATTATTAATGGAATTAGAAATTTAATTTCTTTGAAAGAAGAATCACAACATTGAAGAGACTATTTGGAAATTGAAGTTTGATGTATACTTGTAACCGATGCGGGTTGATCAGTTAGGTAAGTGACAGTCAAATTCGGGACGAATTTTCTTTAAGGGGGAGTGAGTGTAACGACCCCAACCCTAGGCACTCATTTTAAATATTTAATTATATGCTTTTAATATTTATGATATCTTTATGTGTTCAATTATGTCTTTAAATTCTTAAATTAAGAATAAATGGGGTGAAAAGTAAAATTAGGATCTTTTAAGAATTTATTGGACATTAAATAAAGAAACTTGAAGAAATAATAAAAATGGAAATATGATAAATAATGTAGGGAGGTTAAAATGAGTAGGATGAATTAATGGGATAAGGTTTATTTTAATTTAATGTTAGTAGGGTGAAAGCCTTGAGATTTGCTTGGGGGGCCAAATTGAGTCTTCCTTCTCCTAGGAGTGACAAGTGTCCCTCCCCTAACCTCTTACTTCCTCCTCCCCTCTCCCTCCTTCATTTACACTAAATCATCCTAGAGAAAAGCTTAGAATCCTCCATTGAAGCTCCCTCCTTCCAAGCTTTGGAATCCAAGACATTCTTCACCAAAATTCAAGTCCTAGAGCACCATTGAAGTTGGGATGACCTAGAGGAAGCCATCTAGCTAGAAAGATCAACCTTCCATTGCAAACCCTAAGGTGAGTTGTTATGATTCCCTTCCTCTATGTGTTCATAAGCTCTTTGATTATTATTCTTGATCTTGTGATGTTGATTCCTTGCTTGGAAACCTAAATGGGAGTTGATTGATTAGAAAATGGACTTGGTTGAAGTTAGGGTTTAAGGAAGAGAATCTAAAGGGTCAAAATGGGTGGGATTTGTAGTGATAATCCTTCTAGGGTTACTTGGGTTTGGGTTTATATGTTTTGAATGGGACTTGGTAAGATGAGGGTGTTCTTGATCAAGCCATGGTAGAGGGAAAGAAGAACTAGGTTGAAAAGGGTTAAAAATCTGCAAAAAGGGGCTGGAGGAGACTTGGGCGGTCGCTCAGTGCGGGCTCGGGCGGTCACCTGCCGGCGGAGGTCCAAATTCCTTGAAGTCCACTCTGGGCGGTCGCCCCAAGTGGCCAAGGGCGGTCGCCCAAGCCGGCGTAAACCATAAATTCTCTTGAGGTCCACTTGGGCGGTCGCCCAAGTGTAGGCGGTCGCCCAAGACCCCGAACCAAGTTTAGAGTTGTTCAAACCTAATCAAACTCGAACCAAAATGGAATCTCTTTAACCTAGATTAAAGTAGAATACTTTGGCTACACATTGACATCCTAAGTGATCAAAATGGAATTGGGGAAGTACTTTAAATGTTGCTTGGAAAGCGCTAGTTAACCTAGTTTGGTAACTTAGCAGAAATGATTCTAACTTGGTAAATTGAACTTGGATCTTCATAGAGGCCTTGTATTATTGTATAAAGACCTTGTAGGATGGATTGATGGTATTTCCTTGCCTTACTTTGAGTTCATATACATTGGTTATATTATGCATAGTGTGTTGATTTATTGTTGCACTATGATATTGGTTGGACATGAGTATATTTACCATGTTGATATATTGTTATCCCTTTTTGTGGATTGTATTCAAGTATCTATTGTGTGATTGATAATGTTGAATACTTGTTATAGTATTTCTGTCGTTATGATATTGTTGTAGGATTCCCTACTTTGGAATTCCGAAACTGTACATGTTGATACAAAGATTTATAGCCGTTGTGCTAATATGTTGAATACTTGATATAGTATTGCTATCTTCATGATATCTTTGTTGTGGTATGTATCCCTACTTTGGATCATACAATGTTTGGTTAAGCAAGTATGTTATTACTGTGCTTAGTTATGTAAATCCAGCTGGTATTGATTTATTTGTTTGTTGGACAATGTATGGGATTATAATGACATCGAGCCAAGTTCATTATAATTCATACATTGGTAACCCCAATTGTCCCCCTTGTGTGGGATTTGTGGGCTAGCATCTCCTTTTGAGGTAGATGGTCTAGTTTCACCTAGGGATATGACTGTGTGTCGAATCCCTATGGTAATCAAGTTATTGTTCATGGTTCCAGGAACCGCTTCTTCAACTGTTGTTGCTGCTCGGTTGTGTATATCCTTTTGGAGATGAAACCTTGGCTCAGTATCCTTCTAAGTGTTACTTTATCGTACTTATGTGTTGTGATATATTCATGCTGAGATGGTCGTTGTTTCCAACCGGTATGGGACGGTTGGCGGCAGGGAGCCTCTCGGGTTATGTGGATATGTCTTTTGATGTGTTGCATCTTATATGGCATATCGCTGCATTCATAATAGCTCATTGAGATTTATTCTCACCCCTCTCCCTTTACTGTTTTAGATTCCGAGACAGGTGGACCGACCAAGTAAGGGCGGAAAGGAGTTTAGAAGTGGTATTTTGGGAATTGTCGGGTTATGTTAGATTGGTGTAGAAAGTGTTTGTTAGCATAATTCTTTTAAAGGGTTGTATTCATAAACTTTAATTTCATACTATATTCGATATCTTTTGTAACTAAAACCGTTTATTATTTTCGTGGTTGGTTAACTCTCCCTCCAACGTGGAAGGAGTAGAGTTACTTTGAAATGGTTGTGTTTAAGTTTTGGAGATGAAATCAAAGTTTTTAAAAATTAGGAGAATTGGGTTAGTTTGAGGACGCTCCAGCTCGGGACACGTGTAGGTTCCGGGTCGGGGTCCTCACAGTAACAAGGCACCAAAATGGTCAAGTTACTTCACAAACAAATCTCAGAGAGCATGTTTATTGATAATGAACACTTCAAGAGGGTGTGGATATGAGGGATCCACACTCATCTTGAGTGTTCATGCAAAACCAAGTTAAACCGGAGCTTTTATATGAAATGCAATGAAATAAAATGTGGATCTGGGTAATATAATATAAAGTATGCAACTTTAATCAGAATACTACATTATAAATGCATTTAGCATAGAGATTTCACATTTGAATGAAAATAGAGAGTGGAAAAGGGGTAGAAACTCGTTACCCTTGAAGATCCACAACTACTATATCAAGTTAGATAGAGGAGCCTTCTAGCGTCCTCCTCCGGAGTTGGTGTCCAGCCTTGAGACCGTGAAAATTCCTTGATTCTTGATGTATATGTGGGAAGTGTGTGTAGAATTGATTTGAGAGGATTGGGGTGATTTGGGGGGTATGTGAGGAAAGAGAAGGCTTCTGGGCGTATTCCCTATAGAGGGTGACTGAGGGGTGGAAGAGGTGTGTGTAAAATGAGAGGTGAAGGCCTCTATTTATAGGCTGCCTGCATGGGCTTGTTATGTCGCACGACATAACAAGCCATAACTGCTTTCCTTCTAGAAACATGCAAGGTGGCAAGCTTCTAGAAGTCTTCCTGGCTGATTATGTCGCACGACATAAGTAGCCACTTCTGGATTCTTCTAGAAACATGCAAGGTGGCAGCCTTCTAGAACTCTCCCTGGCTGATTATGTCGCACGACATAAGGAGCCACATGCAGTTCCTTCTAGAAACATGCAAGGTGGCAGTCTTCTAGAAGGAATTCCCTATAAAAGAAAAACGTGTTTCTTTGGCTCCAAGCAGTCTCTTATCCCCTTAGGTGATTTGAAACAGTTCCGGAATTGTTCCGGAACTCTAGGAAAGTCCGGGGAATTACCGGAAAACTTGCCGAAATTGCCGGGAAACTTAACCGGAAGGCATGAGCCAGATTTGGGTACTTACAACTACCTCCTCCAAATCTTCCCAGAACACTTGTTTAATAGATGCATCCAACCCTACTTGTGGTGCATAGGCGGAAATAATAGTTATAATCTCATCACGTATCACCAGTTTAATGCCCATAATTCGATCACTCTTCCTATACACTTCCACCACATCATTAATATACTCCTTATCAATAATGATACCCACTCCATTTCTACCCTTATCCTTTCCTGAGTACCAAAGCTTAAAACCCCAAGGCGATATTTCTTTTGCTTTCTCTCCAACCCACTTAGTTTCCTGTAAACACACTATGTGAATCTTCCTCCTCCTCATAACTTCCACCACCTCTGTTGATCTCCCTGTCAATGATCCAATGTTCCAAGTTCCAAAGCGCATCCTACTACCCTTACACCTACCATGGACTAGCTTCTTTACCCGCACTCGTCCGCAATGCGGGAACCCTTGCATATTTGACACCACCCCCGTGCGTAGAGATGGCGCGTCGCTTCCGGGCGACGACCTAGCAACCTTTGCATACTTATCACTACACCCAGGTCTTTGAAGTGTAGCGCACCCTTGCATATTTGACACCACCCCCGGGCGAAGAGATGGCGCGTCGCTTCCGGGCGACGACCTAGCAACCTTTGCATACTTATCACTACACCCAGGTCTTTGAAGTGTAGCGCGTCGCTGCTGAGGAAACGCCCCAACGATATTCATAATCCGATTCATGTCATATTAATGTGACAAAATTTTTACGCTGGCTGTCACATGCCTACCGCAACCCTCGCCCTTTATCCTGACTTGGGACAGGCAAGGATAAATCCTTGGTGGGTTTATTGTGCAAAGCGTGATCTCTTTTCAAATTTTTCGAGTTTTTTTCGGAGTTTTATCATCAAAAAACTCGTTCATGATAAAACTCTCCTCAATTTCAAGTTGCCTTTTGTAGGCTTCGACATCAAAAGGAAGAAATCCAGATGGATCCATTGATGTAGAAGGAAAGAAAGGAGAGAGTATTTGATGTAGGAAGAAGGAAAGAAGAATGTGTTTGGTGTAGGAAGAATGAAAGAAGAGAGTGCTATTTATTATAAAATGAGTGGTTGAGGTTGACGGATTTGAAGCGTCTATTGAATTGAGTTAGTTAAAGGATAACAAATCAGTGGTCGTGGTTGACGGATTTGAAGCTTCAATTCAATAGAATTACATAGATTTAATTAAAAAGATGATGAATGTTTTAGAAAATAAGATGGATAATTAGGATTTTGTTGAGAGAAAAGAGAGGTTTTTTTTTTTTGGTGTAAAAAAAATATGAAAGTTATGTCATTTTATAGAGAAAAATTTCCAGAATTTTGGAAAAAAAAAATTATTTCTGTCAAATAATTGAGCTCAAAAAACGGGGTAGAAAGATAAAAAAAAAATCTCCAGCAACCAATCAGCGAGAGACACGTGGCCTTATCCGGAAAAAATCAAAAAAAAAAAGAAAGAAAGACGCGCCTTGGTGAGGCGTAAAGGACACGCGCCATTTGCGGTCCAATTGGACGCTGACGCGTGTCTCAGGCGGGCCCCTCCATTTTTGACTCAACCGGGTTGGACAATTTCAACCCGCACCCCTCAACTACCCCCATTCAATTACCCTATTACCCCAATTCAACTAACTAACTCCCTCTCAACTACCCATTCAATACCCTTATTGGAAATGGTCTAAGATAATGTGACACAAGTGATTCGACTTTGAATTTATTAGATTGCATCATTATGCATAGTCGTTACCACCAGTGGCACAGAGAGTTTGGTCTCCTTTAAAAGGTAGAGGAATTAGTGCAATATTAAGAATGTATAAACAAGTCAATAATAATCCTTGAGAAGTTTGACTTCACAAATGGGGCTATCTTCTGAAACTTTAGGAGTATGATTGAAGATTTTAAGAGTGAGCCTTGGCCAAACGACCGCGAGCTACCTCTTTGATTGTAAGGTAAAACTGTCTATAAGAATATAATATAACCTTCCCAAACCTTAGAGTGCAGGAACCGCGCATGCATGCTTATTCACATACCAGATTTGCATTGTGTTTTCCTAAGATTTATTTAGGTGAGTCCATTTAGAAATTTCTCTCGACAGTGAAGTATGTGTTTGATTGGTTTGGCAAACTTCAGATTCAGCCAGTGGCAACATGCTTAAAAAGACCTAATGTCATTTTGAGTTTGTCCCGTACTAGTCTCGCTGATAGATCAAAGCCACAGATATACTCAAATTTTTTTAATTTTTTCTTTTTTTGTGTGTGTGTAAAAGAAGAAGAATAAAAATGATGTGTTTAACTTTGAAGAATATGGGAAATTGAAAATGCCTCACTAACAGATACTACTCCCTCCGTCTGTGCCGAAATAAATGTCGCAATTTTTATTTTGTTTTATCTAAAATAAATATCGTATTTTCAAGTAAGGAAAATTACTTAGTACAATTTTGACATTGTACAAGTAATGTACCGGGGTTTGCCATAAAATAATGTACAAACTGATAAAATAATGTCCTTAAAAACGTTGACTGCGACATTTAAAATGTCTGGAACGGTGGGAATATGACTTTACAACTAAGTGGAAATATGACTTTATAACTATTCATAATATACCCGATTATCGATTATGCTATGTTTGCAGGTGCATTTTGTACTGTTTGCGGATGATATATACAACATGTGGTTGAACAAGGCAGAAGAATTGTTACAAAATTAATTAGTTGCTGATGATATGATAGCAAAAACGTCCATATCATATCAAATAAAGCGGGTGGTTGTATCCTGTATCTTTGAATAGCCTGAAAAAAAAAAGATAATCAAATACATAAACTAAGTCGGAGCTTCACTGGTGAATTTCCTCCGACGTGAGAGTAAGTATTTGTGTTTAGAGAGAGAAATCAATTAACAAAAGTTTAGAGTCAAAAGATGTGTTACCAAAATAATGTAAATTATTACTTGTATTTATAGGTGTAGAATATAGAGTACATCTTTAAATAGGTAATTGTGTGAGAGTAGGTTATAATCCTAGTTGGATAATAAATATCCACAATCCCTATTTGCGTAGGATTAGGTAATAGCATTTTGCACGTGTGCCTAGGAGGCACGCTCCTCGGCATGTAATTCTTGGTCGGCCTGAGTTGATGCCGAAGAAGAGGGGAGCAAGAGTAGAGACGTTCATTTCCTTGCCATTGTTTACGATCGAGGAGGCACTCCTCGTCTTTTGGTGAAGCGTAGGTCGGCTTTAATGGATGCCTTACTCGTCATACGAAAGTGTGCCTTGTCGGCATATATGAATTATGTGTCTTAGTCATTATTCGCTCTTCTATGTATAGGTCGAAATAGTGGAACTCGCGAGTAGGCATTACGAGCATAGGTAGGGAAGACTCACTCCCTATGTCATATCTGATACTTGTATGGATTATATTTTGGTCCCAGTCCATTATGGCTTGTTCGATTATGACCCATGTTTGTACCTCGGTTTATATCGTTCAATGGCCCCCGACTTACTCGCTCGGCTATGCCGAGTAGGAAGTGGTGCTCGACCTCGGCTTAAACGGATACGAACAGGTTTTTACTAATCACGAGGCGTAATCATTTATTCGTCGGTTACTACAAGTTGGGGAATGTGTCCCATTATTAACGGGACATTCCCCTTGGGAACAATCCAAAGCATTGATGTGGAGAGGTGGAGACGGCGCCTTACCCGTTTCTTGACCCTTACCCGACTAGATCTGGGTATAAGGCTAAATCCATTTCCTTTCTACTCTCTTATCAATGTGTCATTTGAGAGAGAAATATTGAGCTTCAAACCGTAAGAAACCTTGAGTTAGTTCTTGATTTTTTAAATCCAAGTTTGATCTTTCCGTGTTTGTGCCTGATTTCGTGCGTCTCTTCTCATCAAAGCTTCAGATTTAGGTATAAATTTCTTCCCTCTTCTCTGTTTTTACATTTTCTGGGTTTTGGTGTTGTTCTTGGTGGGTTTGTTCAAAACGCCATTGTTGTAGGTTCTTGAAGCTTTTCTTGAATCAAACTTTGTGCTTTCCTCATCATAGTCATGGCCCATACTTGGAGAAGTAATCCCAAAGACTTGTACTGCTATTACACCCAAAATCTTAGGATCTACCAATGAATCGATGGTCCATGGATGATGTTAAGTATGACTGAAATCGGGGAGATACTGACGAGGTACCAATCTCCTAGGACCGACGTACATTACCCAAGTCGGTTTAGGATTGATCGACTAGATGTAGATTCCCCCAATGTTGTGTTGTTCCACGGTTGGACTAAGATCCTTGAACACATCAACCTCTATTATCAGAAGTCTGACCACCTGGAGCGCCCTATGTTGGGTAAGGATCCCTCCTCGGTTTTAATTAATAGGATGAGGAGGGATTCTCTTCCTCGTCCTCGTCCTTCCATTTTGCCTTGGCCAAATTTTGACCCTTATTCTTTTATTTGTGCAGCCATGACGGAAGACGAAGTAGTACTGCTCGTCCTACTGGTCCCTCAACTTTTGGGAGGATAGTGGACGCCTTTGTCGAGGGAGCCCATGATGGGGGCCGCGGGAGGTCCAATTGAGGAAGAGTATACACCCCTAGGCCCAAACCCATTAAAGCCGGGGAACCAATGATAGAGGAGTTACACTCCAAGTATGGGGTGTCGAGTGATGAGTACCGACTTAGCTACATTCCTGATGCCCCCGTAAAGAAAGAAAAGGCAATGGAGGACTTCATGTACTCCTTGAACTATGTCCACTTTTTTATAAGTAATTCCAGCTCGACCTCCGTCTTCCCTTATACCCATTTATATGTGAGTTCCTTTAGGACATGCAAGCTGTCCCGGCTATGTTAGGTGCCAACGCCGTGAGCTTCCTCACCGGCTTTATAGTATTATGCCGCAGTTTAGGTTTTGAACCTTGTCAATCTGATTTCCATCATTTCTTCACTTTTAGCTATAAGAAGGATACGAGGATCTTGCTGATAAGGAGTGACCCCAACCAACCCAAGCTCATCTACCCTACGTCTAGCGAAGTGTCGAGGTGGAAAAACCAGGTCATTAGGGTAGAAAGCCGATAAATTTGGGAGTTTGCTGCTCCCTCGAAATTTCCTAGGGTGCCCAAGCAAGTGTGGAGGTCTGAATGGAGCGGTCAGTTGATTGAGAGATTGAGGCAGTTTGCCGAGGTGGGGACTATGTGTTGGTCAAGTCTGGAGACCGACCAGAGGTACTACGTGCAAGCCGGGATCATGACTGGTCCCTTGGATGGTTTGATGTCTCTCGTCCCCGTTGTTAGAAGGAATAGGTTTCCAGATTGAAGGGTGCACCCCGGTTTGGTTTTTCACTCGGAGTGTGACGTCTCAAACTTTATAAGGACAAATGTCTTGCCAAGGATGGCGTTCCCGGCTGTAATCTTTCTTCCTTCTCGTCTTTCCACACTTGCACAATTTTTGTTGTTTTGTTATTTTATTCTTCCTCATCATTGTATTAACTTGTCTCCCTCGTCTTTGCAGATCTAACCGAGGAGCAAATAAAGAAGATGGAAGAGGAGATATTGGACCCACAGGCTTTGGTTAAGCTTAAGAGGAGGACTTCCCAGTCTTCTGCTAGAAACAAGTGGCGAGATGACGTTGTTGCTCATCAAGCAATTCTGTCCACCAAGTATGCTGGGGTTTTGCCTTTGAATCCGGTAGGGGGTACTGCTACCTCCACCGAGTAAGGAAATAATGGGCAGGAGGCCCATATCGAGGAGGGACATAGCTACCGGGACCTGGTCCAGAAGCTGAGGAGGCACTAAGGCAGGTCGGTCTGGTTGATACCGAGGAGCCAGAGGCCGTCCAAAGGACTCCTGGTCGGAAAAGGCCAAGTACTGAAGCCATTCAAGAGTAGCCCTCCTTGAAAAGGGTTGCTACTGGTTCTTCCTCGGAGGAGGTCACTGCCCGGCATGTGAAAAATTTATGCCGAAGCCGAGGTGGTTGCCAAGGAGTTGGCCGTTTACCCCACCGTCAAGGGGCTTGATGCACTAGCCAGAAAGGTCCCAAGCTCAGGTTAGGTCGACATGTTGTCTATAGTGCAATGAACGAGTACCTGCTCAATCCCTTCAACGACACGAAGACGAGTAGGGAGCTGAATGAACGCTCGCCCGAAAAAAATGATATTTTCTTTTTGAGTCGCCACGCCGTTTTTAGAGGAAAACATTGAAAAACCTAATTTTAAAAGATTTTGAGTCCGGGAGTCTGGTTACGTGTTGGGAAGAACTAGAGAGTTCACCCAACACGCCCCTTTCGGGACTTTCAATCAACATTTGGACAAATATGGACATTCAAAAATGTGTGTGCGATGTGTGTCAACAAGTAAAGTGTGCAAGCCTTAGATTTCATTAATGGTATGAAACTGAATACAACTTGCGAGCCATGATAGGGGGCCGCACCCTTTTTACACGTGATATCTTTTATCACAAGGCAGAGGTTTTGAGACAGATTGTCCCTTACAGAGGTAAAGCTACTCGAGAAATAAAAAGACATTATTTTGCTCATTTAGGACACTATTTAGTGGTCTAGAACCCAGTTTGGGGTTGATGGGAGTGGACAAAGTCACGATAGGCTTTGTCGACACGGATGTCACATGACATAGAGTCTTTTGAAGTCTTTTATGTCATATGGTGATCCTCTTCCGTAAAGTAGGTTGCGTCAAAGGCGAGTTTAGGCACCCAAATAGTGGCTTATGAGCCGAGAAGATGCTTAGGTAGGTTTTGAGTCACAAAGGGATAGGCCTAGCGATTACGAAGTCCAAGAATGGCTTTGCGGCCTTACGGGAGTCCCATGTCGTATGACACGGGGTCTCCATGGAGACTTATGTCGCACGACATGGGGAGCTGTTTCGGTGCCCTTGATCTGTTTGGTTCCTCCTTTGTTCCCAAGCAAACCAAGCATATTTATTATTTGTAGACGATAATATAATACTATAATATGGGTATTATGGGAAGATCACATGGCTTTAGTGACCAAATGTGATAAATCACACGTTTTATGGCCACTTTGAAGTAGCCATCACTTCCTAACCCAATATAGCTAGGCAAAGATTGAAACTTTATTGGTGTGTGTACCACGAAATGTCCAGATGCGAGGTGGGGAGAAGTGAATATTGAAGATTCACTTCTCCACCACCTTTGTCATGCAAAATCCCAATTTCTACATGGTAAGAGAGCAAGTATGCATGCAAGGTATATTTAAAGACTTTATTTAAAGGGAGAGAGAGGTTTAGTGTCTACCTATTGTAGTCCACAGTAGAATCACCAATAGTATGGTGTCTACCCCTTCAATCACCACCAAAGGAAGCTTCTTGGAGTCTTGACCTTGAAGTGTGTGTGTGTGAGGAGGGAGGTGAGTGTGTGTGTGTGAGAGAGAGGAGAGACTCTATTTGGCAAGAGTTTCCCCTATTTTGCGATATTACTCTCGAGTTTTGACCCTCACTTTGGCTCTCTTCCTTGCCTCCTCTCAAAATGATCGGCCATGCCTTCTATTTATAGGCATCTGATGGGAGCTTCTTATGTCGCACGACATAGGCGGTTAAACCGCCTTAGTGTCCCTTGTCGGACGACGGCGTACACATTTTGGCCATAATGGGCCGAGTGGTGGCGAGCCCAATGGATTGGTGAGGCTCTTGGGGCTTCTTATGTCGCACGACATGGCGGTTAAACCGCCTTAGTGTCCCTTGTCGGACGACAGGCGTACATCTTTTGGCCATAATGGGCCGAGTGGTGGCGAGCCTAATGGATTGGTGAAATGCTTGGGATTTTGGACTCTAATTGCTTCTTAGCAATTAGTGTAAGCCCAAATTTAATTAAATTGAATCCAAAACTTGAGTTCGGATCGGGGTACTCACGAGCCCCTCGGCGACGTCGCTTCCACGGGAAGCGGGGTCGTCGACAAAAAATGAGAATCCCGAGCCGGACACGAACGACGGGGAAAGAGGTGACCAAGATGGTCGAGTGGTTGGACCTCTTATGAAGAGGATTCCTACGTATCCCGTGGGGAATCAAGCCAAGTCGTAGTTCGAGGCAAAGATGGGGTGCCAAATGAAAGGCTACGGGTTTTGTACCCGAAAGTGGCATTCGAGGGAGTCACAGAAGATGTGCATTTGCCTTTGGAGTTTGGCTTGTTCTTAAGGGAGTCATCCAGAAGATTATTGTTTCGATGGGGAGTCACCCGAAGATGGTTGTTTGAGTCACTATTTTTAATGGGGAGTCACCAGGGATTTGACTTTTTCTTTGGGAGTCACCCATTGGAAATGTTGACTTTTTCTTTGGGAGTCACCCACTAATTTGACTGTTTTGATGGGGAGTCACCCCCGAAGATTTGACTTTTTCTTTGGGAGTCACCCATTTGGAAATGTTGACTTTTTCTTTGGGAGTCACCCGATTTTAGTTTTTGATGGGGAGTCACCCAGAATTTGATTTTTGGGAGTCTTTTTTTGATGGGAGTCACCAAGGATTTGACTATTTTCTTTGGGAAGTCTTTATTTGTTTTGATGGGGAGTCACCAGGGATTTGACTTCTTTCTTTGGGAGTCACCCGCTGGAAATGTTGACTTTTTTCTTTGGGAGTCACCCGCTAATTTGACTGTGGAAATCTGTGCAGTCTTTAAGGACCGGGTAGTTTAAGGCCGTTCCGGGCCATTGTGTTGTGTTAACCGAGAGAGGTGGGTACTTGAACCCAATTATAACGACGGATTTTAATGTCGGGTAGCCAAGATAGGGTGACAAAGTTGATCGGGGGCAAAAGGGGAAAATCACCCTTGCGGGACATGGATGTCGTACGACATGGGGAGGTTCCCGGGCGGTTTTAATTAAAATCGCGAGGTCGTAAGACGAGGTCTTAAAAGACCATCCATTGCCGCCGAAACGAGAGATAAAGAAAGAGAGAAAATTTTGAAAATTCTCCCTCCGATTTTGATTTAGATCAAGACATTGAAAATGCCTCCGCGGGCCGAATCGAGAAGGAACGTGCAACAAGTATTGTCCGAGAGACGGAAGCTTGTGGATCGGCACAAGCGGAAGAAATTCCCCGAGGGACATGGGCTCTACCGGGTCTTGATTTTCACACTTCTACGTTGGAGCGAAGGGGTAAGTATTGAAAGATTAACCCTTTTCGAAATTTGATTTCTAGGGTTAGGGATTGAAATTGGGGAAATCGCACCCAAATAGGAATTGCATGCTTGGCATGGGATGAATGTGTTTTGAAAAGATTTTTCCTTTTATTGTTTCTTTTTATTTTGAAAGAATTTAGCGATGATGAATGCATGCACATATTGTTATGGTATGATTTTTGATACTGTCTTTGTGCTTACTGCGAGACCTTGCGGACGAGGGTCTCTGAGGCTATTGCGACCATTTGGGGTCTTCTTAGGGCTCTTCGATTTGCGGACAGTCCTAAGGGCTGGTCTTTCTTTGCTGCTGGTCTTGGACCATTCTTCACAGCTGTCGGAGCTTTTGGGGACACGGCCAGGAGCGTGGAGCTTGTGCGAGCCTTTAGGCAGTTCTGGTGGGATTCTACCCACACATTCCATCTATCCTGGGGTGAGGCGACCATCACTCCATATGACTTCACTGCCATTACCGGTGCGGTTTACGAGATAGGCCCATCTTTTACGAGGACCACAGCGTGCGAGCCCGGAACGCCATCGAGCCTTGGCCGGCATGACTTTTCGCCTTAAGGGCAATGGGGTTCCTTTGGCGGATTTGCATTACGCTTTGACGCATCGTGTCGTCTTTTGGAGGATGTGCAGTTCTTCTTGGCGACGGTTAGCTAGAGCCTTTATGCAGGTTTGGGTTGTCGACACCTGTTTTGCAATGCCTCTACGACGGCATTGACTCTTTCTTTGGAGCCTCTTAGAGATTGGGACCAGGTGTCCACCTTTTCTTGGGGAGAGGTTGGTTTGGCCCCAGTGTATAGGGGGCTTGATGAGGTGAGCGAGCGGTGTGACCTCTTTGGATTTTTACGGCT
This sequence comes from Adenophora triphylla var. japonica, assembly GCA_022495995.1. Classification (NCBI taxonomy): domain Eukaryota; kingdom Viridiplantae; phylum Streptophyta; class Magnoliopsida; order Asterales; family Campanulaceae; genus Adenophora; species Adenophora triphylla. The sequence continues at coordinate 200,811 of JAFEMH010002257.1, read as the reverse complement.
GTCTTTGGAGGTATGCCCTTTGCTTTTCGACTTGACCTCCGTATTTGACTTTTCTGTCATCCTTTCATCTTGTTCTGCTGCAACGAGAGTCTTTTGTCTACGATTTCGAGTGTGGGCCTTACGAGGTGTTACATTATGCAGGTGTGCTGAGAGGATTGCGGCGGATCTGTTCCTGCCATTCGCCGTTGGACTTTCGGAGCGAGGAGAGCGGAAGGTGGACGGGGCGAAGCCCCGTAAGACGGCTTGCTACCATGACATTATGATTGCTCACGAGGGTACTCTGTTGGGTTGAGACACTTCCCTGGCACGGCCGTTATGGTGAGGATTTGGTTGGTCTTCTTTGCCACAGTGACCGGGACGAGGAGGCTCTTGATCGGCTGGAGGGAGATGCCACTGTACTTGGGGAGAGAGTGAGCGGGCGGCATGGTCTGGTGCGGTGCTCGTGTTCCTCGTGATCCTCCTCAGGGGATATGGCACATTCGGGCCACACGATTTGGAGCGGCTGCGGACCGGCATTGATGCCGGCGAGTTTTATGAGGAGGGTGGTTACGCCTATTTTGTTTTCACCCGGTTGGTGACTCCTCGGGTCATAGGCTGCTAGGAGGGCGGCGGGGATGCGAGCAAGGCGCCTCCCGATCTTTTGAGTATGAGGTTGGGGGGCGGTATTCGCCGCTCCTCTTTTGATATGTCAGAGACTCATCCGCATCTGCGGCTACCCGAGGACTACTTACGTGAGTAATTTCCTTCTTTTCATGATTCATTCCGGCTTTTAAGCGCTTTCTTGTTTATTGATTGCTTTTTGCCTTTTCTTTTTTCATTGAACGGGTTCCAGCCAAGACGTTCGGGACGGTGGCGAAGGCGCTCACCGGTCTTTGTGAAGATCTTTGCGCCCGGTTTCGGAAGGAGCGCGGAGCATTGGAAGGGAAGTGTAGCTCTCGGCACGATGATGTAGTGCCTCAGAAGAAGAGGCCCAGACCGGCTTTGGCTCCTTACGGTTCTCGGGCGGGTGGATCGAGTCGGCGGCCCCGGCCGATGATGATGATGGCGAGGATGATCCCTACCAGCCCCCTTATTCCACTATTCCTGAGTGGCAGGGGTATTATATTGAGCCCCAGCCTTGGGCGCATTATGAGGGCGATGACTCTGACGGCGATATCCATGAGGTGCCGGAGGGTGGCAATGATTGCCAGGAGCGAGTGGCTCAGGAGGAGGTGGGCGGCGAGGATGACGGCGGTTACGAGGAGGAGGACGGTTACGATGACGACTCAGAGTCGGAGTGATCACGGCGGTCCCCTTCTGCCATGCTTTGACTCTTTTTAGGGAGAGAGGAAGTGCATGTGCTATTTTTGTTCTTTTGGATTGTAAAACACTGTTTTTTATTACTTTTGTACTTTGACAATTACAATATTTGTTTATTTATGCATTTGCGAGCTTATATGCATGAGTTCGTCCCAAGAAAGGCACGGGATGGTGGCTTTTGATGTGATTGGGGTATTTTTGTGATTTTTGTATGCTTTGGGTGACATTTATGTGTACGTGGGTGTGTCGGATGTTCGAATCCTCTCCGTGGGCTTTATGAGCGAGGAAGTGTTTAGGTATGATTTTATGGTGTTTTGGACGAGGTTTGGGTGGTTGTTTGAGCAAGCGTTGGGTCGCTTTGGGATTGCTTTGCGATTCTGTATTCTTTATTCTTGATGTAGCTCTCTATGTCGTCCGACACGGGGCTTCTTGGGACCTTTATGTCGCACGACATAGAGAGTACGTGGGACAGTTTCTTGGTCGGCAAGTTTCGACACTTTATAAAAGCGGGTCGGGAACAGTTCATTCCGGCGGCTACATCGGAGTGTCGAGTTTGTCTTCCACCTCAAAATTAGCCCCAAGATTTGATCATTGGTCCAAAATGGAACATTATGACGACAGGTCTAAGACCAAAGAGCGTCGATTTCATTCCGATCTCTTAGATCTGACCCGCCGTCATCGCAGCAACAACAGGAGGATCATTGACCAACGATATGGGTTGAAATGCATCAGGGCATTGAAGGAGTGGGCGGTGGGTTGGAACCTTCTCGGGCCGCATCCGGACAGCTTGGGGACCGGGAGAGGCATGTCTTTACCCTCTCGTATAACGATCTCACACCCACGATTGAGGAGTTCCGTGCGGCGATTGGGAGGCGAGCTTAGAGATCTGTCTTCCGCGAGATCCGCGACCTTTGGTGAGCAATTGGCCGACTTCTTGGGATTTCGCGCGAAGCGGTGGCGATCGATTCTTGACTGTCCTTTGTTGACTGGCCCGAATAGCCCGATTGGGTGTGTCATGCCCGAAGCAGTTTGACTTATCTACGGCCATGGACATCTTTATGCTTGATTATGATCTCCTATACGCCACGTGAGTATGATGGGGTATGCTCGGCTTCTTCTTTGGGAGTTGTTAGGCGGATGCGGGGCTCTCGAGGTATCACGGCGGCGAGGTTCGACCCGGGCGGGGAGAGAGAGACATAGTTCCCATTCTGCTGGCGAGAGACCTATCGCAGGATGGACCGGCGGTGGAGGGTCGGTGCGCGTGGGGACGGCGGCCCGAGTCTTTTGTCATTGTGGCTCTTTGAGCGGTTGAGGCTTATTTCCCCGTTACCTGTTGGGCGAGCTGCGGCACCTTGGGTTACGCGGCGAGGCGAGTGGCTCCCGAGGCTTCACGGGAAGGTTAGCGAGCGGCGGCCGGGTATACTACCAGCGATATCGATCTTGGGTTCCCGGATGGAGGCTCGAGACCATGAGCGGTAGGCGGGATGGCTCTGCTATAGTGAGGCTGCCAGGACTACACTTCTCGTCATTCGGTATCCCACTTGCTTGTTCGGAGGCGGTATGGATACCCACGGCAGTGTTGATGGGTTCGGAAGCGAGATGGCTCGGGATACCGCCCTTCTTGACATGAGTGATGCTGGACCCTTAGGTTCTTTGCCGGGAGCCTTTTCGGGAGCGGCTTTTCCCACTCATACAACGATCACGGAAGACTCGGGGATCACATATCTATCCACCTTGTATTTGATGCGGTATGGGGAGCGAGATGGGACCGATCCGGCCACACCATTGAAGTGTATTGCCGAGGGATCCGCGGAGGAGACCCAACTAGCCGGGAGCTACGCGATGTTGAAGCACGGGCGACCCGGACAATGTGGCCAGGCGACTCGACGGCGGATTTTGAGAGACTTCGTGGAGAGGAGAGCCAAGATGAGGGATGACCACGAAGTTATGGCTAGGAGGGCGGCTACGAGAGATGAAAGGGCTACCCGGGCGGCATTGAGAGGCTGCCGGATTGATTGACTCGCCGACTCGTATTATTCTCGAGCCGGGACTGACGGGAGACAAGATTGTTTGGTATGGCTAAGCCAAAGACCTCCAGGGGACCAAGGAAAAGGAAGCGAGAAGAATGCTAGCTCGGGAGTGGGAACGGCGACTAGGATTAGGCGACCGATCATTGTATCCCTTGTTGCCAACACGGACAATTTAGATGCTCTTTTTAAAAGATATTATTTTAGCTAATGTTAATGAGTCGAGAGTAGACCGTGCTTGAACTCATCAATGAATGTATTAATGTGATGAAAGTTGAAATTACTTCAAAACTTAATCAAGACACATTTTGGTGATCACAAATACAAGCTGTTTGACGGGATTTGGTGATTTTTATGTTTTTTAGACCGAACCGCGAGCATTTGCCTACGTTCCCCTTTTACAGATTGGGTGAGGGCTCGGGTCTCCGTAGTTCGACCCAATTTTGTGTTTAAGAAAGGGATAGATAGAAGGGGGACAAATGGTGCAACCACATTTTTACCTAGGCCGCCCGTTTTTAGGGTTTTCGGCCTAGTTGGGTATATTCTTTTAGCACCTAGCGCGCCCTTTGTTTTGCACGATTGCCTTTTGAGAGGTTTTCGGTCTCGTGCAGGTACATTATTTTCGCGCTTTTTGTTGTTGTTTTTTTTTTTTTTTTTTTTATCTTTTCTTTTTTTTTAGAGGGGACTCGATTCGGATGTAATAACGGCGTAATTTGTCGCCGTTCACCGGATGCATGAAGGGGTTTCCATCCAAATCCGTCAACTTCATTGCTCCACTTAGGAGAAGATTTCTTTCACCGGATACGGGCCTACCCAGGCCCGGGTGCCCACTTGCCCGGAAGGGCGGCGGATTCGGTGGCTTTTCTTTTAGGACCAAATCACCCACTTTAATGTCGCGGGGATGTACCTTCTTGTCAAAGGCCCTAGCCATGCGCTTTTGATAAGCCCGGATGTGCTCCATTGCTTTAAGTCTCCGCTCGTCCAGGAGAGCTAGTTCGTCGTGTCGACTCTGAAGCCATTCTATCTCGTTGACCTCATTTTCAAGCAGGACCCGTAGAGAGGGTATCTCTAGCTCAATGGGTAGAACGGCATCCATCCCATATGTCAAAGCGAACGGGGTTTCGCCGGTGGCAGTTCTTACTGACGTACGGTAGCCCCAAAGTGCTAAGTGAAGCTTCTCAGGCCAATCCCGGCTCCTTTCGGCCATCTTTCGGATGATTCTTTCCAGGTTTTTGTTTGCCGCTTCGACAGCGCCATTGGTTTGAGGGCGGTAAGGGGAGGACTTGTGTCGCTTGATTCTGAATTCTGCGAGCAGTTTGTCGGTGTGTCCCTCGAAATGTGACCCGTTATCTGAGATAATCTCATTTGGAACTCCATATCGGCACAGGATGTTTTCTTTTATGAAACGGGCCACCTTTTTGGAGTTGAGGACTTTGTAGGACGCTGCTTCAACCCACTTGGTGAAGTAATCCACAGCGACCAAAATGAACTTGTGCCCGTTACTGCCGGCAGGAGTTATCTTTCCAATGACGTCGATTCACCAAGTTGCAAATGGCCAAGGAGTGCTCATGCAGTAGAGATCATGGGGAGGCATATGGTTGAGATTGGAGAATCACTGACATTTATCGCAGGTCCGCACAGGCGAATGCAGTCAGTTTCCATGGAGATCAAATAATAGCCCATCCTGAGTATGCTGAACATCAATGCTCGGGAGTTCATATGTGGTCCGCATGCGCCACCATGGACTTCTTCCATGACTTTTATGGCTTTAGATTTGCTGATGCAGAGTAGAAGTGGGCCTCGGTGCCTTTTTTTCCATAGGTCATCTCCCAGAATAACGTACTGCGCAGACAACCTTTTTAACGCTTGCAAGCTCTTTGCGTGGAGGCCTTCTTTTAGCCTACCACCCTCTTCTGTGGGAAATGAGGCTTCGCCATGGTTAAGTCTTGAAAGATTTGGCTGTACCATGGGTCATCGACTTTTTCTAGCTCGACACAGCAACGATGGCGGGGTTCTCGCGCCTTCCAACCACGAACGGGTTTCTTTGATTTTCCTTACGGAAGTTTATCTTGGTAGCAATGGGGGAATGCGGATCGACGAGGACTTCTCATTTTCTCCGGTGAGGAAACTGCGGTTTGTGTCCCTTTGGGTTTTTCCGTAGTTCCCAAATTCACCGTGGTTAATACTTCATCGGCGGCTTAGGCTCGATTGTCATCTCGGTCAAAACACCTTTATATTATCGTTTAAAAAGTTTTCATCTAAAAGGTCTGTGTCTTCTTCAAATGAATCATTGTTAACCACTTTTAAGTCATTAAGATTTGTCTTAGTTAACTTATCATTTGATAAAATGGCAATTAAGGGATACGCAAAAGGTCAACCATTTCATTCAATGTAAAAGGAAGACGAGAGATACGACTATAATCATTAGTCGTGAGAGCACTAATCATATCTAGAGACTCGATTTTGATAACGAAAGACTCGGCTCGGGATTACATGGATGACTTAGACATATCGGGACGAGGGTCGGCCCGAGCTTCTTCATTAATCTTTTCCCGTCGGAAATCAAATAACGGTGCTTACGGTGGATCGGCCCCGGTGATTTTTGACAAATGCTCTCCTTCGAACAAGGCTGCGACATCTTCGTCCATATCAAGTTCGGTGGTAACATTGTCTCCACGAATAACAATCAATTCTCCGTTTTGGACAAACTTGACACACCCGATGCAAGGTTGAGGCGATCCCATTAATACGGGTGCAACCACGATCTTCCTAGCGGGCGTTAAAAATTTGTTGGGATATCAAGGACCCGGAATTCCATGGGCATCATCTTCTTACCGAACCATAGATCTAAAGTAAGCGATCCCGAGTGTTGAACGAGACGTTGAGTCGTATGCTTTAATCGCGAGGAGGAAGGTTTCAAATGCATGGGCTTGATTCCTAGGTAGGCCCATGATCCTTGTTTGGAAGGATATTCATCCAGAGACCGTTGTCAATTAAAACTCGCGAAGCTACTTTGTCCATTTAGCTGGATTGTGATGAAGAGGGGCTTGTTATGATCAGCCGGAATTGGGGGAGGTCAAGGTCTGTGAAGGTTATCAGGCGGCGAGGGCTACTACTTCCGAGCCCAGTGATCCTTCTTTTTCGTTTTCATCATCATGCAGTAATCCTGGACTCTTCTCATAATGCTCGGTGCTTGAGATGATTGTAGCATTCTGTGTTGAGGGAATATCGGACATTGTGCCGGCATCCAAAGCCTCCCTTAGGGCTGAGATGCACTCGGGGAAAGTGACTTCCCAGTTGGTAATTCGGACCAGGATCGTTTCTTCACCATCGGGTGGGCTTGACTTGACAATGGTTCCTTTTCGATGCAGGAGGATGGGATTCGGTTTCCCTTCTTTTAACAACTCTTCAACCATCTGTTTGGATTGGACTCCTGAAAATCCTTTTCCCAAAGCACGATAGGTGGTATTGAATTCTATGACATCCGCATACTCAGACCCGGCAAAATCCATTGCTCTCATGTCTTCGGTCATATAGTCGTCTTCCGAGACTTCTCTCATTTCCTGACTGTTGATTTCCATCTCATCGTACACCATTTTCCTCTCGCTTTTGCAGGTTGGGCAACCACAAGTGAAAGATTGGCAATGTCCGTTCCCTTGGCCTGACGTCGGAGCTCGGGACACCTGAGTCCAAGTGAGAAGCACTCGGGATCCATTTCCGGGTATTGGGGCAACCAAGAAGGCATCGTGTGGGTCCATAGGTATGAATGCAACGGGAGTGGCTTCTAAATCCATAACCCTTTTGAGAGATTCCAGGCATTCATCGTGCTCGAGAGGTTCGGCAGTGACTCTTACAGCTGTGATGCCGTCCGATGCAGGGGAAGAAGAAAGGGATCTGACGACGTTTACGAATTCGTCGTTTGTTGAAGGCTGGAAACCTGCTTTTTCAGCTAGCATAACAATGAACTGTTTCCATTCACCGGTTAGTTCTCCATAAGGAACATTGTGTTCCAATATCTCGGACTCATACTCGTCTTTAGATGGGTCGGGCTGTTCCTCGCCCTCTGGGGTGCTCGGGCACTGGCCACAGTGGCATCTTGAGAAATATTCCTCATAGGGGTCGGTTTCCATTGACATTTGGTCTATATCTTCTGGTGATCCCTCGTCATCACTGTCTGACAACCAACCATTATGCCCTAAACCCATATGGTCGCTCCCGGTGTCACCCTCTTGGGCCCGATTCTGGGCTCGAGATTTCGACTGACTCTTCGCTCTCGTTGTCATCATTGTTAATGCCGTCATCGGGATTGTCATCCCATACCCCTCGAATTTCGGCTAAGAGAGAACGCCGATCGTATCTGGTAGGGGAGGGTGGGCATGTGCAACAACAGAGATTGTCGTAGGCCTCCAAAGCTGGAAAAGGTGGTTGCGAATCAGCTTCTCCTCCTAAAAATTGCGGGGGAAGAGTGAGAGGGGGAGGTATGTACTTGACTCCGGGCAGAATATAGAAACAATCTTCCTTCTCTGATTCTTCGTCCTCACTGTCTTCAAGGTTGTACCCGGTCCATCTGAGAGCCAGTTTGCAGAGATGTATCGACTCAAGGTGAGCTTCGGCCTCTTTCTTAATGAGTCTCAACACAGATGTTCGTCTGAAGCTTTCTTGCTCGATCCTTTTTTATTGTTCTAGCCACCTTATGTAAATGGCTTTCTCGTGATTTGATCTGAACAACCCCAGTTCTGTAGTATCGGCTTCCTTTTTTTCTGAGAAATACCAGTCTTCGTATTCTTGCAAGAAACGGCTAAAATGAGACCAGGGGGGATTGGTTTGTTCTTTGCTTTCGGAGCCGAGAGGGAATCCAAATCTCGACATTTTGCCCCGCGTTCGACTTTGATACGGCCCTATATACGGGTGACATTCGATTACGAATTTGGATCTGCGTTCGGACCCAAACTTCTTTGAACCTGCTTGAATCTGCCATTTACGAGGCTATTTGGAAATGAATCTCTCGGCGGAGATGCGATAAACCAACCACCGGGATTCGACCCAATACTTGCTCATTGAAAGGGGGAGAGAATGGTTTTAGGTGGGGAGAGGATAGGGCGAGACGGACTCATGCATATGCTCTTTTTTTATATATCTTTTTTTGTTTTTGTTTAAAAATGATTTTTATTAGTCCTAGGAATGGTTGGAAAAGGGGAAACCTTCTTTTTCGCATTCTACTCTATTCTGGATCGAGTGGGTTCCATCACTACGTCTATAGACCCCTTGTATTCCACCCGATTGCACCTCAGGGACGGACAATCCCGGCAGAGGTCCTATAGGGCACGTGGAACCCACCGACCGAAAGGGAGAACGAACCTATGGGCATACGAGCCAAAACAAGTCAAACTCGGGGTTTTCAAAACCAAGTCCAAGTCAACGTCTAAACTCGGGAGGAGAGAGGGTCGAGCGTACGTTTGAACGTGCGAGACCGCAACGACCTCTCCTTTTTTTGAGTTGGAAATCTGGCATAGCCTCTCGTCACTTGGTGGCGAAATTTCGGCATAACTCTTGTTAGTATGCGTTAAGAAATCAACATGGTCCCGTGTTGACACATGTCGAGAACGCGTCATGACTTCTCACGAAGCCAAGTCGAGAAATCGATATGTACCTACGTCGAGATATGTAGAGATCTTAACGTGTACTTACGTTGGAATTATGTCGTGATTCCGACACGAAGGGGGAGAGTATGCCAAGGTTTTCAAAGACGAAGCATGACTCGGACTTTGTGAGAAAAATTTTGAAAAACCGAGTTTAAAATGTTTTGAAAAGTATTGGCCAAAAACCAACCGGTCACGGTAGAAAGTGTGTCACGGATAAGTGTTGGCTGACTCACAGGCTAGGAGGACTTTAGGCGCTCAAACGTCAGCGAAACATGTCACTTTCCGCGATGCCGTCCGTACACTCCCGGGTTCTAACTCTATGTGCGGGTAGAGTGTGAGTAGTGTGAAGGTATTTTCTAGAAAATATTTTTGCTTTTTGCAAAAGGTTTTTTTTTTTATGCGGTATGCAAAGAAAAAGTAAAAGAATGAGTCAAAGCATGACAAAAGGGGGTGCCCCAAATGTCGAATTTACCGGCCATGTGTAGTCACGTATCTTTACGCCTGTTCTATTGTGACGGAACAAGCAAGTAGCAAAAAAGGAAAAGAGCCCCGGCTCTCGATAGTATCACATACCAAAGCATGATAGAGCATATAAGCATGGAATCAAGGCAAAGCACACAACATGACACAGATGCACACACAAGAAGAATGAAAAATTTGTCCAAGTTGATTTGGAGAAAGTTAGACTCTCTTTAAGAAAAACCTTTCTTCTTTTAGAAAATAGAAGAATGATAGTGGTACGTGGGATTGTTAGACCACCATTTATCCCAAGCCCCGGGTTAGGGAGCGATACAGGAAGGTTAGTGGTTTCCACCTATATACCAAGTATCGTCTTCACTATTTAGAACAAAAAGTTTTTCAATGTCCCCAGCAGAGTCGCCACTGAATGAACGCTCGCCCGAAAAAATGATATGATATTTTCTTTTTGAGTCGCCACGCCGTTTTTAGAGGAAAACATTGAAAAACCTAATTTTAAGAGATTTTGAGTCCGGGAGTCTGGTTACGTGTTGGGAAGAACTAGAGAGTTCACCCAACACGCCCCTTTCGGGACTTTCAATCAACATTTGGACAAATATGGACATTCAAAATGTGTGTGCGATGTGTGTAAACAAGTAAAGTGTGCAAGCCTTAGATTTCATTAATGGTATGGAACTGAATACAACTTGCGAGCCATGATAGGGGGCCGCACCCTTTTTACACGTGATATCTTTTATCACAAGGCAGAGGTTTTGAGACAGATTGTCCCTTACAGAGGTAAAGCTACTCGAGAAATAAAAAGACATTATTTTGCTCACTTAGGACACTATTTAGTGGTCTAGAACCCAGTTTGAGGTTGATGGGAGTGGACAAAGTCACGATAGGCCTTGTCGACACGGATGTCACATGAAATAGAGTCTTTTGAAGTCTTCTATGTCATATGGTGATCCTCTTTCGTCAAGTGGGTTGCGTCCAAACTGAGTTTAGGCACCCAAATAGTGGCTTATGAGCCAGAAGATGCTTAGGTAGGCTTTGAGTCACAAAGGGATAGGCCTAGCAGATTCTGAAGTCCAAGAATGGCTTTGCAGCCTTCTGGGAGTCCCATGTCGTATGACACAGGGTCTCCATGGAGACTTATGTCGCACGACATGGGGAGCCTGTTCCAAGTGCCCTTGATCTGTTTGGTTCCTCCTTTGTTCCCCAAGCAAACCAAGCATATTTATTGACTGTAGACAGTAATATAATACTATAATATGGGTATTATGGGAAGATCACATGGCTTTAGTGACCAAATGTGATAAATCACACGTTTTATGGCCACTTTGAAGTAGCCATCACTTCCTAACCCAATGTAGCTAGGCAAAGATTGAAACTTTATTGGTGTGTGTACCACCAAATGTCCAGATCTGAGGTGGGGAGAAGTGAATATTGAAGATTCACTTCTCCACCACCTTTGTCATGCAAAATCCCAATTTCTACATGGTAAGAGAGCAAGTATGCATGCAAGGTATATTTAAAGACTTTATTTAAAGGGAGAGAGAGGTTTAGTGTCTACCTATTGTAGTCCACGAAGTAGAATCACCAATAGTATGGTGTCTATCCCTTCAATCACCACCAAAGGAAGCTTCTTGGAGTCTTGACCTTGAAGTGTGTGTGTGTGAGGAGGGAGGTGTGTGTGTGTGAGAGAGAGAGAGAGGGAGAGACTCTATTTGGCAAGAGTTTCCCCTATTTTACTGATATTACTCTCAGAGTTTTAACCCTCACTTTGGATCTCTTCCTTGCCTCCTCTCAAAATGATTAGCCATGCCTTCTATTTATAGGCATCCTGATGGGGCTTCTTATGTCGCACGACATAGGCAGTTAAACCGCCTTAGTGGCCCTTGTCGGACGACAGCGTACACATTTTGGCCATAATGGGCCGAGTAGCTGGCAGGCCCAATGGATTGGTGGGCTGCTGGGGCTTCTTATGTCGCACGACATAGGCAGTTAAACCGCCTTAGTGTCCCTTATCGGACGACAGCGTACATCTTTTGGCCATAATGGGCCAAGTGGTGGCGAGCCCAAATGGATAGTTGGTGAAATTTCTTGGGATTTTTGGACTCCAATTGCTTCTTAGCAATTTGTGTAAGCCCAAATTTAATTAAATTGAATCCAAAACTTGAGTTCGGATCGGGGTACTCACAGTTCGCTGCCTTGAAACTTTCGATAGACGAAGTAGATGGCGTTCTCAACTCGTGACCCTTTCTTTTCTTGACAGAGCATGGCTCCGACTGCGGTGTCGGTTACAGTCAGGTATAGCAAGAGTAGCTTCTCCTCGTGGGGAGAACAGAGAATCGGAGGACTTACAAGGTACGCCTTTATTTCTTCAAAGGCATCTTGGCATTCCGAGTTCCATTCGATGTCTGCATTTTTCTTCATTAGTTAGAAGATTGGCTCGCACATGGAGGTCAACTGGTTGACGAAGCGGCTGATATACTGCAGGCGGCCCATGAAGCTTTTCACCTCTGTTTGGGTTTACGGTGGTCTCATTTCGATGATGGCCTTGATCTTTTGAGGATCAACTTCGATGCCTCGCTCGGTGACCATGTATCCTAAGACTTTGCCTCGACTAACTCTAAATGTGCATTTGGCAGGGTTTAACCTCATTGAGTGTTTTCGGAGGCATTTGAAGAACTTTCTCAGGTCAGTGAGGTGTTGTCCATCTGATCCCTTTGAGTGGATGATCAAGTCATCAACGTACACTTCGATCTCTTTCTGGATCATGTCGTGGAAGAGGGCGGTTGCTGCCTGTTGGTAGGTAGCCCCAGCGTTCTTTAGTCCGAACGGCATCACTGTGTAGCAGTAGGTTCCCCAGGGGGTTGTGAAGGCTGTTTTTTCTTGATCTTCTTCGGCCATCTTGATTTGATTGTAGCCGGCAAACCCATCCACGAAGGACTTAACCTCAAAATTGGCTGTAGTGTCTACCAACATGTCGATGTTTGGGAGTGGGAAGTCGTCCTTGGGACTTGCTTTGTTGAGATCTCGGAAGTCCACGCAGCAGCGTACTTTTCCATTGGCCTTGGTGACTGTGACTATGTTGGAAAGCCATGTCGGTATTCGATCACCCTTATAAAGCCGGCGCGGAGCATCTTTTCGATTTCTTCCTTGACTTGTAAAGACCATTCTAGCTTGATCCGGCGTAGCTTTTGCTTGATGGGCTTAGCCTCGGGATTCAAGGGAATTCGATGTTCCACTATGTTTGGATCTAACCCGGGCATGTCTCGGTAAGACCAAGCGAACACGTCCACGAATTCTTTGAGCAGTGCAGTCAATGCGTTTTGCTCAGTGTCGGTGAAGAAACTCCCGATTTGCGTCTCTTTTGGCTCTTCAGCAGTTCCCAAATTCACTTTGGTTAAAACCTCCTCGGCAGCTTGGGCCCGGTTTTTCTCTGGTTTGACAACATGCTTAAATATGTGTTTAATGTATTGTTAGTTTAATGTGTCTGCTTCTTTATCAAGTGAATCGTTATTAACTGTTTGTGTGTTAGTTAATTTATCAGTTGTTAAAGATGCAATGAGAGGATACTCGGAAAGGTCGAAACTTTCATTAAGACCATATGGGAATACATTATTGGCAATGAGTTCGTAATCTTCTGGCGTGAGGCCATCAGATGACCCGAGAGACTCGAATTCAAAGATAATGGACTCAGGATGGGCTTTGACACTGGACCCTAGGATGCGAGGGGTTAGACTAAGTTGTTCGATCAAGTCCTTCTTGCTGGCAGCAGGTCCGGAGAAGGTGGCCCAGTTTTTGAGTGGTAATGCTGATGAGCTTGATAGGAGGCAGGGGTCGAAAGGCTTCACGCTGCCGTTCCCAATCATGGCTACCATGGAGTTATCAGAAACAAAATCGATTAGGTCTGGCACCTCGATTTCTTTACTGAAGAGTTGTTGGAGCAATGGCTCATTCCAGGCATTGTCTGCGGAGTCTTCCGCTCTTATTTTGGGCATTGCTAGTTCGAATGCAGACTCGTCCTGCTTGTTGGTGGCAGAGAGTTTTTCGAGTTCTTCTGCCAAAGAGGGGGTTTTCCCGAACCAGAATTCATTGTGAATAGTGTTGGTGGTGGGTCCCGGCAGAGTTGGTGCATCGAGAAATGCTCCTCTGACTGGGTTTGGCTCGAGGGCTCTGAATCTTGAAAGGTTCTGTTGGAGCTTGTCCATGGCTGTCGACCCGTTTTATTTGGCGTTGATCAGCTCTATCCCCTTTTATGTGTCTTCGTTCAGACTGCCAGTTTTCTTTGTGAAGTACCTGGTCATGTCAAAGCTGTAAGGGCAGAGGTCGGAGATTGCGTGCAAGCCTCTTTTGTTAGTAGCGGAGCATTTCTGTGCAGCTTTTTTGTTTTCTGCAGCGTCTTCGGGAGTGGGAATGTATCCTAGGCCATGGAGGGTATTCTGTTCCTTGACCTCGATGATTTATTGGGTACCTTGATGGCGTTTTCCCAAACCGAGCCTCGGGATGTAGTTCATGAGCTTTATCATCTTCATTGTGGGAGGGATCCGGTCCCAAGTCAAAGGCAGGTCTATGTGGCACACCTGGTCTTTTGGGCTTTCGACTGTGAACCCTGTCAGCATCATGCCGTCATTATCGTGTTTGATTTCCAAGACCGGGACGCCGTTCATGTCGGTCCCCTCAGTGGTTATGCTGTCACCATAGATGATGGTGTGATCTGTCCCTTGGATGAACTTTACGCACTGGTGGAGGGTGGATGCCACCCCATTGATTTGGTGTAGCCAAGGGCGTCCCAAGATGGCAGTGAACATGATCGGGATGTCGATGACTTAGAAGTCAGTCGGGACCATCTGCTTTCCGAACCACAGGTTCAGAGTGGCTATTCCCAGGACTGAGCGAGACGTTGATTCGTATGCTTTGATTGTCTGAGTTGAGGGCTTCAGATCAGTTGGCCTGATCCCTACCAAGTCCATCATTTTGGATGGAAGGATGTTCATGGCTGATCCTCCATCTACCAAGACCCGAGGGAGGCGACGCTCGTCGAGTTGAACTGTTATGTAGAGAGGCTCGTTGTGGTCAGCCCCAAATTTTGGGAGGTCGAGCTCCGTGAAAGTGATGATGTTGCTGTAATGAACGTTGCCGATCATCTGAACCGCTTCATCTAGTGTCACGGTGATGGGTACCATGGTCTGGGCCACGCTTTCCTCCAGCTTGAGTTTGTGCAGGTAAGAGGAAGTGAGTAAGGACCAGAGTGAGATGTTAGCCTGAGTACGCTTGAGCTGAGTTAAGATAGGATCTTCAGCCTTCGGGTCAAGAGTTTCGGCTTCTTTGGCGTAGGGCCCTTTTTCAGTTCGAGGCTCAGGCATGGCTGGCCTTTTGTCTGCCCTTGGAGGATTCATCGAGATTTGACCAGAATGTGTCAGTACGTTCACATCTGGCTTTGCTGCTTTGCTTGTCTCTCCTATTTCTGTAATGGGAGGGCCTTGAATGGCGTAGGGCCACGCTTCGGATTTCAGTTCGTTCACTGTTATTGCTTTCGTTGAAGCGTCAACAGTGGCTTTGAGGTCTTCCCAAGACAGGGGTTGGGGTATCTGGATCATCGGGCCGTTGGTGATGGTGCGGAGCTTGTCCCAGCTGATCATGGAGCAGATGTTGCTGTGCTCTTGTGCAGAGCTAGGTTGAGGAGATTTGCTGGAGTAGATGACGTAGTAGCCAAACTTTCTTGATGGTTCTCCGAGGGTTCCGACTGTGGGGTCGCCGGCTTCGTATCTCTTCTTCAGTTTTTGTTGAGAAGAGGGTTTCTTCTTTCTTCGAGGGCGATCCTCGTTTATTTCATCTTGGAATTCCATTTCCAGACAAGCGATGTAACCGCAGATGTCCCACCAGATGTTTTCATGGCTCGTATGAGGGCAACAGATTGACTTTTGGGAGACAATAAGAGACGTTAGGAGATGCGGGAGCGGGTATGTCTTTGGGAGCCCCAGGTGGTTGGGGGCTGGCTAATGTTCTGAAGTGGTGCATGGCACCTTCGATCCAGACTTGTTGTTCGCCTTGGCATTTTTCGAGGGCTATGACAGCTTGCCAGACTTCCTCCATTGTCGGGAAGTTCCTCGGGGGTAAGGTCCCGCTTTCCTCGCTGTTATCTGCCGATTTGGCCATGGGGAGTTGATGGACTGCCCTGGTGGCTGTACTGGGAAGGATGTTGGGCCTTGCGGCTTTGACACTGGGAGAATAGTTCCATGGTACTCTCGATCACTCTCGGTTTGCTGGAGGGGGTGACGGGTAAAGTTTAGACACGGGAAGGCCTTTTGGATAAAAAGGGGGAAAGCTCACGTGACATGCAGTTTCCGCTTTTATTTATTTTTTTGATTTTTTTTCGTCGTTTTAATTTACTTAAAACAGTGTTTTCTCAGAATCCTAGGTAGGTTGGAAAAGATTGCTCTTCTTTTTCGCAACTATGCTAGATCGTGGGTCAGTGGAGACCATCTGTGCGGCTATAAGCCCCTCGTTTTGCACCTGTATTTCGACATCCCGACGTGGACAGCCCTGGGCGAGGGTTCTATAAGGAAAGTGGTTTCCACCGGCCTAAAAGAAAAATCGAACCTAAGGACCGAGCCTGTCATGTTCGTTTTAATGCGTCGGCCATGTGAATAATGAGCCGAGCCGGCACCTGAGTCAAGATCTGGTCGAGAGTTCGGCATGACCTCTCTTTACCTTGCTTGCGCAAGGGATCTGTGATGTTAGGCGTTGGCTGGGCCATATTGTCATGGCTGACGTATTAAAGGCTTGATGACATAGTGTCATGAGGGCATGGATGTATATCCGGGACGAAACATCGTTTGGGTGTAGCTTTGGAAATCAAGATCGGGTCAAGATTTTAGCATGACCTTTCATCGCTTTGCTTGCGCAAGGGATCTTGAGTTCCGAGCTTCGACTCAGAAAATGGGCGGCATGGGATATGTATCCAGGCTGTATGACACGGACTGGGTAAAAACCAACCGAGTCGGGACCGAGTGTGACGCAAGCGTGCAGGGTTGACACTGGCTAGGATGGGATGTTTGGAATGATCCAGTGCGCATCCAAGAGGCCTAGGAAGACCAAACGGACTGCAACTGAGACCACCCCGGGTTGAGGGTCGTAGTGTGCAGTGTATCCGAGGCAGCAAGTGCACGTAGCGTGCGGTGTAGCGAGGCAGCAGTGCGAGTAGTGTGCGGTCGCTAAAATTATTTTTCTGAGTAAAACATAAATTTTTGAAGAATTTTAAATGTATGTACATAGATGTATATTGATGCATTTTTTGTATTTTTATTTTTTATGTAAAATAAAAAGTAAAGCACATGCACACACACATAACAGTTAAAGAAAGGGGTAAAATGAAAGTTTGACCCTCATCATAGTTTTAAAAATCTTTTGTTTTTTGTTTAAAAGTTTTTTAAAACAAACTATCCCCAGCGGAGTCGCCAACTGAAATTACCCAGATCCGGCTCGCGCGCAGAGCCCCGGCATCTCGCATTGTCGGGAGGTGTCTCGCTGTGTTTTGCTTGTAGAGTCGCCACGCCGTTTTGATTTAGCCCAAAACATTGAGAAAAGGCATCAGTTTAAAAACTGTTGTTGTGTGATGAGATTTTTGAGTTCGGAGGTCAGGTTACTCCTCGGGAAGAGAATATTAGAATATTAGAGCTCACCCGAGTCGCCTCGTAAAAACGAGTCTTTCGAAACCCCTTCTTTTGTTTAAATGTTGTGTGTGTGTGTGTATGTGCTTTTAAAAATGCATGCTGTATCGGATGTCTACATTGTACACTACGTATTGAAATGTATTGAAATAGTGTAGGAAGGAAGCCTTACCAATGTTCGTTCGTGTCTGTCTTCCACTGGGGAATAGTGTTCCGAGATAGACCGGGATTGCTTCGGGATGTGCCGGTTGTCTGCGGACAGAGCTTCAGCGTGCCTCGGGATTGTCAGGTGTGCACTCAGGCAGAGTTTTGGCGTGCGTTGGGATCGGCGATTGCATTTGGGCAGAGGTTCGTCGTGCGTTGGGATCGTCGGTTGCGTTCGGGCAAGGTTCCGGCGTGCATCGGGATCGTCGATTTGACTCGGAAAGGGCCGGGATGCCTCAGGATTGACCTGGCAAGGCTTCGGAGTACCACGAGGGGCCTCAGAATACCTCAAGAGTGTCTCGGGGCAGTGTGGGAGCGTCTCGGGAGCGCTAGGTAGTGCTCAGCAGGGCTTCGGAGCACCGCGAGGGAGTTCGGAAGGCCCCGAAAGGAACCGAAAGGGATCGGGAGTGCCCCGAAGGGTCTTAGAAGGGCAGCCTGAAGGCTAGGGGAGAGAGGAGAAGAGGGAGGTGTGAAAAATGAGAGGGGGGAGCCCTCTATTTATAGTTGGGAAAATGTGCAAGAAGGTTCGTGCGGACCTTCCATGAAAACCAAAATTTTAGTTTTCCCAGATTTGAGGGAATATTGTGGACTTTAAGGGGATTTCGTAATAATTATGTCTGGGAGCAAAAAGGTCCGTATGGACCTCCTCTGCTTTTCCAAATTTTCCGAAATTCCCAAAAAGTCCTTTTGAGCTTTTTTATCCTAGAAAGGCCCCTCCTTGGTTTGGTTGATGGTTTGTTGGGTTTTTGAAGGCCACGGGTGTTCGAGACTGTGTTTGTGTGAGTCTGCGGTGTTTCCCTTGCGTTCGGAAGAGAGTGATCCAGATTGGGGTACTTACACCATGCAATTAATGACGATAATCAAACACACCTACACATACCAATATACGGAATAACACACACACAAACACAAGTAATTGTTAACCCAATTCCATGAACAAATCAAGTACGTTCGGGGGCGATACCAAGCCACGAATAAACTAATTATTCTCTTAAATATGTGCTACAATGTGTTCTTGGTCGTGTCTATTTATTTATAGTTGTACAAAGAATTCCTAAGTCTATTCGTAGAATAGATCTTGTTGAAATAGGAAACAAATCTAGCTAGAGTGTTCTAAACGTACAGACACGGTCGTGCTCGGCAAAATCCAAGAAACTTATCTTCAGTGACACGATCGTGTATGTGTCCTTAGCACGGTCTTGTCACTCATCCTGGCCAATTTCGCTTTCATTTTACTTCTTGTTTTGCAATTCGATCTCAACCCAAACTCTTTAATGATTTAGGTCTCTTTTTTTCTACCGTCTCCATGTTATTTTAGGACTCTACTCCCAACAATCTCCCATCTGGAGTATAAAATAATAACCATATACACTAACCGTCAACTCCCACCATGGAATGATCCTTTAAACATATTTGACTCCCATAATGACTTGACATCGGCGAGCCTCCTTGCTCAAGTGCTAAGGCGAGTTGAAGCCAAGCGACACTTCAACCTCTCCATGTTGGGTTCCTCTTGCCTCTCTGAACCAATTTCTCCTTTGATTCCTTTATGTAAGTCCAACTTTGCATTCTCCCTCCAAAACCACTTTCCTTGCAATGCCCCTCCATAAAACACGGTCTCCTCTTGTCTCTTACATTAACTGCTCGTAGTCAATCCTCGCTCGCTATTAGGTCCATATGACTTATTCTCCACGTTTATGAACTTTGAGTCATCTTCCCCCTTAACATGTCGTTTATTGATGGCTCTCCCTTTTTCACCAATAGGTTAGTCGGCTAGCCTCTTGCTCCTACTCGAGCGAATAACGTTGTTGCAAGCAGCTTACAACATCTTCTCCTTCTCCTTTCTCCCTATAACTTCTACCTTCGCGGCTTTTCTGATTTCCCATGACCCACCATTGAAGGTTACTCCATACCCCTCATTATCTAACTGTCCAACGGAAATTAATCTCCTCTTCAAGCTAGGAATGTGCCTCACACCACGCAACTCCAAACAGCCCCACTTTGTGTCTTGATCCTTACATCCCCTTTTCCCAAAATGTTTAAAGGTTGAATATGTTGGAAATGGGTAACGGAAAGTTAAGTTTAACTTAACGTTGACCTAGGTTTCTAACGAAAGTTCGTTATTTGTTAACGAAACTAGTTACAAATGGTAATCTACATTTGTTGTAGATTATATAACTCATTTAATGTCTCAAAACCATTTCCGTGTGAATGAGAAATTAATGACAAATGATTTGTAACTTAAATATTGGGTCAAAGTGTGATTTGGGTTGGTCCCAAAATTGGTTTGGACTTGTTGTGGCTAAAGGGCTGACGAGCAGGCTGAAGAAGCTTCTGCACGGCCGTGCAAATGCCTAGGACACGGCCGTGCACCGTGCCTTGCCTTGCCACTCGACCGTGCTGAGCCTTGAACTCGACCGTGCATATTGCCTTGCACGGCCGTGCAGTTCATTGGACACGGCCGTGCAAGTGCTGTTATACCCGAAAAGTTGTGACTTTTCAAGGGAAAAGCCACAATACCCTTTGACTCTCCTTATATACTTCCCCTCCGAATTTCAATACATACATACAGTCATTTGAGACTTCTACCCTCTAGTAAGATAGATAAACATATCCAAATCATTGGCATATTGTTGCATCAAATCCTTCAAAGTCCAAAGTTTCAAACATAGTGTTGTTCGCTAGAGTATTTGATTTGGAGTGCTCCTATCATATACTTAAAAGTCGTTTCATCTTACTAGAAGATTGCCATAGAAACCGTAAGCACCTGTGCGGGGCAATAACTTCTTACGGAGATTGTATAAAATACAAGACTCGACTTGTCTCATAGTTTTCCAATCTCCGTTACATTTTCTGTCAAGTTTTCTCCTAAGTTCTTGAAAAGCCTACCAAGAAGTCCAACAATCGTAAGAAGTTATTGACGCTTCTTAAGACCTTCAAGAGATGGCAAATGAGAAAGACACCACCGCATCCAGTCAAGGGAATGTAACGCCTCCTTCTCAAGGTGACGCTACGTTCAACCATGTTGCACCCGCTCCTACACCGCATCACCCGGGTCATGGTGAGAAACCTCCGAAGTTCACTGGTGTGGATTTCAAGAGATGGCAACAGAAGATGCTATTCTACTTGACCACCCTAAGCTTGCACCGCTTCTTAAAGGAAGATCCTCCTGCAGTGGAAAATGGTGATCCCGACCCCCAAAGGCAAATGGCCAAGGAGGCTTGGGCTCACGGTAATTTTTTGTGTAAGAATTACATCCTAAATGGACTTAACGATGCACTATACAATGTGTATAGTAACGTCGAGATAGCCAAGGCATTGTGAAACACCTTGGAAAGGAAGTACAAGATCGAAGACGCCGGGTCAAAGAAATTTGTCGTCGGTAAGTATCTTGACTTCATGATGGTCGATTCCAAATCGGTAACAACTCAAGTGGATGAATTCCAACTCATTCTATATGGGCTTGATGCCGAGGGGATGATCATGAATGATCCATTCAAGGTGGCCTCTATCATTGAAAATTTGCCGCCTTCGTGGAAGGATTTCAAGAACTATCTCAAGCATAAACGCAAGGAGATGTCCTTGGAAGACATTTTTGTTCATCTTCAAATTGAAGAGAACAATAGAATCAACGAGGCCAAGGTTGCTAAGGGCAAGATGGAGGCTAAGGTCAATCTCGCCGAGGCTAGCACAAGTGGCACAAAGAGAAAGCATTCCGAAAATGCCGGGAATGCTAAGAAAGGAAAGAAGAAGGGCTCTAAGAAGTTCAAGGGGTCTTGCTATTATTGTGGCAAACCAGGCCACTTAGCAAAAGACTGTCGTCTCCCAAAGAAAAAGGCGAATAATGTTGACCACATGGACCTAGACTTTGCAGCGATGATCTTTGAGGCCAACATTGCAAACTTGGAGGAGAATCCAAAAGCTTGGTGGATAGATACCGGTGCTACCCGCCACATTTGTGGTAATAAGGAGAGTTTCTCCTCCTATACTCCCATCTCCGGAAGAAAGCTCTACATGGGAAATTCTGTGACCTCCGATGTTCAAGGCATTGGAAACGTGATATTGAAGATGACTTTCGGAAAAGAAGTAACCTTGTTGGATGTGCTGCATGTCCCAGACATCCGTAAAAATTTGGTGTCCGGCGCTTTGCTTAGTAAGCCCGGTTTTAGACTAGTATTTGAATTCGACAAATTTGTACTAACCAAGAATGGTTTATTTCTTGGAAAGGGTTACCTCGAGGAGGGCCTTTTCAAGATGAATGTAATGAACGTGATCCGCCGAGGTGCGATGAATAAAAATTCTGTTTCTTATGTTTACTTGTCGGAAAGTTCTAATTTATGGCATGATAGATTAGGACATGTAAACCTCGACACCATTAAGAAATTAGCGAAACAAGATTTAATCCAAATGACTAAATCCGACTCGACTAATAGGTGCGAAGTTTGTGTTGAGGAAAAAATGACGAAGTCGCCATTTAATGCCATACAAAGAAACATAACTCCTTTCGAGTTAATTCACACCGACATATGTGATTTAAAACTTGTGCAAACTCGAGGAGGTAAAAAGTACTTCATTACATTTATAGATGATTGCACAAAATTTTGTTATGTCTATCTCTTAAGAAGTAAGGATGAAGCCTTAGTGGCTTTTGAGACTTACAAGAAAGAAGTTGAAAATCAACTTAACTTGAAGATTAAGAAAATTAGAAGTGATAGAGGTAGAGAATATGAAGCACCGTTTGAAGGATTATGTTGGGAATTCGGCATAATTCATCAAACAACGGCTCCATATACCCCTCAATCTAACGGAGTTGCTGAACGCAAAAACCGTACTCTCAAGGAGATGATGAACGCGCTTTTGATAAGTTCAGGCTTACCCGACAACTTGTGGGGGGAAGCCATACTCACTTCTAATTATGTTCTTAATAAAATACCCAAGAAAGGTATTGATAAAACGCCCTACGAATTATGGCATAATCGTAGACCATGTTATAAATACCTTAAAGTGTGGGGGTGTTTGGCCAAGGTTGAAGTACCTAAGCCGAAACAAGTCAAGATTGGTCCAAAGACCATTGACTGTGTTTTTATTGGATATGCCAATAATAGTAGTGCCTATCGTTTTATAGTGCACAAATCAGACATTCCTGATATGCATGTAGGAACTACTATAGAATCAAGGAATGCGGTATTCTTTGAAAACATCTTTCCTGCTAAGGACAGGAAAGATATAGGTTCTAATAAGAGAACACATGAATCTACAACCGGTCCTTCTCAAATAGAAGATGAAGAACCGAGACGTAGCAAAAGGGCAAGAGTGGAAAAGTCTTTTGGTCCTGATTTTCT
Source organism: Adenophora triphylla var. japonica (assembly GCA_022495995.1). Lineage (NCBI taxonomy): Eukaryota > Viridiplantae > Streptophyta > Magnoliopsida > Asterales > Campanulaceae > Adenophora > Adenophora triphylla. The sequence continues at coordinate 178,159 of JAFEMH010002257.1, read as the reverse complement.
ATCTTACATGTTAGAAAACGAACCAGCAACTATTAAAGAAGCTTTATCCGGTCCGGATAGTTCGTTCTGGAAAGAGGCTATTAACAGTGAAATAGAATCCATAATGCTCAACAATACTTGGGAATTAGTTGATCTCCCTCCAGGTTGCAAACCATTAGGTTGCAAATGGATCCTTAAAAGGAAGTATAAAGCGGATGGATCAGTCGATAAGTACAAAGCTAGGCTAGTTGCCAAAGGCTTTAGACAGAAAGAGGGATATGATTTCTTCGATACATACTCCCCTGTCACAAGGATCACATCTATTCGGGTTCTCATAGCTATTGCAGCAGTGCATAATCTTGAGATACACCAAATGGATGTGAAGACTGCTTTCCTAAATGGAGAACTTGATGAAGAAATTTACATGGAACAACCGGAAGGGTTCGCAGTTCCTGGTAAAGAAAGAAAAGTGTGTAAACTCGTAAAGTCCTTGTATGGACTGAAACAAGCACCTAAACAATGGCATGAGAAATTCGATAGAACCATGTTATCGAATGGATTCAAGATTAACGAATGTGACAAATGTGTCTACATTAAAGGAACATCCGAATCATTCGTTATCGTTTGTCTTTATGTAGACGATATGCTCATAATGGGAAGTAGTCATGATTTGATCATGAATACCAAAGGCATGTTAAAGAAGAACTTTGACATGAAAGACATGGGATTAGCTGATGTAATATTAGGGATAAAGATCTCTAGAACATCTGAAGGATTAGTTCTTTCACAATCCCATTACCTAGAGAATGTTCTTCGAAAATTCAATGTCTTTGATGACCCTCCGGCTAAGACACCGGTAGACTTGGCTCTACATTTAGCCAAGAACAAAGGGGAACCAGTTTCTCAACTGGAATATGCAAGAATAATTGGTAGTCTGATGTACTTAACGAATTGTACACGTCCAGACATTGCATATTCAGTGAGCAAACTAAGTAGGTTCACAAGTAATCCTAGTACTGATCATTGGAAAGCACTAATGAGAGTACTAAGATATTTAAGGTATACATTAAACCATGGGATACTTTACAAGAAATATCCAGCAGTATTAGAAGGATACTGTGATGCCAATTGGATATCGGACACGAAAGACTCTAAGTCCACGAGTGGATATATATTCACAATAGGTGGAGGAGCAGTGTCATGGAAATCCTCCAAACAGACATGTATAGCCAGATCCACAATGGAGTCTGAGTTTATCGCTTTAGATAAAGCTGGGGAAGAAGCAGAATGGCTTAAGAACTTCCTGGAGGATATTCCTTGTTGGAGCAAACCTGTGCCTGCTGTACTAATACATTGTGATAGTCAATCAGCAATTGGAAGGGCACAGAATAGTATGTACAATGGTAAGTCTAGACATATTCGTCGTAGACACAATACCATTAGACAGTTGATCAAGAATGGCGTTATCACTATTGATTATGTAAAGTCATGTGATAACTTAGCGGATCCGTTTATCAAAGGTATAAATCTAGATCAACTGTATAAACTGTTAAGGGGAATGGGTTTAAAACCCACAACAAAAGGACTTATAGCGGACACTCAACCTTGAGAAATGGAGATCCCAGGCCCTTGGTTCAATGAGACAACCAAGTTATAAGTTCTAGTAGAGTTACTTGGAAACAACAACTCGGTTTATTAACCTGGAGATGTTGAATACTCATTCCCAGAACATCCAAGTACAAGCACATGCAGCAGTGGTAAGGATAAGTTGAGAAAACTTTTAATGATTTCTATACCTACGGGTGGAGTAGTGCATGATACTCTTTATAGTGAGAATCACCTATATAAGCGAGAGGTAATTAGGCCGCCTCTAAATGAACGCTTATGAATGAGATACGGTTCAGGGCCGAAATGGACAAAACGTGAGAACAACAATTGTTAGAGCTGTTATTATGTGAGTATTATTGTCTTGGTATACATCCGACAGTCACTGGTTCAAAGCGACTCGCTACCAAATGGCTAGTATATCCGATAATATTTCACTAGGGAGGATTCAAGGCCACAAGCTATCTATCCCGATGTAATAATAGTTCGCCGGAACTTTGGACGAAATTGCATTCATGCATTAATTGTCATTCATGTGGGGGATTGTTGGAAATGGGTAACGGAAAGTTAAGTTTAACTTAACGTTGACCTAGGTTTCTAACGAAAGTTCGTTATTTGTTAACGAAACTAGTTACAAATGGTAATCTACATTTGTTGTAGATTATATAACTCATTTAATGTCTCAAAACCATTTCCGTGTGAATGAGAAATTAATGACAAATGATTTGTAACTTAAATATTGGGTCAAAGTGTGATTTGGGTTGGTCCCAAAATTGGTTTGGACTTGTTGTGGCTAAAGGGCTGACGAGCAGGCTGAAGAAGCTTCTGCACGGCCGTGCAAGTGCCTAGGACACGGCCGTGCACCGTGCCTTGCCTTGCCACTCGACCGTGCTGAGCCTTGAACTCGACCGTGCATATTGCCTTGCACGGCCGTGCAGTTCATTGGACACGGTCGTGCAAGTGCTGTTATACCCGAAAAGTTGTGACTTTTCAAGGGAAAAACCACAAAACCCTTTGACTCTCCTTATATACTTCCCCTCTGAATTTCAATACATACATACAGTCATTTGAGCCTTCTACCCTCTAGTAAGATAGATAAATATATCCAAATCATTGGCACATTGTTGCATCAAATCCTTCAAAGTCCAAAGTTTCAAATATATTGTTGTTCGCTAGAGTATTTGATTTGGAGTGCTCCTATCATATACTTAAAAGTCGTTTCATCTTACTAGAAGATTGCCATAGAAACCGTAAGCACTTGTGCGGGGCAATAACTTCTTACGGAGATTGTATAAAATACAAGACTCGACTTGTCTCATAGTTTTCCAATCTCCGTTACATTTTCTGTCAAGTTTTCTCCTAAGTTCTTGAGAAGCCTATCAAGAAGTCCAACAGAACATCACCAAGATAGACCACCCCAAATGTTTTATTCATGTTTAAAAGGGTTTAATTATGTTGTATTAATGTTGAAAGGGTTTAATTAGTAATATTTCCTCAAAAAATTTCTTTCTATTGTACAAAATGTGAAAACGGATTGAACGCATCCACTCAAGTACAAACAAATTAAACAAAGGATAAACAACTATTTACATTATTCTGAGAAATTCTTTTACGTTCACAAGTGACAATCAAACACCCTAATATCAGAGGGATTACATAGTATATTTCACACACTCTTCTACACTACAAATCTGTCTCTCTCCATTGGGTTTTAGCACTTCAACCATTTCAAAAATTTGGTTTTACAAGATGGCCTATTGATAGGTACAAATCATCCTAGCCAGACATGTATTAATGAGAGATGAAACACCAATAATTACTTAGAAAATCCAAACCAAATCCAAAAAAAGCACCACTGGGATAAGATCATATACAATAACGCGGATAAATTACAATTAAGAGTCCAAAATTTAGAGATCGTTTGTAGAAGGGGTTCAATATTTTTATTTTCACAATTAAGGGTACAAACTTTAAAAAAAATAATAGCAAATAGAGGTTTTTTTTAGGAAATTATTAAAAATATCTGTTTAGTTGACATGTGCTAGCACATGCATATCCAAATTGGTTAAATTGAATTGATATTAGTTTATCTAGGACCAACATGAAAGTATTAAATTTAAAGGGGTACTATATTAATTCAATACTTTCAACATTCAATGTGAAAGAGGGGAATGAAATTTCCAGACCTACGAATAAAAGAAGTGGTGGATAGTAAATATTGGAAAAAGGTTTTTTATTTGATACTCCTTAAATTTAGTACTTTCAATTTGATCCTTATAACTTACTCCCTTCGTCCCATACATACCTAGACCTAGGTGCCTAGTTTGACTTTGGCACCTAGTTTGACCATACAACTACGAGAAATTGATATATTATAATTAAATTTTAAAACTTTTAATTGTTAGTGTTGTTAGTAATAAATCAATAACAACTTTTAAAATCTCATCAAAATGTTCTAATTTCTCGTAGTTGTATGGTCAAACTAGGTGCCAAAGTCAAACTAGGCACCTAGGTATGGGACGGAGGGAGTATATCAGTTTAATTTTAACCAATTTGGCTATGCGTGTGTTCAACACATGTCAATTAAACTGAGACTTTATTTTTAACAATTTTGAAAAAAATGCCTTATTTCCTTTAAATAAATAAATAAATTTGGATTCTTAATCGCCAAAAATAAAATATCAGACATCTTTATTTAAACGATCTCCTTTAGGGAAAACTTCATTTTTGTTCATCGTATTTTGGACCGTGTTTCACTTTTATCATCAAACTTTATTTTTTTTCATTTTTATCATCGTACTACAAACAATAATGTCATTTTATACCCAAAATATGTTATTTAGACCCTTATTTCATTTTTACTATCATGCTACAAACTTTATTGTCCTTTTTAACTTGAATTTGTTATAAAATGAGACTCTATTGTTTGAAGTATGGTGATAAAAAAAAGTTTGATGATAAAAGTGAAATACATGCCAAAATACGATGAACAAGAATTAAGTTTTTCCTAAATATTATATACTTCCACAATCTCATAATAATTATCGCATTGTGTCAACGTTTTTAAGTAATGTGTCTTACTTGTTTCTGCATTGTACATTAATAAAGTTGCACAAAAATTACATTCATATTTCTTTTAAACAAGACATATGTATTGGGATGGAATAAAAATATAAATGTGAAATTTATTATAAAAAGTTATCTTTCGTTTTGATTTTGTTTTGGTTAAAGATATCTTATAACAGATCTATTTAAAAGACAAAAAAAAAATCAATAACACAACACAACAATATATGTGTTTCACCAACTTGGCTACGTCCACGAGAATAGGGCAAAAATATTATTATCAACTGGCAATCACCAAATATAAACTCTAATCTAATGCCCAAATTCTTGATCACAAGATTTCACAACTGTGCAAATCCTATATTTAGAGAAAACAGAGACACAAGAAAACCCTTGTAACACCTAGAATTACTGATATCTATCACACTAGGAATTAATACCTAAAAATTGATAGCTAATAGGCTTATTTATGCTGCCTATTCCGAACCATGTCGGGTTTTAGTGCCCTGCACCAAGTTTGCCTTTGAACAGCCTGAATTTGGCATAGGTTGCGATCGACCTTTCCTAGGGCGCGATCACCCCTTCTTCAATACAGGCTCCGCGCGATCGCCGCACTTCTGGGCGCGGTCGCTCCCTTTTAACAGAAACTTAGAGCGGTCACGCGCCTCATGCCCGCGTGGTCGCTCCCTTGTATGCCACAGGAATTTCGAGTTTTGCTTGTTTAATACCTTAATTTAGGTGTTCACAACTTAGATGACACCAAACCCAACAAATCTCCACCTTAACATCTAACCTCTAAATCATAACCAGAACTCCCCTCTAACTCAGATGTGTTATGCCAAACACCAAACATGTCATTCGGACAACAGAAACTGTATCTTCCTATACACTCAAATTGTGTTAAGCTGAACATCAAAAACACTTGCTGCAATAGTTGATCTGACCCGTTCAACAAGTAGCAAACGTGTCTACCAGACACCTAAATGTATCCCATGGACACCCAAACTGTGCTTCGCCAAGCACACCAATGTGTCTCCAAGACACCAACATGTGCCACTGCAGTATACACTCAAAATTGCCCCATCCGGCAATTGAGCAAATCCAGTCGACATTTGATCTTGCCAACCCAAACCTATGAAATAGCCATATCTGTGGAATCCCTAACAGTACGTACCCTTTCTCCGATTCCTTCCTCGCTTCCAAATTGTGTGCGTTGACCTACTAACCGTGGCTTGTCCAGTTCAACTCCACCTTGAGTAAATTGCTGCTCCACCTGTTTGTCAACCACCCCACACAAAGCCATGCAACATGCTTCTTCAGATGTGTCTTTACCATACCCTCTTTTGTACGATGCTCGACACCCAAACCCAAAAACATAGAACCTTGGAGGACGTACAAGGAACCTTGTTTTACCCCTTTCAAAATTATATTTGAACCCCTGCAGACATTTACTGCTACACCTTCACCTTTAAAACTATATCTCATCTTGTATAGCCGTCTAAACAATATCAGATTCTTCTTACTTCAGGAACATGTCTAACCTTATTCAATGTACAAAACTTACCACAAACTTTGCACCCTAATGGAACCCATGCCAACTACCTTGCAGGCAGAACCATTAGCACTATAAATACCACCCCTTTCGTCTCTTTGTACGTTGCAAACCATTCTCTGGGCGAACACATGTGATAAGAAGCCTCAGAATCAAGAATCCATGTATCTATCATACATTTATCTTCTTCGGTTACTAGGGTATAGTCCATCTCATTGTCTTCTGCCATAGCTGCATTAGACCCAAATTGCTCGCTCTTATTCAACCTGCGACATTCACGTTTCCAATGCCCCTTTTCCTTGCAATAACTACAGACATCTCCGGGCCTTGGACCCATTTTAGAATAACCCTTGTTTCTGCTACCTTGGCCCCTATTGCCTTCTGCAACCAATCCTGCTGATCGAGATTTTGTAGATAAACCGCTCACCTTGCAGCGCAGATCCCTGGTGTTAAGATTATTTTTAACCTCTTACAAAGTAACCGTATTCTTACCATTAATGAAGGAATCCACAAATTCCTCATATAACAGTAGTAAGAAAACACACAACATAAGAGCAGCATCCATGTCTTCAACCTTAACAACAATACGCAACTCAAGTAATAAGGATGTAAACCAATCTATATGATCCATAATGTTTGTACATTCCATCATTCAGAGAGAATACAGCTTATGCTTCAGATACAACTTGTTGGTCAATGATCGTGTCAGATACATAACTTCCAACGCAAGCCACAGAGCACCTCCGAAATCAGTATCTGCAATATCCGCCATAACATCATCACACTACTACATTTCTGACCTAATGTAACGCCAATTTTCGTTGCATTAGGGCCCAAAAACCGTTACATTAGGCCTAATGTAACGCCAAATGGCCATTGCATTCTCTTGCGTTGCATTAGGTCTAATGCAACGACATAGTAAGCTAATGTAACGCCAGAGCTTTGGCGTTGCATCAGGTAAATACCTGATGCAACGCCAATTTTAAAACTATATGAACACCTAATGCAACGCCAAAAAGAACCTAATGCAACGCCAATTTAAAAAGTGGTTGAATACCTAATGTAACGCCAAAAAGTAGATGAGTCCCTAAAATTTATTACATAATTTCACAATTTTATTAATTTTTTTAATATATATATATATATATATATATATATATTTTTTCTCAAATCAGTCCCTTAATATTTTTTATTCTCAAATTAGTCCCTTAACTTTTATTTTTTTCAAATCAATTCTTGCATTTTTCAAAAGTAACACTTTGCTCCACCACCATCCACCACCGCCGTCCACCACCGTCCACCACCGTCCACAACCACAAATCAAACAAAAGATTGTACAAATCAAAATAAACCACTACATGTTACAGTTAATTCGAAAGTCCAATTTGAACTATGATGAACGACAGCCAATCACCATTCACAAAATCTTTCAAAAGTGAAGAATTGCAATCAAATATTGTTTCTTGGGAAAATAAATGTTGGGTTGGTGAAGTTATAGATAATATTGAAATGGGTAATAATCAAAATTGAAAATTTGCCATTGAATTTCTTTAGAAATTCAAAAGTGCCCACGAAGGAGGAGGGGGTTAAAGTTGCCGGTGACCGTTGCCATCGCCGTCGCCGGAGACGATGAAGGATAGTGGGTTGTTTGACGGAGAGAAGAATGAGAAAGAAGAAGACGGTTGAGGAGATCTGGAGATAGAGATGTCGTTTGAGAGAGAGAGAAGAATGAGAGAAATGGGGAGAGTCGAATTGAGGGGGAAAGGGAAGGGTGGGATTCCGGTGGGTCTGTGGAAAGAGAGAGACGAAGAGAGAAATTGCAGAGCGATTCCTTCCGGCGGCCTGGTCTGCGGAGAGAGAGAGAAATGAGGAGAGAATTAAACTGAAATGAAAATGAAAAGAAAATGAAAATAAACAGAGAGAAATGAGGAGAGAAAGAGAGATTTATTGGTTTTGTTTTGATTAATTGTTGACCGTTGGATTGAATGTGTGAATGGTTGGATTTGATTTTGCTCATGATCCGCGTGATTATATGAGAACCAATAAAAAATTACCATGTGACATTGTTTTATTGGTTCTCATATAATCACGCGGATCATGAGCAAAACCAAATCCAATCATTCACACATTCAATCCAACGGTCCACAATTTTAATAATACATAATATCAAAAAAGTAAATATTTTTATATTATATACTTTTATTTCTTTAAAAATAATTAGTAATAATACTTAATAATAATACTAATAATGATGCTATTATTAATAATACTTAATAATAATACTAATAATTTAAACTATAAAATAATATTATGCATAATATCAATAATATTTATTATCAATAATATTTATTAATGAATTATTAATATTAATTAATTAATATTAATAATAGTACTAATAATTAATTATGCCTAATAAATTTTAAAAAAAACTTCATTACCAAAAAAAGTCTAAAATATTTATCTCAATTCAAAAATAAATTTAAAAAAAAAATAATACTTAATAATAATATTAATAATAACTAGTAAGAATACATAATGCCAAAAACTTATAAAAAACGCGTTTTTTGTTAACTTAACAAAAAACGTGTTTTAAAAAAGGGCGGCTCATTCTCTCTCGCACTTTCTCTCACTAAACGCAAACTTCTCCACCAGTCGGAAATGGCGATCTTCCATTGTCTTCATCAGCCTCTCTCTCTCTAATCCTCTTCCTCGCCATTTCTCCGGTAGCACCTGTAAAGCCTTCCATCGCCTCTTTATATTGACCAAATCTCATTCCGAATTCCTCATAGAACTTCGTCATAGCAATCCGACGGGGATTGATCCATTGCCGGCGACAACCAGGAAGGAAAAATCCTGCTACGAGGTACCACATTTTTCTTGTATGGATTCAATTAATTGAATTTTGATTACAACTTGTGGAGTGCTACGAGGTACCACATTTATCTCTGTTAGTATTTTTTGTGATGTCGCATCACTTGTATGTGGATTTGAACAATACACCCAATCTAATTTCAAAATCAATTGTAGCTTCTTAAATTAGAACTTATTTTGTGCCCGTGAATGAATTTGAAGCTTATTCAAACTAATGCCATTAGAGACAGTTCATGTATTGCTGGGGGTTTTGATGTGCCCGTTCCCGTTCAAACTAATGCCAATTTTTGTTTTTTTGAGTGCCAGTTTATGTATAATCAAGTGCCCGTTGGTGTATAATTGAGTGCCCGTTAGTGTATAATCAAGTGCCCGTTAGTGTATAATCAAGTGCCCGGTGGTGTATAATTGAGTGCCCGTTAGTGTATAATAGAGTGCAAGTAAGTGTGTAACTGAGTGTCAATGTATTTTTGAATGCCAGTTCTTGTAATTTTGAATGCCAGTCCATGTTTGTTTGAATGCCAGTTCATATTTTTTTGAATATCAGCAAAAATAATTATCAGTGTTTTTGAGTGCCAGTATATGCATTTTTGAGTGCCAGTAAATGTGTTTTCAAATGCCAGTCTATGTATATAAAAGTTCCCGTGTGAAGAGTGTCAGTTCATGTATATAAAAGTGCCCGTGTAAAAAGTGCCAGTTTTATGTTTATAAAATGCCAGTATGAAATCACTGGTCATTTGTAATATTAACACTGACATTTATCATGTTGCCAGTAATTACAAAAATGCCACCGTTTATTTTGAACATGGTTGCCAGTAATTACAAAAATGCCACCGTTTATTTTGAACGTTGCTTTGGAAAACACGTTTTTCCTTATTTTAAGAAAAAACTAGTTTTTTATAAGACCAACTCATACATAATATCAAAAAAGTAAATGTTTTTATATTATACACTTTTATTGTTAATTATTCAATTAAATAATTAAATATATTAATAATTATTATTATATAATTAATAATAATAATGTTATTAATTAATAATAATATTCATTAATTTAATAATTTAAACTTCTAAGAAATATTAATATACCTAAGTAATAATTGATAGAAATATTTAGTTAATTTCTAACTTATTTTATATAATTTTTTTAAAAAAACTTCCTTACAAAAAAATGTCTAAAATATTTATCTCAATTCAAAAATAAATAAAAAATAATAATTATACTTTTAAAATATTAATAATACTTGTAGGGTATAAGGTATAGGGTATAAGGTATAAAGCATAGGGCATATGGTATAGGGTATACCCTATAGGGTATAGGGTATAGGGTATACGTATGGTATAGGTATATCCTATAGGGTATAGGGTATACCACATACCTTATAGGGTATACCATATACCCTATACCGTATAAGGTATAGGGTATACCATATGGTATACCTTATACCCTATAGGGTATAGGGTATACCTATAGGGTATAGGTATAGGGTATACCTATAGGGTATAGGTATACCCTATAGGGTATACCCATGTGGTATACCATACGCCCTATGTATACCATATATACCTTATCATATACCCTATATCCTATACCCTATGGTATACTCCTATACCCTATGTATACCCTATAGGGTATACCCTATACCATATGCCCTATACCTTATACCTTATACCCTATAGGGTATACCCTAAATCATATGCCCTATGCCCTATACCTTATACCCTATACCCTATAGGGTATACCCTATACCATATGCCCTATACCTTATACCCTATACCATATAGGGTATACCCTAAATCATATGCCCTATGCCCTATACCTTATACCCTATACCTTATAGGGTATACCATATACCCTATAGGGTATACCCTATACCATATGCCCTATACCCTATAGGATATAGGTTATAGGGTATAGTGTATAGGGTATAGGGTATATGATATAGGGTATATGATATAGTGTATATGGTATAGGGTATAGTGTATAGGGTATAGGGTATAGGGTATACCCTATACCCTATAGGGTATACCCTATACCATATGCCCTATGCCCTATACCTTATACCTTATACCCTATAGGGTATACCCTATACCATATGCCCTATACCCTATGCCCTATACCTTATACCCTATACCATATATCCTATACCCTATATCCTATAGGGTATACCCTATACCCTATAGGGTATACCCTATACCATATGCCCTATGCCCTATACCTTATACCCTATACCCTATATCCTATACCCTATATCGTATAGGGTATACCCTATACCCTATAGGGTATACCCTATACCATATGCCCTATACCTTATACCCTATACCCTATAGGGTATACCCTATACCCTATACCCTATAGGGTATGCCTATTATACGCCTCTATACCTTATACCCATACTTATGTGGTATACCCTATACCACCCTATACCCTATAGGGTATAGGGTATAGGGTATACCCCATACCCTATAGGGTATACCCTATAAGGTATATCCTATACCCTATACCCTATACGCTATAGGGTATACCCTATACCCTATAGGGTATACCCTATACCATATGCCCTATACCCTATAGGATATACCTTATACCCTATACCCTATACCCTATAGGGTATACCCTATACCCTATAGGGTATACCCTATACCCAATAGGATATAGGTTATAGGGTATAGTGTATAGGGCATAGGGTATAGGGTATAGGATATACGGTATAGGATATAGTGTATATGGTATAGGGTATAGAATATAGTGTATAGGGTATAGGGTATAGGATATAGGGTATAGGGTATAGGATATAGTATATAGGATATAGGGTATATGGTATATGGTATAGGATATAGGGTATAGGGTATAGGGTACAGTGTATAGGGTATAGGGTATAGGGTATAGTGTATAGGGTATAGGGTATAAGGTATAGGGTATAGGGTATAGGATATAGGTTATAGGGTATAGTGTATAGGGCATAGGGTATATGGTATAGGGTATATGGTATATTGTATAGGGTATAGGGTATAGTGTATAGGGTATAGTGTATAGGATATAGGGTATAGGATATAGGATAAAGGTTATAGGGTATAGTGTAGGGTATACGGTATAGGGTATATGGTATAGGTTATAGGATTTTGGCGTTGCATTAGTAATTTAGGCGTTACATTAGGATTTTGGCGTTGCATTCGACTCGTTACATTAGCTCTGGCGTTGCATTAGATGCGTTACATTAGCTCTGGCGTTGCATTAGATGCGTTACATTAGCTCTGGCGTTGCATTAGCCGTTACATTAGCTCTGGCGTTGCATTAGATGCGTTACATTAGCTCTGGCGTTGCATTAGATGGGTTACATTAGCTCGTGGCGTTACATTAGATGCGTTAGATGCGTTACATTAGGTCAGAAATGTAGTAGTGTCATCTAAGCACATGATGATTTTAGAGTGGGCCCTATCATCTATCACAATCAGATCTACTGCTTCCTTCTCAGCTGCCTTCCCCTAACCCTCTGCTGTTGCAGCAGCTACATCACCTTTTGGAACTTGCTACCACTTTTCCATTTGAATCTTGAAGATTCCTGATTACAGCAGTCACCGGAGCCCACAAACTATTGTCTCTAAAAATGACTTTATCTTGATCTGAAAAAGAGAAAAACTATTATTTCCATTGAATTTGTCAACTGGTGATTCAATTCCTGATCCCATCTTTTTCTGCAGCGTAACACCCCTACACCATTACCAACCTAATCTGGCTCTGATACCTGTTTGTTATAACAGATATATGTAAAAGATAGAAAAAATATATCAATCATACAAAACAACGATGTACGTGGTTCTTCAACTTGTATACGTATACGGGCAGAGGGCAAAAATATTATTATCAACTGACAATCACCAAATACAATCTCTAATCTAATGCACGAATTATTGAATACAAATATTCACAATTGTGCAAATCCTAGATATAAAGAAAATAAAAAAACAAAAAAACCCTTAAAATAAAATAAGTGGAATTATTGATATATACTCCCTCCGTCCCGGCCGACTTAGGATTTTTTGAAATGGCACGGGAATTAAGGAAAAGGTAAATGTTGTGAGTGTAATTTAAAAATAGGAGAGAGAATGAGTGGAGGGAATAGTAAATTATAATGGTGTTGTGAGTATTAAAATAATGTAGGAGAGAGAATGAGTGGAGAGAATAGTGATTTGAGGTTTTCATTTTGGGCCGTCCTAAGTTGAGTGGGACGCTCAAAATGGCAAAAAGTCCTAAATCGACCGGAACGGAGGGAGTATCTCAATATAGGAATTGAAGTATATCAAGGAAAAAGAGAACCGTGAAATATGACTTTTCTAAGGTTGGTTTGTTACATTGGGAAATGGCATCATCACATGGTATTTATAGATGCCTACTAACTAACTCAATTCTTGGGTGAGATACTTTCCATTTCTTATGTAAACTCTTGCGTTGTTATCCAAAGCTGTCTGTGCACAGGCTAGCTTAGCTGTTCCGTCTCGATTTGACGTCTGGACTCCTTTTTTCTTTTTCTTTTTGGTTCTATTGGTTTTAATAGTTCATTTTTATTTAAACCTTGCACTTGAGTAGTTGAGGTTAAATAATTAAAGTTACACAAAATCTACGGAGAAACGCGTTTCTCCATAATTTACGGAGAAACGGGTTTTTTCCATCGTTCCCGTCGTTATCTAGATTTCATTAAGCCTAGACGGACACAACACAACACAGACACAACGCACAGACAACGCTTCTCTCTCTAATCTCTCTCTAGACGCAATTCCGGCTTCTCCCTTCTTCTTCTTCTCCGATCTATCCCCAAATCGTTCTTCTTCTCCGATCTATCCCCAAATCGGTGCCCTCCTTCCATCTATTCACCTTCTTCACCAATCTTCTCCGTCTAAAACCCCTTGGCCGGCGACGAGCTCCTTCAATCCGAAGCCTATGACTCCTATGGTGAAATCGGCGGAGGCGTTTCTACCGACGTCGCCTATGGTTTACGCTGTCATCTCCAACCCGGCCTCATGTCCACGGCCGGTGTGATCCGCCGGCGTTGATTCCGCTTCAAATGAATGGCAATTGTTGATAAGGTTTGTTACCTGTATACATACGGCGTTTGTTACGATTACTGGTTCTTGGAGGATTCATTGTGTTAACTTCGCTCATTGTTGTGACTGTCGTATTGCCATTCCCATGGCGTCAAATTGATTTAGTTATTTGTTTTGTGGATAGCCAGAACCTTTCAAAAGGATATCCAGATCCTTTTGAAATGATATCCAGAAATTTATTAAATGTTTCTGGATATCATTTTGTAAGTTTCTGGATATCATTTTATAAGTTTCTGGATATCATTTTGTAATTTCTGGATATCATTTTGTAATTTCTGAATATCATTTTGTAAATTTCTGGATATCATTTTGTAAATTTCTGGATATCATTTTCTATTTTCTGGATATCATTGTGTTATGGGAAGTGCTCATTGTTGTGACTGTCGTATTGCCATTTCCATGGCGTCAAATTGATTTAGTTATTTGTTTTGTGGATAGCCAGAACCTTTCAAAAGGATATCCAGATCCTTTTGAAATGATATCCAGAAATTTATTAAATGTTTCTGGATATCATTTTGTAAGTTTCTGGATATCATTTTGTAAGTTTCTGGATATCCAGAACCTTTGAAACTGATATCCAGAACATTTGGAAAAACACGTTTCTCCATAACTTATGGAGAAACGCGTTTCTCAGCAGACCTACTCTTAAAGTTATGACTATCTAATTATTTAAAATACTTTATTTTAATTTCAGAATCAGATGATTTTCTTGCATTTTATAGAAAATAAATATTTTAAATATACTATCTTCTTTCCTTTACAAACTACACATATATTATTTGCACAAAATAAAAAAAAAAGTGTTAGTGAGTAGATGTGTAATTTATGAAGTGTGTAATTGATAGTGATACGCTAAATAAAATGTATATTCCCTCCGTTTCGGAGAAATATGCAAAAAAAAACTTGACACGAGAATTAAGATAAAATGTGAAAAAGGTGATGTATTGTGAGTGTATATGGTTAGGTAGGAAAGGGAAAGTGGAGTAAGTGGGTAATGGTTGTGAGTAGAGACAAGTGAGTCCCATTTCCATTTTGAGAAAGTACAGATTATTGTGAGACGTCCAAAATGTGTCTTTTTGCAGATTATCGTGGAACGAAGGGAGTAGTTTGTAATGAGACATTAGGAAATACTCCCTTCGTCCCACTCCACTGTGGACCTACTTTTTTGGCACGAAAATTAAGGAAAAGTAGGAGAGAGAAATAGGTGGAGGAGATGTTTGTGAGTATGAAAAATTAAATAGGAGAGAGAATGAGTGGGATAAATAGTTAGAAGAGAAAATGTTGTGAGTGTAAAAGTAAATTAGGAGAGAGAATGTGTGGATGGAATAGTAAAGATTCTTTTGCCATTTTGGATAATTCACACTGGAGTGAAATATCCCAAAAAGAAAATAAGTCCACACTGAAGTGAGACGGACTGAAGTGAGACGGAAGGAGTATACCATAAGAACTACAAATGCTTGAAAATATTGAAATAAATACTTTTTATCAAACACTAGTAAAAGCCCGTGTCCAAGGACACGTGTTTTTTTTTTTTTTAATTAATTTTTTTTAAGGGCAAAATGGGAAAGAGACAACTTAGTGAGGGCAAAATGAGAAATTTAACACTTAAAACTGTTCATTGTACTGTAGCAAGGAGGGGTGCCATTTATACTATAGATTATGTTCCGATTTACCATTACAATGTGATATAGTGAGTTTTTTTTTTTTTTTAAATACCTATGTTATATACCTACGCTGTTTTAGATATTTTTGTAACCATATACTCCCTCCGTCCCATAATACTTGACACACATTTCTATTTTGGGCGTCCCACTGATAAGTCACACTTCCTAAAATGGCAAAGAATCTTTACTATTCCCTCCACCCATTCTCTCTCCTACATTATTTTAATACTCACAACACCATTATAATTTACTATTCTCTCCACTCATTCTCTCTCCTACTTAACTATCTACACTCACAACACATCAACCTTTTTACTTTTTCCTTAATTCCCGTGCGGAACAGTAACTGTGTCAAGTATTACGGGACGGAGGGAGTATCTAGGTATTAAAGCTACTTTTTATTTTAAGAAAATAATCATGATTGCTTGGATAATCAATTGAAACCAACCTTAAATTATAGTCAATTATTGCACCTAAAATCAGTGGCGAAGCCAAGATTTTTTTTAAAGAGTGTCAAACTTTTTTTATAGGATAAATATTATAATTGAGGTAGTTATATTTAAATACACAAGAGGGTCAAAATATTAATTTAGTGTAAAATTTTCTCAAATGAAGGGGGTCAAAATGCATAAATTCATATTTTTAAGTATTAAAAAGTTGATTTCTAAAAATTTGAAGGTACTAAATTCCAAACACTGCAAAATTGATGGGGGTCGGATGACCCCCTTAACACAAGGCTAACTTCGCCACTGCCTAAAGTTGATACTTTACATTGCAAAAAGTATCTTATTGGGCAAATCGTGACGAAACCAATTTTATATGCAATGAAAGGAACACAGAAAATTGTTGTTGGAATGAATCCTAATCGGGAACTAGTGGTAATAAAACGAGCAAACTTGTGGAACATGAATTTGGGAGGTATGGGGCTGCATGATTCCATTGATCCAGAGACTTTTTGGCGGGTCCCATTGGCATGCATCCAGTAGGAATTGAACCTACGAATTCGCCAATTATGAGTTGGGTGCTTTAACCATTCAGCCATGGATGCTTAACAGGGACCGATTTCTAATTGTTTCAGGATACCATTTGGGCTAGGGTTCAGGGATTATTCCAAAAAACTAAAATAAATAACGTTTCAGCACTAACCTCATTGTATCATCATATTAAAGAATTTTAGTGCAAGATCCTGACTTTGCAGTGCAATTAGATATCATATTGACAAACTTATTAACGATTCTTGTGTTTCTTCATTACTTTGATTGTTGTTTATCATTGTGATTTGTGTTCTTCTGTGGTTCATCTTACGATCTATTTAATTAGGTGTCAGATTCCCCAACAACTGTTGGGTTTTATGAGTTCATGCGCAGCAGAATTAAGCATCTAATAACACAAAACCCAAGCCCTAAGATCCGTTCTATACGATTAAATTGAATTCCTATGAGATAGAATTTACCAACCTTTTATTGCTTTCCGGTCTTGAGCTATCGAACAATTTGTCGGTGTGATTTTGAATCACAATCTTCGATCTTTAAAAAACCTTTCAATCTTCGGATTGGAACTCTAGGCCTTGATCGTCAAACGAGCGAAGACCCTCTATTGTTGTATCCACACGTAAGAATGAACCAAGAACGGTTCTTGAGGATTGCTAGATTCTTAAACCCTTGGAAGAATTTTGAGAGAACTTTTGGTTGTGATTTTCCTTGAGAAAATTCGGCTAGATTGATTAGGGTTTACAGACTTAATATTTATACTACATTAGTTTCTGTAAGTGCTCCAATTTGAGTTGTTAGCATTTTCGTTAGAAAATTAACGAAAGTCTTAACATTCCTAACATTTCTAACAATTCCTAACTTTTCTAACAAAACAAGGGTAAAGTAGACATTGCTATTTAAGGTTGAACCAATAAAAGAATCTTAAAAAAGAAAATAAATTGAAAAAAATCCGAATTGGCAAGCTGAAAAACATGGCTAGTTTGAATATTTTAAAAAATATTCCTTTGGTCCAAAGCCTGCAGCTGCATTAAATGAACAGTGCACGCTGCTATTCCTGTCCGCGCGAATACTTTTGAAGATTTCAGAGGGCTATAAATTGAACCCCTCAGTCTCAGAAATGAAGAAGAACACTTCACTCACAGCACCTTGGCGAAAATACTAGAGAAAACAGTGGGAATTCTCTTGAATTGCCACCTTTTTCTTTGGATTATTTTTCCAAATTTCACTCACTAATCACTTTCAAATTCAAGCCTCAAACACTCTCAAATTCAAGCCCCAAACTCAAAAAATCAAGAGAAGATAGGTATAACCCCCTTCTCCCTACTCTAAATCTATCTCATCCATGCATGCATCTCATACTTTGAAGATGTAACTTGTTCTTCTCTTGCCCTAGATCCAAGAGGATCACCATGGAAGTTCATCTCCATGGATGATCCTCTACAAGGATCAACATTTCTTTCAAAATTGTTTTTACTTCTTACAAACATATTTTCAAAACCCTAAAAACCATTTTCATACACAAAATCTTGATTTCAAAGTTAAATCTCCCCCTTCCCAAGCAAATGAAGTGCTTAAGTCCTAATGTACCCTAAGGATGGCTTGATATAGTAGATCACCACTAAAATGTCTAGTGATCACTAATCAAAGCCTAAGGAAATGGGGACAAGCATGGATGCAAAACCCCTTTAAAATCACATTTTCCTTCTTGAGAATGTTGCTGTCCAGTAGCCTTTCTCTAAGACCTCAGTCCATTGTCTAATTTTTTGGACACAGAAGAAATTGGAATTGGGTGTTGACTACAAAATACTTTTTGTAGCCAACATCCGTAGCATTCCAGACATATTTTTATTTTATTTTTTTCATGAGTAAAACTCCCTTTTTCAAATAATTTTCCAAAAGTCAGTTTATCAGTCTATGGAAATCTAGATTTTATATCTGTGATTTCCAGAAGGTTTTGGTCCCTCAAATCATCTTAAAATGGAAAAGTCTTTTGCAGTCACCTTATTTAAGATGTTTTGAACAACTTTCATTCTCGGAATTTCCCTAGATTTTGAAGTTTTAAAGCTCTTAAATCCATTTTAAAATCAAGTGTCCACTGCCTTTTTCATTCTGGCAGAATTGATTTCCCACTTCAAAAAATCTTTTGAGTACCAAAACTCAACCCTAAAATCCTACCAAAAATCATGGGACTTGTTTAATGCCTAATAAAGAGTTACCAATTTTTATTTTTCTCAGTTTGAACTTATTTTGGCCAAAGAAACACACACACACACACAAATGGTTTTTAAGCTTGGAAGACTCGTTTTACGAGGCATTCCAGGTGAACACTAACGTTCTTCCCAGCGTGTAACGTGACCTCCGAACCCAAATCTCTAATCTTGGGCATTTTTCAAAGTTTTGGCTCTTAAAACAAAAATGGCGTGGCGACTCCGTGTTTTTGATTTTTCAAAAAAGAAGAAAAATCATTTTTCCGGTGACACATATCGTTACAGTGGCGACTCCGCTGGGAACAAAAATAAGTTTTATCTTTTCAAAAAAAAAAGAAAATCTTTTCGTGGGTCAAGCTTCTGTCCCGGCATTTGAAACCGTTTGTTGTGTGTGTGTTGATTTTTCACATTTTCGTGTTGTTTTGGTCGCCTCGAAAAAGTCAAAATTTTGACTATCGGACCCGTTGACTTGAATTTTGAATTATGTGCTTATGTGTTCATTTACTTTCAAAAAAAAAAGATTTCCAAAAAAAAAGGATTTTCAAAACAAAAAAAAAAAGGGGCTTTCAAAAAAAAAGAAGAAGGTTTTCAAAAAAAATTAAATCATTTTGTGCATGCATCATACTTTTCAAGACACATAAAAATTCCTATTTTACTCAGAAAAAGAAGATAGACTGCTTGCACACTACGCGCACTTGGGCTTACACTGCACACTACGTCCTTAACCCGGGAAAATCCCAGTAGCAGCCCGTTTGGCCTTATTACGCCTCTCGGTGCGAGCACGGGACTACCCAAACCCCCCATCGAGCCTCGTGTCGACCATGCACTTGTCCGTGACACACTTTGTCTGAGACCCGGTTGGTTTTTAGTCTGGTCTGTGTTATGCCCTGTCTGTGTATAGACCTTTCCTTTCAAGCCTTAGTCGGCTTACCAAGTCAGTATCTTTCGGGACCTTAATCAGTCGAAGTCCTGCCGGTTTTCCGTCACGGGCTTTGACCAGATATTGACTGGCGCCTTGACTTTGACTCTGACTGGCACAAATTATACACTGACTCCCAGCATGACACTGAGTCATCAAGAATTAACGATTATTTCATGCCTAATTAAGACTTAACTGACGACAGGTCAAGATCAATTATAGACATTTGCCAGTCCAGACCATGCCGACTTTTCGTCGAGCCCTCGGACATGATCTTGACTTTGACGTCAGCTTTGTCCGTAATTTACATCGAATGCTCGTTAAGACTCGATTACCCGCCAGACTTTTAGGATCGTTTTTCTTTTCGGTCGGTGGGACCCGCTTGCCCTATAGGACCCTCGCCCGGGGCTGTCCGCCCTGGGAAGTCGAAATACATGTGTAATACGAGGGGTTTATAGATGTAGTGATGGGGCCCACTGATCCAGGAACCAGAGTAGTTTGCGAAAAAGAAGAGCAATCTTTTCCAACCGTTTAGGTTAATAAAATACGTTTTAAGTAAACAAGAACAAATAACTGCATGTTGCATGAGCCCAAAAGCCCAAACACCTACCCTCCTTCATTCCCAGACATCTGAACCCTCGTGTCTTTCCCCCCCGCAGCTCCGCACAAAGCTTGGTTTCGGGCGCCGGGTCACCGTTTGATCAGTTGGGAAGAGTCAATCGCATCGTCAGCTTCACCGTTTGTTCCGACTCCGGGTTTCAGAATGTCTGCATCAGCTGGTAATGATGGGGACAACGCCACTCCGCCTCCTGGGACTCCTCAAACAGAACAGCAATGGAATCAGTTAGCCGAACAGATGAGACTACGACAAGAAGCACAGCTGAATAGCCTTATGGATGCTATTAAGAGCCATGGTTTGTCCGCCAGCCTCAATCCCGATGGCACCTTCACCGTGGAAGAAGAGGAAGACCCCAATCCCAATCTTGGTTGCCCTGACTACTCCAGGATGCCACCGCCAACCTCCTACGGTACTACCACCAGAACCCATGCTTCTCGGTCTCTGGGTCAGCCAGCTCCCCAACCACAGACCACTGGATCCATGCAGCCTGACGGCACAAATCAGTTCGCAGTTCCTCAGTGGGGGCAAAATCAGTACGAAATGTCTTCTCATGGTTGGGGCTACCTCGGAATGCCACGGCTAATTGGAATCCCGCCTCAGTTTGGGACCAATCAATCCGGGCCTTCGCAGCAACAGTCCAAAGTGCCACAGCAACAGTTTGGAATGCCCCCACAGTCTGGTCCAGGGCAACAGTCAGGAGCCCCACCTCAGAATGAGGCTAGCTCAGCTGCTCCTCGCACAGCTTTCACAAACCCATTTCTCACTCAGGGTTACCAAGCCTCCATCCCAGTTTCATCAGAATCACCGGGACCGCAGTATCCCTCGGGTTACACACCATCGCCACAGCCAGCCATGCAATTCAACGATCAGGGACAGCAGCCCGCACTTAAGCCTACTTATGGGCCTCACTCCAAAAATCCAAGCTACCCGGCTACGTCAGGACTGCCTTCACCCTCTTTGCTAGTTGAAAATCAACACCAGGCCGCAAGGTTCTATCCCTTTGCCCAGGCTCCTACTCACGCCCCTCCGGGTAATTTGGGCCAAGGACAGGTTTTCACCTACGTCCCCGGAACAGCCGTTCCCTCCACCAGTCTGCCGCCAGTGGTAGCTCCTCTCTCTAGCTCAGTCGCTGGCTTGAACGCAATGGCTCCACCACAAGACCCTAACCTGGCCTGGTTCATGGAGCAACACAAGGAAATGAAAGCGCAGATTGCTGAATTGACTGCCAAAAAGTCTGCCTTCCGGCCTACGGACCCGGACTCCATTGTTCCCCTGCCCACAAATTCGTGATGCCTAATCTGGATCTCTTTGATGGGACTGCATGCCCGAAAACTCATCTGGACACATATACCTTGGCAATGAAGGCCAAAGGGTGCACCAATCAGCAGTTGGCTGATTATTTCAGTCTCTCTTTGAAGTCCAGTGCTCTAAAATGGTTCTTCCGCTTAAAACCCGAGGCCAGGGCTACATGGGATCAAATCACCAGTGCCTTCATAGAAAAGTGCAAAGCTAACTTGGAATGGGAAACAAATAGAGTTGATCTGCAGACAACAGTGCAGCGTCCCGATGAGAACATCGGGGACTTTTACAAACGTTGGAATTTGAAGTTAGCGAAATGGCAACTCCTCCTTCTGAAGAGGAACAACTGGACATCTTTCAGTCATGCTTGAAACCACATCTGAGAGCCTCCCTCAGTCACTTCCCCTACGCAGACTTGCGGGCAATGGTCAATTCCGGGGCTAAATTTGAAAAGGCTTACAATCAGCAACCGGCTGCTGCACCTGCTTACAGATATCGGGCTCCTCCTTCCAACACCGCCCCTGCTCCCGCTAAAGGCAAAGAGGTGATTAATTACACGGGACAGGAATGTAATAACACAACTCCTTTTGCTCCCAGAAAACCAGCTGAGCCCAGACCACGGGTCATAAACCTCGAAAACTTTGGGATGCCTCTGAACGACATCTTTAGGGGATTGGTGAAAGAAGGCTTGCTGCGGCCTTTGGAGAATTTCCAACCCAGGAATCCGAACGCTCCCGTGGATACTTCAAAGTATTGCACTTTTCATCAAGCCCACGGACATCTGACCGATAATTGCTTTACCCTGAAAAAGGCAATCCAAGGCTTGATAGAGCAAGGAAAGTTGGAAGGCCCCGAGGGGCCTAATACAGTAAAAAATCCTCTGCCAAGAAACCATAACCAGGTAAACATGATTGAAGCCGGAGAACCTTCGCATGTCCTGGAAGATGAGGAAACTGATGAAAGTCCCCAAATACCCATGGCCAACCTTGTCGAGGATCCTGAATTCGGATTCCCCCTCAGCCTTGAGGATGATGAACAAGTCAACCCACCTTGGTCTCATGTCAGAGATTTCTTGCAAGAATATGAGGCTCGCTATTTCTCGGATGAAGGGAAAGCTGACACTGAAGAGCTGGGGCTGTTCCGGTCAAAACATGAGAAAACCATTTACACGAGATGGTTAGAGCGAGCCAAGGAAGATTGAGCAAGAAAGCTTCAAAGGGCGCTGTATTGGGGCTTATCAAAGAAGAGGCCGAAGAGCATCCGGAGCTAGTACACTTCGCAAGTTGGCTGCAGGGAGAAACCAAATACGATCCCAAGGACAGTGAAACTGAAGAATCAGAGGAGGAGGATTGCTTCTATATCCTGCCTGGAGTCAAATACGTGCCACCCCCTCTCACTCTTCCCCCGTAATTTCTAGGAGGAGAAGCCGAGTCGCAACTACTACTTCCAGGAATGGGGGCATATGACAATTTCTGCGGTTGCACGCACCCATATTCCCCTAACGGGTTTGATCGGCGTTCTCTCTCAGCCGAAATCCCAGTAGTATGGGAAGATGATTCCGATGACAGCGATGACGATGATGATGACGAGAGCGAAGAGTCAACTGAGGCCCCAGATCCAGAATCAATCTGGAACAATCATGCCGGAAATGATATCATGGGAGCCAGACACAATGGTTGGTTGTCAGCAAGCGATGATGAAGGACCACCAGAAAATGCGGGTCAAATACCGATGGGGATGGGCCCCCACGAAGTGTCACTCATAAGATGTACTTGTGGCCAGTGTCCGGATACTTCAGAGGATGAGGAAACTTCGGAAGAGGATTACTATGAAACCGAGGATATGAAAGCCATGAAGTTTCCTGGGGCTGAGCACGTGGATGTCATAGAGTTCAACACTGCCTACCACGCTTTGGGGAAAGGATTTTCAGACACACGATCCAGACTGATAGTTGAAGATCTGTTAGAGAGAGGGAAACTAACTCCCATCCT
Organism: Adenophora triphylla var. japonica; assembly: GCA_022495995.1. Taxonomy (NCBI): domain Eukaryota; kingdom Viridiplantae; phylum Streptophyta; class Magnoliopsida; order Asterales; family Campanulaceae; genus Adenophora; species Adenophora triphylla. The sequence goes on along the minus strand of JAFEMH010002257.1, from coordinate 154,295 downwards.
TCCCAATGAGAAAATAACCATGGTCAGATCAAATCCACCCCAAAGCAAAGTAACGATCCTTGTCAGGGTTACCCAAGAAGAGATCACTTTCCCAGAATGCATTTCAGCTCTCAGAGAAGTCTTGGAAACTGGCACGATACCGGATGCACCTCCCACACAGAGTGCTATAATCATCTCCAACTCTGAGTATTACAGAAAGGAACCAGAGTGGCTGCACTATACCGGAGATGAAATCGAAAAACCGCCAAGCCCTGAAAATAGCAATTCCTGTTGTATGATAACCATGGGCAATGCAGGCTATAAGGGCGAATCGGAGGACGCCCTAGCTCTATGGGCCATTCAGGGGACAATGACACAACCCCGGGTTCAAAAGCCTGTGACATGGAAGGCAGTTTTGAAAGCTGCCCAGGAAGGATCCAGTACAGCTCAAACTCAGCCCCTCACCGTTGCTAGACTCCGCCAGATCCAGTGGCCGGTAGCCAAAAAGGCTGTTGACCTTGGCAGCATTGAAGAAATCCAGTCAAGAAGCAACCGATGAGGAAGTCAACCTGTTGACCCAATCCGGGCAGATCTACCAGGGGAATCCCAAGACAGATAAGAAGGTAGTAGACCAGGAACCAAAAGAAGATCGCCTCCCCTATGCCCAGACAGCCGAAGCTCCTGACCTCGAAAAGGAGGATCCCGTGCTCACCCAGTTGAAGCAAACACAGGCCAACATCTCTCTATGGTCCTTGCTCACCTCGTCTTATCCCCACAAGCTAAAACTGGAAGAAAGCCTGGCTCGCACTCTGGTGCCTATCGATGCTACTCCCGATGACGTAGTACAATTGATCAGGAACATCCACTACGGGAACATAATCACTCTCACGGACCTTGATCTCCCTCAATTCGGGGCCGATCATAACGAGCCTCTCTTCATCACAGTCCAATTGGATGAACGACGCCTTCCCCGAGTTTTGGTCGACAATGGGTCCGGAATGAATATCCTTCCGGCAAAGATCATGAGTCTGCTCAACATCAAGTCCACAGACTTGAAGCCTTCCTCCCTAACAGTCAAAGCTTATGACTCGACATCTCGAGCAGTCCTTGGAGTTGCTACCTTGGACCTCTGGTTTGGCAAGAAATTGATACCGGTGGAATTCCAGGTTATCGATATTCCGATCACTTTTAATGCCTTATTGGGAAGACCTTGGCTACATCAAGTCAAGGGGGTTGCTTCGAGTCTCCACCAGTGTGTGAAATTCGTCTCGAATGGGGATTTGACAACCATTTACGGGGATCTAGTCACCTTGGAGGGCACGGATACAGGTGGAATACCTATTCTGGAAATCAAACATGATGAGGAAGGTCTCATGCTAACAGGCTTCACAGTCGAGCCTCCCAAAGCCCAAGTATGCAACATAGATCTGACAATCACCCGGGACAAAATCCCTCCGGTCTTGAAAATGATGAGGAAGATGAGCTACCTACCTGGCCTAGGTCTAGGGAAGCACCAACAAGGAACTCACAAACTCATCGAGGTGAAAGGACAGAAAACTCGCCACGGCCTGGGATATGAGGCCACCTCGGTGGACACCGCGAAAGAAAAAGAGATTGCCCGAAAAAGGGGAGAAGCTGCCACAGGGAGGGTCCCGGTCAACGACCCTAAATCTCTCCCTTTCAGTCCTAATCTGGCCGACTACTTCGTGAAAGGCCCTACACAGCATGGTAATGCCACAGTCAAAGAACCTACAGAAGGATGGTTGAAACTACAAGATGATCTCAGAAAGTCCAGGGGAAACAAAGCCAACCCAGTCCGTAGGATGTTTGCGGATCTGCCCAAGATGCCTGGGGCTACCACCACCATCCAGAGCGAGTACACTTTCAAAGGCGTGCCAAGCCTAGTAGAACAGTTCGAGAAGCTCACTACCACAATTTCGATTGTCCAGGAAGGCCCGAAGCCTGAGTTTGAATTAACAGTGCCAAAGGCTAAAGCCACAGAGACCTTTTCAGATGATTGGGATGGTCCAATTATGCAGCAGTTGTTCGGGGAAGAAGTTCAGGTGCCAGACCTGATTGATCTCGGCTCAGTCAAAGAGATGATAGCAATGATTGAGAAAGGAGAACGGAAATAATGCAATTCCCGAGTCATGAGGCCGCTGACAGCAATGCCATTAAAGAATTGGGAAAATCTTTCAGGACCATCCGCGACCAAAGAGGAAATGATCACCAAGCTTGGATTGGTCCCCCGTCCCTTTGTGTCAACCCATGTCAAGTCCTCCGAGTCCCTCATTGTCTAGTTCGAGTCGCTAGAGTCGTCCGATGGCCTTACGCCTAAAGACTGCCAAGTTGTAGCCAATGCTGTATTTCCTTTCGTTCTCAATGAAACGATGAACCTTTCTGAGTATCCCTTGATTGCCACTTTAACTAATGATAAATTGGCTAATAATTAAAAAAAAAGAATTTTTAATAATGATTCACTAGATAAAGAAGCAGACACATTAAATAAACAATATAAAAAAAATTAAAAAAAATCTTTAAGCAGGTTGTTCGGAAAGAGGAAAATCGAGCCCAAGCTGCCGAAGAGATTTTGACAAGTGTGAATCTGGGAACTCGCGAAAGAGCCTAAAGAGACGCAGATTGGTATCTTCTTCGAAGGAACTGAAAAGGATGCCCTACAAAGTCCTACGAAGTTCTCAACTCAAAGAAAGTAACCCTCTTCATCAAAGAGAACATCATATGCAGATACGGGTTGCCAGCCGAAATCATCTCAGATAATGGATCCCACTTTGAAGGGGAATGCGAAAAGCTGCTAGCGGAGTTCAGAATAACCCGTCACAAGTCATCTTGTTGGGTATGCATGTTTTAACCCTCCTATATTTGTATTAGATTTGATTGATACCATAACCTCCTGTCTATTTTAAGGACTTTAGGACCCTATGTAATGAAGCTTAGACTTCAATTTTTTTGTTAAGTCCATTTTATAGATTAGGTTAAATTTAGGCTTGAAGACTGGCACAAGACTCATTGGAATTGAGAGTTGCAGTTCAGAAGTTTCAAACCGCTTCTTTGGAACCGCCCTAGCAAAACCGCCCTTAGCATTCGCCTGGTGAAATCCCTTGTTTGAAACAACTCTTGAACTACTAAATTGCAACCGCCCTTTGATGATGAACCGCTCCTTTGCAGCTCATCATTAACCGCCCTTTGCAACCTCACCGGAGTTACTAACCGCACTTGTCAAACCGCCCGTACTCCTTAACCGCCTCAATGATTGAGACTTGAAGTGAACCGCTCTTTGACTTTGTGATCCACATCAGCAATATCCAATGTCAACCACCTTATCTTGTCACGTGATTCAAAGTCAGAGAAGATCTGCAAGGATCTTGAAAAGGTGACAGGTGTCCAAACCTCATTGCTTGCTTTGGAGCATTATCGGCTTTATCTGCAACTACTTTTGTACCAAAGGACAAAAGTGGTTCTTTGTGGACCAATTAGAAAGCATCAAGTACCGTCCTTCAACATTTGTGTCCAACGGCTACATTTTGGATGCTTGGGTATAAATACCCCAATCTTCACCATTTGAAGATTGCTTGAAAAATTGAGAAATTGTTGTGTTCATAGAAGCCGAAGCTGCGCCGTAAATTATTCAACCCTTTGAATCTTCATCTTCAAACTTCAAGAAATATTCCCGGCCAAAATCAAGCCTTAACACTTTCAAGAATCATTGTGCTCTACATCTCACAGATTTAAAGAGCCTTGATCTTGTTCTCACACACACACCTCATTTGTTCTAATCACATAGATTAAACACTTGAGATACACTGGTTATAGTTTTGGATTTGTTCTTCATAGAAAAGATTTTATTGTACTTTGTAATCTCTCAAATACTTAATATAAAATCTCTCTTAGAAATCCAAGACTAACCATCTTGGTAGTGGACGTAGATCGTTTATCGATTGAACCACTCCAAATAGCGTGTTCTTACTTTCTGCAATTATATTTCTTGTGCTTACTAATTATTTATCTTTGTCTCTGTTTGATCTTTATTTAGATATCCATTATTGTGAAATAGTGTTTGGAGTTAACATTGTCAAAACCTCACTTGTTTGTAAACCGCACGTATCAACTTCTTTATTAAAACCGCTTTACAAAGCCTCCTCTATTAAAACCGCTTTATAACTCTAAATATTCATTTGTGCATTTTACACTATCACTTGCGTATATTATCAACTGCAAGAGGATTTTGTAAGCAAGAGGTTTAGTTTTTAAAAGAGGGCGAAAAATTTAAAACAACTATTCACCCCCTCTAGTGTATTTTCACCCTTGTTGCCACCTTTGGGACCAACAAGTGGTATCGAGCAAACACATTTTAAAACCATCGTTTTTCAAGCTTAACGGCTTGTGTGCCGATTCGATATGGCAACCTCAAAGACAATGACTACCGTTAACTATTCACACATTCCAATGTTGGACGAAGACCACTTTGACATCCGGAAGTGCCGAATGCTTATTCATTTGGAAACCATAGATGAGATCTTTGGTGGAATGCGTGATCAATGGCCCTCTAATTCCAATGAAGGCTAACACTTGATGCAACCACCAATGCCGAAACTCCAGAGGTCAAAAAGCCAAAAGATGAGTGGTCGGATGAAGAGAAGAGAATAGTTGCCTTGGACAGCAAGGCGAGGTTCATCATTTATGGAACCCTCCCCGTATCAACTTTACAGAAAGTGATGTACCTCAAAACCGCAAAGCAGATGTGGGATGCCATAGAGAGCTACCTCGAAGGTGATGATGAGTGCAAGGAAAACAAATTATACACTGTTGAAAGATCCTACAACAACTTCAACAGAAAACCCAACGAAACCTTGCGTCAAACCTACGATCGCTATGTTGAGGTAGTTAACGCTTGTAGATCTCTTGGTAAAACTTTAACCGATAAGGAAATCAATATGACTTTCCTATCTGCTTTAGGTTCTAGATGGGTAAATAAGGCTACCTCTCTAGAAGACTCCAAAGTATTGGGTACTTGGTCGTTGAGTAACCTGTATGCCAATCTTAAAGTCTATGAACTTATATTAAATCATATTGAAGAGATAGAAGGGAAAACCAAATCGCTTTCTATGTCTGTAGTGGAACATGAAGAGAAACCATCCACATCCAATCAAACCACTGATCCTTCCATATCAACCTCATCACTCATCGAGATGGATGATGATGATTTTGCCATGTTTGTGAAAAGATTTCAAAAATTTAGAAAATCCTCAAAACCTTTCACAAAATCATTTTCAAAAGGCAAACCTCCTGCAACATTTTCTAGGGCTGCAGATACAAAGAAGAAGAGTGACTTAGTTTGCTACAAGCGTAGAAAACCTGGCCACTTTGCATCCGAGTGTCCAACCTAAATATGAATACATGAAAAAGAAAACTTTTCCTTCGAAATTTTCTCATCGTAAGGGAATGGTTCTTTGAGGAGGAAGAGAATTCCAAGGAATTAGCAACTTGGATTGAAACAGATTCGAGGATGGAAGTGATGATGAAACCGAAGAGGTTAATCTGCAGCTTAGTTGCGGACGCTTACGATGACTCGGATTACGAATCATTTGAGTTGCATGATATGGAGGAAAAGGAGGTTTTTCAAAACTTCCAAATTATAAATTGGATGATGATATTAAACTTACTCCTAGCGTTAAGATAGGAAATTGTTCGTATTCACGTCCCATTTTCTCATCTAAAACTGCTCCACCTTCAAAAGCTATTCCAAAGAAAATTTTGAAAAAGGTGGTGGAAGAGGTTTCTCCCATGGAACATGAAAAGATGTTCAAGGAAGCTGAAATGGTGATCCATCAATTCTCTAATCTTAAGAAAGCCTTAAGCTTAGCTCATGATGAACTTAATCTATACAAGACGGAGAAAACTGTGATGAGGTCTGAAATTTCTAATCTTAAGGACCAAATCAAACAGATGACTCCTCTTGCTGATCAAAACCGCATCCTTGAAACTAAGGTTCTTTGCTGCACTTCAACTCGGGAATGATGACTTGGTAACCCAAATCGACGATCGCCAAAAGATTATTGATTCGTGGCTCAAGTCTCAATCCACCAAGGATAAAATCTTGGACTTCCAAGTTCCTCCTAGAACTAAGGATGGTCTAGGGTTTGGATCTGAGGAAGAGGAGAAGTGTGCATCCTCGAGTGAAAAGGATGAGGAATTTCCAGAACTGACTAAAGAAATTCCCAAGGAGAAGCATGCTAAGGGTAAGGGTAAAGCAAGACAAGTAAATTATGTCTACCCTAAAGGAAAGCAATATGGGAAGAATTACGTGTTAAAACCTAAGAATTACGTGGAAGCACCTGAAGAGGAAATGGCTTATGGAATTGGTAGAATCCTGCTCCAACCGCTTCGGTGGAAAAGGTGGTTCTCGCTAACTCGTGTCTGACCGCGCTTCTTCTTCGACCGCCTCCTCCGCTTCAAAAGCGTGAATAGCGTTCCTGTGAAATACGTGGTCAAACCAAAGCTGTTCCCTTTCTATCACTGGAATGTTAGTGGAACCGCACCTCCCAAACCGCTTCCTTGTCCAAAACCGCATGCAACTCCTAAGAAGAGTAAGGAGTTAGTAAAACCTCATGAAGCTTGTAGCTATTACAAATGTTACTGTGTGATGGTTTAGGTCACAAGGCCGCGTAATGCCTTTTGCGGTTCACATCCAATGCCAGGAAGAGCAAACCTCCTTCGTCAAACAGGTGTGGGTCGTAGGGTTGCTAACTTCAGACCCAAGGGATAAAGGGGGACCTCGTTCTTAATGTTTACATTTCAGGTCCTCTCGCTTCATGGCCGGTCACTCCAAGGATAATGAATGGTATCTTGACGGGGTTTGCTCAAGACATATGACTGGAGATAGATCATTACTTGAAGATGTCGTTGAAGCAAGTGGTCCATCTCAGAACCTTTGGTGACAACAACAAAGGCAAGACCATTGGATATGGTGTGATAAGGAGAGGAAACCTAACTATTGAGAAGGTTTCTCTTGTCGATGGACTCAAGCACAACCTCCTTTCAATTTCTCAATTTTGCGACAAAGGAATGCTTTGCAACTTCACGTCATCAAATTGCTTTATCAAAGATAGCATTTCCTCGTTGCCACCCTACTCACAGGGATTCGTAAGAGTAATATTTACATTATTGATCTAAATTCCGCATGTAGTATTACTAATCTCTCGTTTTGTAGCTAAGAATGTGAGCGAAAATAGTTGGCCATGGCACAAGAGGTTGAGCCACTTGAACTTCAAGTATCTTGCAAAGATTGGTAGGGAAAACCTCGTTCGTGGTTTACCTAAAGTGGCTGACCACCATCTCCGAGAAATGCAAGCAGATGCCGCCTTGGTAAGGCACCAAGCGCCGTTCTTTCACCAAAGAAGACCGCTCCTTCAACTTCAAGATGCTTACAACCGCTTCACATTGATTTGTTTGGACCCGTAACCACCGCCGCATTGGAGGAAATAGATATACTTTAGTGGTGGTGGATGATTATTCAAGATATACGTGGGTTGAGATGATGATTTCCAAAGATGATTGTTATGAGATTCTCACCGCACTCTTTAGACGGCTCCAAACTCAAAAGAAGATGACATCGTTAGTGTTCGATCGTAGATAATGGAACAGAATTTAAGAACAACGGTGTTGCTCACATTGTGATGACCATGGGATTGATCACAATTTTTCCACAATTGGTGTTCCACAACAAAATGGGGTTGTGGAAAGGAAGAATAGGACGTTGATTGAAATTGAGGCCGGAAAGACAATGATATCTCGAAGCGAAGCTACCTCGGTATTTTTGAAATTTGAAGCAATCAATACCGCATGCTTCACTCAGAATCGCTCCCTCATCAACAAAACTTATAACAAGACTCCCTATGAGCTTTGGCGAGGAAGAACCCCCAACATTACATTCTTCAAGATCTTTGGCCGCAAATGCTTTGTCCTCTACAACGGAAGAGAAAATAGAGGTAAATTCGGAGCCAAGGCCGATGAAGGTATTTTTGGGTATGCTAAACATTCTAAAGTTTTCTTTTCGTGTTTTCAATAAAACTAGTTTAAAAATAGTAGAGTCTCGTCCATGTTACTTTTGATGAGCATTCTCTCCTTGAGCCACATTTGGCTCCAAATGTTGCCGATGATTTTGTTGAGCATAATGAACCAGGTGAACCATCTCAAACCGCACCCGAACCTCAACCGCAAAATCCAAGACCCTCAACCGAATTTCCCAAAACCGCAATTTTGAAACCGCATCCGAAGATCCCTCTCCATGCAACCTCAGTGAAGATGAAGTTGAAAATTCCCTATCCAGGCTTTATAGAACCTCTTCGTCAACTTACCTTTCATGACTTCGCTGAAGGATCTAACGATGTTCCAATTGAAGATCTTCAGCAAACCTCAATCCAACCAGACTTACCCCCGGAGGTTCGTGAAGTCAGCAGTCACCCCCTCACAAATGTGATTGGTGATCTGTTTTCCGGTGTTCAAACAAGGAGATCAAATTATGATGAGCATACTTCTCTTTTATCTCAAGTTGAACCCAAGAAGATTGATGAAGCACTCCAAGATTCCAGTTGGGTTGTTGCTATGCAAGAAGAACTCAACCAGTTTGAAAGATGCAAGGTCTGGACTTTGGTGCCTAGACCTCAGGATCAAGGAGTGATAGGAACTAAGTGGGTATTTAGGAATAAGATGGACGAGAATGGAAGTATCACTAGGAATAAAGCAAGGTTGGTTGCACAAGGATATAGGCAAGAAGTTAAGGAATTGATTATGATGAAACCTTTGCTCCAGCTTGCAAGATTGGAAGCTATCGTAATCTTCTTAGCCTACGCCTTTTTAAGCGTTTCAAGTTATATCAAATGGACGTAAAGAGTGCATTCTCTCAACGGCGAACCGCAAGAGACCGTGTATGTTGCCCAACCTCCTCGGATTTGAAAGACTCCAAATTTCCCAATCATGTCTACAAAATCCAAAAAGCTTTGTATGGACTTAAGCAAGCTCCAAGGGCATGGTATGAGACTCTTTCTAAATTTTTACTAGAAAAAGGATTTAAACGTGGTAAAATTGATACAACTCTTTTTATTGCCAAATATAATGAGCATACTTTACTTGTTCAAATTTATGTTGATGATATTATTTTTGGTTCCACTAATGAGTTACTCTGTAAGCGTTTCGAAAAGCTAATGAAAAGCAAGTTTGAGATGAGCATGATGGGAGAATTAACATTCTTCCTCGGGCTTCAAATCAAGCAATGCGAAGAAGGTATTTTCCTCAGCCAAGCCAAATACACCAAGGAGTTGATAAAGAAGTTTGGATTAGAAAATGCTAAAGCATATGATACTCCAATGGCCACCTGCAATAAGCTAGATAAGGATCTCAAAGGTAAGAAAGTTGATCGACTTTATATCGAGGTATGATCGGCTCATTACTTTACTTAACCGCTAGTAGGCCCGATATCATGTTTAGTGTCCGTGTATGTGCTCGCTACCAAGCGAGATCCTAGAGAAGCACATCTTATTGCAATCAAGCGTATAATCCGCTATTTATCCGGAACCACTAACCTTGGACTTTGGTATTCCAAAGATTCGAACTTCGACCTTGTAGGTTATTCGAGATGCAGATTATGCGGCTGTACTATTGATAGGAAAAGCACTAGTGGTACTTGTCATTTCCTTGGAAATAGACTAGTTGCTTGGGCCAAACAAGAAGCAAGCTTCGGTTTCAGTGTCTACCACAGAGGCCGAGTATATATCTTGGTAGTTGTTGCCAAATCCTTTGGAGATGGGCCGGTTGGTGGACTATGGAATCCATGAAGGGAATTGCCCTATCATGTGTGACAACACTTCAACAATTTCGATCTCCAACAACCCCGTCATGCATTCCAAGACCAAGCATATTGATATCAAGTATCATTTCCTCAAAGACCATGTGGAGAAGAGGAATATCCATTTAGAGTATGTAGGACAGAGATAATCATTTGCTGACATCCTCACCAAGGCTCTTGACTCCAAGAGGTTTTCCTTCCTCAGAGGAGAAATGGGTATGCTTGAACTTAAATGATTCCATACTTTTTATTGACTAACTTGTGCGTTGAGTTTAGGTTGTATGTCTTATTGAAATTTTTCAACCGCATGATGTTGTTTGGAACCGCCTTGATTGAAATCTCTAGATTCCAACCGCATGCACATTTTGAACCGCATGCACATTTCTAACCGCATACATCTTTGAACCGCATGCTTGTAAATTTTCTTTTTGCAACCGCATGCTAAGTTTGTTTGAGATATTACTAAGTATATAGGCTGGACACCATAAAATTCCTCTCTAAGCACCGCTTGCAGTGTGGGATAAACTTGGATTACAATGCCACGTACTAGTATAATCTTTTACATATTTTCTAAGTATTTTGTTGCATTCACAATTTTACTTGGGGTTTGGAAATTTTAAATCTTCAACCGCATCATTTGCCAACCGCATAGATGCCCAAACCGCTTGTGAATTGTGACTCTCTGTTTGGATCTAAACTCCTTTGTTTCATTTTATAGGATCCTAAATTCTTTATTCCTGGCCATGAGATTAATGAGACTGAGCTCCAAGGAGATGCTCTTGGTAGAGAATTGATCGAAGACTAACTACCTCTGGAATCCTCCCTCTCTTCAACAAAGGCCAATCTTATATCATTCCGTCCTTTGTGGATCGGCTTTTCTCCTCACGTTTGTTCTAGGAGACAGAGTATTATCGAGATGGCACCAAGATCAAGTGCCTGGTTGGCGGTGTTGAAGGCTTCGATATATCCATTGATCATTTGGATATTAGAAGTACTTATGATTTTCATGTCTCTCGGATCCCTATGGAGGTTGATCAGGGAGGTTCTCGGATGCAACCGCTCTGTCTACGATTAATCCGACTTCTCTTTAAGGTTATTACAAGAAGAGAGCTAGAAGAGAATTTGGAGAACTTATGAGCCACTTGGGCTATCTTGTAGGAGTGTCTCGTATGTGGAAAGACTCGGCAACCACAACAACTTCACTTCTTCCCAATGGACTTACTTGTTGTGCCATTTACAATGGTATTAAATTAAATTGGCCCAAGATCTTGATGAAGGAACTGGCTAGTTCCATTGATGCTTATCAATCCAGAGTCAAGAATGAGCATCAAAGGTGGAGACCTTTCTGCAGGCTCCTAACCGCGTTGTTTACAAGCTATCAACACTTGGAGGATCTCGGACGTTCAACTCTGAATTATCGGTGCCTATGAGTGAGGGAGACTCTCTTGGAACCGTGGTTTGTCACAACTTCGTATATTCCTTTGGAGATACCCAAGACAAGTTTCTTTATGATGCCGATACCCTCAACCCCAAGGAGTTCTATGTTGAAATGTCACTGCAACCGCGTTACCGCTCTTGGGAAAGCCATTAAGAAAGCCTCAAGGAAGAAGAATCTAGTCCTCGGACCCTAAGCCTAAAAAATCTAAAACCGCACCATCTCAAACCGCCGGTGCCGGTCCAAGTTCTAAGGGTAAAGGGAAGATGAATCTGAGAGATGAACTCGATGAGGAGGAAGAAGAAGAGGAAGCCGGCATTGCCCTCTCATCAAGAAAGCAAAGACTGTGAAGACTGCACCGCAAATCTCTCTCGAAGAAGATAAGGTTGCTTTTTACAAAGCAAAAATTGATAAGTTGGAGAGAAGGGCTGCATGAAGAAAATTGCCAAAGGTAAGCCATCTACATCTGAACCGCTTGCTACTTCTCAACCGCAACCCCAACCGCAACCCCTTCCTCAAACCCAACCGCCTCCCTCTCCAACCATATCTCCTGCTCCAACTCCTACTTCTTCACCCATTCAAACTCAAACCTCTTCTCCAATTCCTACCCAACATTTCACTCCTTCCAAATCCCTTTCTCCCAAACCGCTTTCTCCATCTCCTCCTCCCAAAACTGCAACCGCTCAGGGGGAGAATCCCAAGAAGAGGAGGTTCAAGCAAATGGCCAAGAAAACAACCCCTCCAAAGAAACACTACCTTCACTGCACTTTGTTGCCAAATCCAACCTCAAAATACCTGGTGAAACCTCCTCCTACTTTGATAAATCCTCCTCCATATCCAATTCAAATTCATCATCTCCTTCTGAATTTCAAACCCCTCAAAATCAAGCCACCTCAATTCCCAAAGCCTTTACTGAATGGACATCCAAGCCATCAGCAGGCCCAGCCCATTCAACCTCTAGGCTTAGAACTCCAACCCCTTCACCACAAAATTCACCCATAAACCAATCATCCCCTCATAACTCAAACCGCACCCAAAAATCCCCTTCTAAATCCCCTATCTCTTCCCCACAAAAATCCAACTCAAATCATTCCAACACAATCACTTCAACTACACCTTCTGCTTCTATTCCCATACCAACCGCCCCCATACCAACCGCCCCCATTCCAACTACCCCACTTTCAACCGCCCCTATATCAACCGCCCCTATCCCAACCGCTCCTATCTCAACCGCCCCTTTAACCTTACCTCCAACGTTACCCATCTCAACTCCAACCTCATCTCCCTATACAATTCCTGCCTCACGTATTTTTCAAACCCTCCTTTCCCAAATCCCTTCAACCGCTCCTCCCACCTATTCACAACCGCCCCCTGCCTTCACTTTTATTCCCTCATCATCAACCGCTCCTCCACCCTCTGACTACTCCCAAATCCTTTCCACCCTTCATCTTATTCAGTCCCAACTCCTGATAAACCAAGGCCACATTGTCAAACTAACCGCTTCCAATGCCTCCCTTGAAGCTTCCAACCGCTCCCTTCAACAACTTGCTGAGTCTCAGTCCCATCTGATTGCCTCTCAAACCCTACAAATGGCTGATCATAAGAACTCCTTAAAGAGTTTTGCTCAGAGGCTTGATGCCATTAAGGGGGAGAAGGATATTGCAAACATTGTTAAAGCCTCAGCTGACTCTTGCTTTGAAAATTTCAAGAAGGAGTTATGCGAAGGTATCGTTCAAATCCAATCATTTGGAGACTCGACCTCAAATAAATGATTTCTCAACTCTCATTGCCTCCAAAACCGCCTTTGATTCCCTCCAGTGAATTCCTCAAAACCGCCAATTCCCAACCGCTTCCTACTCAAGATATTCAAACCTCTACGAATGCGGTTGAGACTAATATTCTTGGTGAAATTGATAGTGTCAAATCCTCGATGGAGGTCAACACCAATTCCTTGAATGATGATCTGGCTGCCAAGTTGAATACTATCAAGGATGAATTTAATGACCGCCTTGAAAACATCAAGATAGGATTCACTACTAAACTTGAAGCCACGGTCAATGAATTAAAATCCTCCATCCAAGTATTTGTTGATCTTGATCCCATGGTGAAGCTATCTCTGCTCGGATCAGTAGTTCGGGGGAGATTCACACCTTGTTCAATTCTTTGAACTCCTCCTTTCAAACCTCAATTGGTGAGCTATCGATCAAGTGTCGATAATTCCAAAGCAGTCTCTCGATGCCAATCTCAAACTTGATGCTCAAGCAAATATCCTAGAGAGATTGGTAACCGCTCAAGGAAGGACCGCAAATGAGGTAAGAAGAATTAGAAAATCTTTGAAGTCGAAACCTCGCCTCAAATCTTGCAAGGAACCCAGAGATCAACCAACCGCAAAGACGGCGCAAGGTGAAGAACCGCACCAACCTTAGAACCGCTTTTGCTCTGTAATTTTTTTAAAACTCTTTTGTTGTTGGACCGCACCCTCTTTGCATTTCCTTTAGTCCAACTTTTGTTTTTTGCAACCCTGTAATTTTCTTTCATTCCTTTTTGTAACCTTTGAGGAATTAATGGAAATTGCATCATGGTTCCAAAACCTTGTTCATATCAAGCGCTTGTTTGTAGAACAATGAAACCTCATATGGTATTTAAACCTCATTCAAATATTTTCTAACTTAAAAATCACTATTTTGAATTAATGTTTAAACATTCAGTTTAAACCGCACTTTGAACTTAAACTCATATTTCTTAAGTGCACTGAATGCATTTCTCTACTTTCCATATTGTAAGTTTTTATCTCTTAGAAAGTATAGAAATCTATAGCTTAAGCTAAGTGTGTGCATTGACTTGGGACATGAATTACCATGTTAATTCTTATGGACATGTTCTTACCAAGTACAATGTTTGCTTTAGTTATAGTAGGTAATGGCATCAATCAAATAGGGGGAGATTGTTGGGTATGCATGTTTTAACCCTCCTATATTTGTATTAGATTTGATTGATACCATAACCTCCTGTCTATTTTAAGGACTTTAGGACCCTATGTAATGAAGCTTAGACTTCAATTTTTTTGTTAAGTCCATTTTATAGATTAGGTTAAATTTAGGCTTGAAGACTGGCACAAGACTCATTGGAATTGAGAGTTGCGGTTCGGAAGTTTCAAACCGCTTCTTTGGAACCGCCCTAGCAAAACCGCCCTTAGCATTCGCACGGTGAAATCCCTTGTTTGAAACAACTCTTGAACTACTAAATTGCAACCGCCCTTTGATGATGAACCGCTCCTTTGCGGCTCATCATTAACCGCCCTTTGCAACCTCATTTGGAGTTACTAACCGCACTTGTCAAACCGCCCGTACTCGTAACCGCCCCCAATGATTGAGACTTGAAGTGAACCGCTCTTTGACTTTGTGATCCACATCGGCAATATCCAATGTCAACCACCTTATCTTGTCACGTGATTCAAAGTCGGAGAAGATGCGCAAGGATCTTGAAAAGGTGACAGTGTCCAAACCTCATTGCTTGCGGTGGAGCATTATCGGCTTTATGCGCAACTACCGTACCAAAGGACAAAAGTGGTTCTTTGTGGACCAATTAGAAAGCATCAAGTCTTGTCCTTCAACATTTGTGTCCAACGGCTACATTTTGGATGCTTGGGTATAAATACCCCAATCTTCACCATTTGAAGATTGCTTGAAAAATTGAGAAATTGTTGTGTTCATAGAAGCTGAAGCTACGCCTGAAATTATTCAACCCTTTGAATCTTCATCTTCAAACTTCAAGAAATATTCCCAGCCCAGAAATCAAGCCTTAACACTTTCAAGAATCATTGTGCTCTACATCTCACATATTTAAAGAGCCTTGATCTTGTTCTCACACACACACCTCATTTGTTCTAATCACATAGATTAAACACTTGAGATACACTGGTTATAGTTTTGGATTTGTTCTTCATAGAAAAGATTTTATTGTACTTTGTAATCTCTCAAATACTTAATATAAAATCTCTCTTAGAAATCCAAGACTAACCATCTTGGTAGTGGACGTAGATCGTTTATCGATTGAACCACTCCAAATAGCGTGTTCTTACTTTCTGCAATTATATTTCTTGTGCTTACTAATTATTTATCTTTGTCTCTGTTTGATCTTTATTTAGATATCCATTATTGTGAAATAGTGTTTGGAGTTAACATTGTCAAAACCTCACTTGTTTGTAAACCGCACGTATCAACTTCTTTATTAAAACCGCTTTACAAACCTCCTCTATTAAAACCGCTTTATAACTCTAAATATTCCGCTGTGCATTTTACACTATCACTTGCAGTATATTATCAACTGCAAGAGGATTTTGTAAGCAAGAGGTTTAGTTTTTAAAAGAGGGCGAAAAATTTAAAACAGCTATTCACCCCCCCTCTAGCTGTATTTTCACCCTTGTTGCCACCTTTGGGACCAACACATCTCCCTATAGGACCCAAACCAACGGAGCCGTCGAAGCAGCAAACAAGACCTTGGAAAACATCATTCGGAAAATGGCTGTCCGAGGTCGAGATTGGCCCGAGAAGCTACACCTTGCTCTCTGGGGCTACAGAACATCCGTCAGAACGGCAACTGGGGAAACACCATTCGCTCTCACCTACAGAATGGAAGCCGTACTCCCAATTGAGCTAGAAGTCCCCTCACTCCGGGTGCTGTTGGAAAGTCAAATCAACGAGGTCGAATGGCTCCAGAGTCGCCATGATGAGTTGGCCCTGCTAGATGAACGCCGATTGAAAGCCATGGAACACATCCGAGCTTACCAAGGAAGAATGGCCAGAGCCTTCGATAAGAAAGTAAAACATCGGGAGATCAGGGAAGGCGATCTCGTTCTGAAAGAGAAGCCCCCCAGTCTGCATCAACCCACTTGGCAAATGGGAGCCTGTTTGGGTCGGGCCATATGTCGACCAGAAAATCTTCTCCGGAGGAGCCATGCAACTTGCATATCTCGACGGAAATCCTTTTGTACACCCAGTGAATGGCGACAAGCTGCGCAGATACTACGCGTAGAACACTGAGTCAAAACAAAAAAAAAAAAAAACAACAAAAAAAAATATATAAAAAAAATAGAGTGCTAAAAGAGTAATACCCAACTAGGTTGAGAACCCGAAAAGGGCGGCCTAGGTAAAAAACAGGGTTGCACAAAACAAAAACAAAAAAAAAACAACAAAAAAAATTAACCGGGTCGAACTACGGAGACCTGAGCCCTTTAGTCCAAGGGAACGTAGGCAGCCGGAAACGGTTCGGTCTAAAACACAAATAAAAGTCATACTTTTTCATTGATCAAGCCATGAAGGCGTCTTGAAAAACTCTAAAGCAATTCACACATTCATTACAGTTAAAAACTTTTTGATGAGTCTAAGCTCGGTCCACTCCTACGAATTACAACCTGCTAAAAGAAACTAAAATACATAATAACTAATGTGTCTGCTACGACAAGAAAGGGATACTCAGAATACCTCAAAATCACTCCAAGCCACTCGTACTGGCTTCTCCCATCTTCTTCCCTCCTCTTCGGATCTTCTTCTTCTGCACTGGAAAAATGTCGATCTTTCGCCTACCAAGCACTGGTGTAGGGACAGGATCTATCAAACCCGCATCTGTCAGGGCCTTAGTAGCCCTAGCCTCATTTCTCATATCCTGTAGCCGAGCCAGTAACATAGGAATCCGCCCTTCCTGTCTCTTGACATAAGACTCATAGTCAGTCACAGCGTCTCCACTCCTATCGTGAGGGTTGACCCTCGCCTCGGCCCTCCTCCTCTCTGAAACCGTCAGGTCCTCCACACCAACAATGGCCTCACGCCGTCTCAAAATAGCCACCCGAGTCTCCCCCAAATGCCTCTCGTACCAATCCAAGTATCAAGTGGTCAGAAATATGTGTCCCAGACGCCTGAGGATAACCCTAGGAGGAAAGATGTCATACCTCCATGCTCGGGAAAGAAATGGGAACACTGAAGGATCATCCATCGAAACAGAAGCCACCACCCTAGTGGCTATGTCCTCAAAGCCCTCCAAAGGAGGATACTCCAAGCCAAACTGTCTCCGAACCAGAGCCGGAATGTAAAAACTGGACTGAGAAAGCCCCGGAAGCAGAACCACATGAGACCCATCCTGAAGAACTCTCCGAGTCTCTACCCGCCAATGAGGCATCGACCACCTGATATCCACAGTCTGGCGACAAGCCATCCAACGCTCCCATGAGCCCTGATCATCGAGATCCACGGTAACCCCTCTCCTGGCAAATGTCCAAGGTTTGACTGCATCGAAAGTTTCACGAAGGACCCCCAGGCGCTCCATCAGCCACATGGTCAAGAGAAACGGGCTGCCCCCGTGCATATACCGCCTCCCGGTAGCCAACCTGTCAAGAGCATGAAGGGTCTCTCCCAGGATCAAGGGCACAACATCCCGGCCCGAACGGCAGTGTACAACCACATCCAATAAAGCCCGATGACAAATCCCAAAAGAGTAAACCATAAACAAGGTACCAAACATGCAAAGTGCAAAAGCATCCCAATAGGCATCATCAAGCAAGCCTAAACCCCTAAATCTATCAGGAAGACCAAAAATGTCAAAATGATCGGGACCACGGATCATACCTTGCGCTTCCTCCGGGGAAAGATGGAGAAGGTTGCACAACCTATCAATGGAATCGCAATCTCTTCCACTTCGGGACCACCAAGCAAAGCCCGGAATTCTTCAACAGTCGGAACAACTTCATTGTAAGAGAAGCAAAAGACATGCCTCCTTGTATCCCAAAAAGAAGCGAAAGCCCTCAAAAGATCATAGTCCGGAACCAATTCTTTGAGAGACCACAAACACTTTACCTTGTACCTTTCTTCAAAGAATGACCTCCTCTCGTGCATAACCTCCCGGGACCAATCCTTGAACTTTTCAAAGAATGACATTTGGATTTCTTTGGACAATTTTAGAGATTTTTTGGTCATTTCCATGGTTTTTCTCCCTTCTCTCCCGAAATTCCAGTGAGTTTGAACTGGAGAAGATGACATTTATGGTCCAAAACCAGATCCAACCACCGAAATAAATGAAACCTGCCAGATGTCACCCCTATCCGCGCGGATGGGAATGTCGCCAAAAAAAATCTGCAGCAGTTCCAACTGCTGCACCGCGGAGAAATATTTCATCCCAGCCGCTCGAAACCTGTGCAAAGCCTGTCCAAACAGTCCATATACCAAACATTCACACCCTGGCCAAGAAACCGGGCTCATGCAACATTTACATGCAAAATAAAAAATAGGTAGCAGTAATCCTAGATTATTACATTTCAAAAAAAAAACAAAAGTGTGCATAAAAAAAAAAGTGTATCTGTCTAAATAGGTACAATCCCAAAATCAATCAAAAATAATCAGTCAGAATCCTCAGTGGCTGGCCCTTTCCCCCGGTCCCTCTTGTAACTCGGGCCCACCTCCTCAGTAGCCATGAATGTCTCAGGCTCAGAATCATCATCCTCATCTCCAGAGAGAGGCTCGCCTGGATCAACCGGTACGCCACGATAAGGCAAGCCGAGATCCGCAAAGAAGTCATATCCAAACGTGAACGCATCGGACTCCTGGACATGCGAAGAAGACCCACCGTGATGCCAAATGTGCCCCTACCCGTGCAAATCCCCGAAGATGACCTGGTCCGGAGGCAGCTCCATGCCGGGATCTATGAGAGGAGAGAGAGGAGTCTCGGTAGAATGCTCCGAAGGAATAGGGAAAGTCTCCCGCTCCACAGGCGCCGGCAGTGCTTGTCTCGCTACGCCTGAGCGGCCCGCGAGCAACCATCCTCCTAAGGAACCTCTTGGCCCCAATCACCTGCTTCGTCAGCTTCTCCACAACCACAGCCGAGAACTGCACGGAAACAAAAGCGTTAGAAATAATTGACGCGAAAATGATGAAGCGAAAGAAAAGACAAAGAGACAGAAGCAGTAAAAAGCCGTACCTTCATATCCGGACGAGGTCAAAAAGCTCGTGGGACCCGATCAGGTTGAGGGATCTGCACCCTCAATCTGACCCCATCCTGGACATACGAAAAGTTCGATCGAGGGTACCGCACAACCCCTAGCCCCTCTCTCTCGAGAACCTGGGGCATCCTCAGCCTCCTCAAGATAAATCTCGAATACTCCTCAATCTCCACAAACATCGAGAAGTTCTGGCCACCTCGATAGTCACCCCAGGTCTCCGATCTCTCACTCGGATGCATCATGTCGGCAGGAGGCTCCGCCGGTGCCATCAGAGGTGCACCCTCGCCATGCTGGCGCGTCACTCTCTCCCCCAGATAATACACATCACAGGTCAAACCTCTCAAAATCCTCTGCTGCACGGTCCATCTCTCGGCACCCTTCAGCTGCTCCACGTCGAAGCGGCCCCAGGGGTAGAACCTCATCCCCTCATCTGTCTCAGCTCTCGTCAAAGGCAGGCAATCCATGTACTTGAGGGTCGTGCGCCCCCTGGAACCTATCTTCTCCCAAGCATGCTTGCTCCAGGAGAGCATGGCCGGATATGCCCCGATGTGCTCCGCCGGCTGCCGCCACATCGTGACGTGAAAGAACTCCAGAGCCCATACCTGCGAAAGGGAAAGATCCCATCAACTAAGTGCGAAAAGCAATGCGTGCTTAAGGAAAAGAAAAAGCAGAAGCTTATACCTCCAGAGGAAACTCAAAGCACGTCAGAGAGCTGACAGCCTTCCGGCTATACCGATCCAGAGCAAAATATAGCTCTGCCAGCCCTGCCTCTCCCCAAGACACCTCCCTAGCCATCTCCACATCCTCCAATGTCCTCAGCAAAGCAAACACCGCCGTCCCCTCGGCGTGTCCAAAAAGGGTGCTCGAAAAAGCAAACCACAGAAAAGCCCTGGCAATCTGCACAGCAGCCACTCTCTCATCCCCAGCCTCGTAACTCTCAATGCTCTCCACGATCTTCCCGTGGACCACAGCATACTCCATACCCATCCCCTTTTTGGGAATGGGGGTAAAGCCATGTGAATACCCCATCCCGATGCAACGCGCATTCGGAGGTTTAAAATAAATAATCATGGAAGTCGGACCGAAATGGGATATTCATTAAGTGACACTCGATTTAAACCATATAAAAAATATTAGTTTAATTTTATGAGAGTCGCCACGCCGCTTTGATATAGCCCAAAGCATTGAAAAAAGGCTAAATATGTAATTGGGTTCGGGGGTCAAGTTACAACAGAAGAAGAAACGCTATCACTCCTATTGCCCGACGGATCGGTCTTTCTAGCATATGGGGTGTTGGTTGTGTGTGGTGTTTACAGGAATAGATAGGAGGAGCGGGATCATGCATAAGGAGGAGGGGAGAGAAAGAAAATGGTTTTGATAATCACATCCTAGGGCCCTTTGATTAGACCCTTGAAAGGTGTACTAATCAATGTCCATTATTGGAGAATTGTTGATCATGGGAATAATTATTACTAAAGGAAAGGGAGAGAAAGTAGTTCCTAGGTCTAGTAAGGGCTTGAGTGCAAACCCTAGACCATCCTCGGCTATGCATAAATATATTAAAACAACCCTAAATCTAGCATATATGACATAGGCAAGAAATAAAATAATTAAAATATACTAAGCATGCAAATAATAAATCTAGCATAATAATAATAAAGACAGAAAAATAAACAGAAGACTTACCTAATGATGGCAAGGCTTTTGGATTGAATCTATGAAGATTCGAAGAACGTTCTTGAGAAAATATTTAGACTTAGAAAACTCGAGTTTAGTCTCAAGTTTTCTATGGAGGAAGTCTCAAGTTTGGTCTTGAGTTTTCCGTAGAATGATTCTGTGTCCAAAGTGTGAGGCGGAGTGGGGTTTATATAGTGAAAGGAATTGGGGAGGAAAAGCTGCGAAAGTGATGTGGGAAAGGAGAAAGGGTCGTTTGACCCTTCTTTAAAAGGCGGCTGGAAAGGGTCGTTCGACCCTTTTTTTAAAAGGCGGCATTTATGGAAATGGTTGATCGACCCTTTCTTTTTGTCAGTCACATTCTCCCGTTCGATTTGATATGCGGTGGGCCCAAAACGGAGTTCGTATGAGAAAGTTATGGCCTTCGGAAGTTTTAGCTGACATTTGATCTACCGGGATTCTAAAACTACAAATAAGGGCTTTCGGGGAAATATTACTTGAGCCTATTGAAACTCATAAATGACTGAGAGGTCCTCAGAGGTTCCTTAATGCCTATCAGGGGTATTTTCAGGTCGGGTACTAACAGTAACCCCTCGGCGACGCTTCTTGTAAGACAAGTGGGGTCGACGATTAAGATAGGATCCATCCTGAAAAAAGGGATTTCAGGGAGTAGAATGATGAGCTTGCGGATTTGATGTTTGAACTCTAATTAAGTCGCAAATGGAAAGGTGACCAGGTAGGTCGAGCGGCTGAACCCTTGTCGGGCTACCTACGTATCCCAAGAGGAATCAAGCCAAATCGTAGTTCAGAAAACTGCTGGGGAGAGAAACGAAAGGGCGTTAGCACCCTGAAGTGGGAGACGTGTGGTGTCTTAAGCCAAATATGTGGCTTGTTCGGGAGTCACCCAAAGATTCAGCTCAGGGAGTCACCCAAAGATTTGATTGTCAGGGAGTCACCCAAAGATTTTGCTAATGGTTCTTAGAAAGGTAATTTGACTAAGATATGCTTTCACACCTATGTTGTGCTTACTGTAGGGAGGGTCTTAGGCTACAATGATCGTGCGGGAAAACCGTAGCGCAAAGGACTTAGGCTCTTGTTTGCGATGAAGAATGGTGGGCCCTTGAGAGGACTTAGGCCACTTGATGATGCGGGAAAACTGTAGCTGCCAAAGGACTTAGGCTACTTGTAGACACCCCATTCTGAATCAATAATTCATGATTACACTACTCTTCGTCTCTCTTTTATGTTTTGATGAAAGCATATCAGTTTCGTCATGTTTCGTTAAGTTTCTAACTAACCTCGTTAGTTTTGGACCTAACTGACTAACGGAATAAACTGAAGAGGACAAAATAGTCATCAGACTAGATATCTCGCACGAGATATCATATCTCGCGCGAGATATCCCCTCGACAGGATGTGCAGAATCAGAATTCTTCTCCGTCCCAAACTCTTTTCTTGATAAACCTCATCTAATCCGGTTCTCCAATCAGAATTGAGTTCTGGAAGCTTCCTAGGAGTGTTTTACCTCTCCACCTCTACCTCTTAAACCCCTATAAATACTTGGTGACTTCCAAGGATCAAGAGGTCCAGATTCCACACAACACACACAATTTGTTGGTTTCTCTCCACGAAAGATTCCTTCAAATCACTCACAAAACCTCCCTAAAATCACGTAAAGTTTGTTTATCAACCCTGCTGATCAACAAACATCCAAACCCGAATCAAGGATTGAGGCGAAGCTCTGTCCGTATCAAGATTTGACTCTCATATTGAGTCGAAACTCTGCCCAAATCACTTCTCGATCGAGAAAACATCTTAAGAACCACGTTCTAAATCAAATCCTCCCTAAACTAGGTAAACTCCTATACTTTTACTCTTTTCTTCTTAATCTCTCTCTATTGGCTTTTAGAGTGGTGTAATCCCATCAAAAGGATTAGCCTAGAGTCCCTTCAATCGATGAAGGCGATCTCGAAGCGTACAATCCGACATTCCTAATCAAGAAATTGATTAGGGTTTTCTTGTTCTTTATTTAATTAGTAATTAAAAAGATTGATAATACTCAATTGCTAAGACCGATCTCCGGATTGGGTGAAATGGATGCTCCTCGACCTACCCATTCGATAACTTAACCCCCGAACCCTCAAATCTCTTTTTAAGGTTTTTCTTATTGTTTTCCTAAATAAATAATAAGTGGCGACTCTGTTATTCGAAAAATTCACGCATCGCTACAGTTTGGCGATTCTGCTGGGGACAATTAATTAAGAGGGTTAGACTTGCGTTACAATTGAGTATTATCAATCTTTTTATTTTTCTATAAAAATTCTGATTTTTCTGGATTTTTTGAAATTTTTCGGCACTGTTTTCAAAAAAAAAAAAACTGTCTGAATACTTATCTCGCGCGAGATATACTAATCTCGCACGAGATTAGTACTCGGAATAAAAATCAAAACCAGTTTTCTCGTTTGGCGGCTGGGCACTAGAAAAGAAAAAAAAAGGGGTTTAATTAAAAAGCCTTTGTTGACTCTTCCTTAGAGTTGACCGCAGAAACACCAAACCCTTGTTGACTTTGCTTTTGATTTCAAAGTTTAAGTTTTACTGTACACGTACATGAAAAAAAAAAATATTTCAAAACAGTTTCGAAATTTCAAAATAAATCCAGAAAATTCAAAAATAAATCATTATTATTTTGCTTGTACTAACTCTATTTTGCAGGGTAGAATGATTTATTACTCAAACTATATAACTGCGTGCGATTGAATTATTTTAATTTTTTACCGGTTCACGGAGGACTCGGGAGTTGTAATTAATTAATTTAATCCTCTTTCTCTATCTCTTTAAGTGGAACTACGACGGCCTGAGTCTTCCTAATTTGGGAGAAACGTAGGCAACCACTTGGTGCGGCCACTATCTGTTTTTCTTTAGTTTTCAAAAAATAAAACTTTCTATTTTACTCTATCACCTAGATTGACTCTCACACACGCGCACTCATATATAACTGTCATTGCACTACATACCCTCTATAAACCCGGGACCCACACTAAGGACGGATGACGGTAACCACCTAGTCGCCGGTCTCTCCGAAGTTGGATCATCCCACTCCGCGTATTCAATCCACCTAGATTGTCATATCGCGGGGAGCCTAGCCTTCAAGCCCTGCATCGCCACATATCATGTAGATTGACTTTTTAAGACACTCCTTGACCGGTCGGTTTGATCTTGGAGTCCTTGTAATCCCTTGTCAAGATCGTTTTGTGCAATAATCCACGGAAAAGAAATCAATAAATTGTCGCCGGAATTGTCCCTTCGGAAACGTCCCTACGGTTGTCCCTTCGGATTTGCCCCTAAAAAGAGAAAATTTTCTCATCAAAATTATTGCACAAAACTTGATGTTACTTTGGATTACTCCGACCCCTAGGTCCCTAGGTTTGGTTCTTGAACTTTAGAAACCCCCAAAATGGATTTTCCGTCCGACCAAAATTAGGATTAAAATAAGAAAATTGTGACTTTCCGTGGTGAAGTCTCGCGCGAGACTACTTGTCTCGTACGAGATAAGTGTTCGGTCTTTTCGTGTTTTGGCCAAAACCTTCAAACCTTCAAGCCTTCATTCACCCTATTCAGCCGACTTGTTGGGACTCGATCATGGTTTAACACGGTTGCTACACGTCTAGGTTCTTCGCCACGATGTCTGCTTCTCCTTCTACCACCGAGGCCGATATCAACGACGCTAAGGCCCAACTCATCGAAGCCATGACTAGGTTGGATGAACAAAGTAAGCAAATTGATGAGAAAAACGCCCAAATGGCCGCCCTCATGAAAGAACTCAACGATTTGAAAATCGAGAAAGGAAGAAAGCAAAAGCAGAAAGTGGAATCCTCCTCCGATGAAGAGGAATCCTACACCAAAGTGAATAGAAAAACCAAAAAGTCAAGCAAGAAAAAGGAAGAATCCGATTCATCCTCTTCCTCATCCTCCTCCGATGATGAAGAACATACCTCCAAGGGTGCTAAAACTAAGAAAGAAGGCAGTGGTGAAACTACTAAACTTGGTGACCATGTCACTAAGAACTACCTCGAAAAGAAGCTTGCAACTCTTGACACTTCCAAACGGTCATTCGTTCCATTTGATCCCGATGCTCTTCAACAGTCCATCACCAAGTTTCCTCGCAAGTACAAGACACCCGATATCTCCAAGTTCAATGGTACTACCTGTCCTCGAGCTCATGTTGAGACCTACACTTGGGCCATGCTTCCAATGGGCGTTGATAACACAATCTTGGCCCAATGCTTTCCTCAAACTTTAGAAGGTGCTTCAAGGGATTGGTACATGTCTCTTCCTACGACTACAAGGCTTGATTGGTCATCCACATGTTTGGTCTTCCAAAGGCAGTTTGAAGACAACTCCACTTACCGCCCTACTAGGAGGGATCTTGAACAAACCAAACAACATGCAAATGAGTCCTTTGCTGAATTTGCTAGAAGATGGAGACTCAAACTTACTGAAATTGTCGAAAGGCCTACTCTCAAAGAGCAAATCCACATCTTCCTTCAATGCCTTCGTGATGAATTTCAAGAGAAGCTCGCCGGTAACTACTTTCCTAGTTTCAATGAACTCCTCGAGTCCGGAATTAGGGTTGACGACTTCCTAAAAAGCAAAAAGAAGGAAAGTACTTTCCGCTACAACAAGTCCACCACAAGTAAGAATGCTTCAGTCAATGCTATTGCACTCAGCCGCCCCAACACCGGAAAGTATTCTGCTGTCCCTCCTCCCGAAAAGAAAAAGAGGCACTACGACAAAATTGAAGGAATCACTCAAGAAGAACTCTTCGATGTGCTTGTCGAGTAATGAACAAATCAAACCAAGGGAAGGTGGTCCTCCGAAGGATATGGGTCCGAATCATGCTCATCACTTATTCTGCAAGTACCACAACTTCACCGGCCATGACACCAACTCCTGCCACCACTTGAAGGACATCATACAAGACCTCTTTGATAATGGAGATCTAGAACGTCCCAACGTCATCAACAATCCTCTCCCTCGCAATCCATGAAGAAGATGAAGCTCCAAGAAGAAATCTACACTTACCACTTTGGGGCTACCACTATCCTCTCCCTTTCTCCTTTGATAGAAGTAGATTAGGTTTTAAATTTCCAAGTATGAACTCGAAGAGTCGTTCTGTCTTTCTAGTACTCCTCACCTCCTCTAGTTTGTGTCTTCTAAACTATCGAGTCTGTTCTTAAATTTCTCAATAAATTAAAGTAATTTCTTTTCCTAAACACTTTTCCTAAAGTTGTTCTACTCATACAAAATAATGGACCCTCCATTCCCTAAATCATCACAAAAATAGAAACTTCTAAGTGACTTTAAGAAGCAAGTTATCATTAGGAGGCTTAAGGGTTAAACATTACCCCTACTGAAAGTTAGAGACCAACAAGCGAAGAAAGCCAAAGGCGCTGCTGTCAACATTCATCCCAAAAAGAGTGGGGCTACTCAACTCAAGGCTTTGAGAGTACAAAAATAAATAAAAAGCTCGCTAGGACGAATCTCCTCAAATCGTCCTAGGCAAAAATAGAGCATCAAAAAAAAAAAAAAGAGAGAAAGAAAAACTCCCAAGCCTTCATCGCCCCACAACAAGGATGGAATTTCAACAAAGGCAAGAAGGACTCTCCCACAAAGAAGAGGAGTCAAGTGATACCAACAAAAGAAAAGAGGATTCCTCAAAATCCTCCTACATCAAGTGAAGAAGACTTTCAGTATCAAGAAAAATGTTTACCCTTAAGTCATACTAATGATTGGCTTTCTCCTCAATCTTGTTTAGAAATTTCTAGATGAAGCACGGTTCATTAAAAGGTAGAATAACTTTTCTAGATCTTTGAGCCAAGAAGCGTTTCTCGTTGAGTCTAGGGGCTTCCTGTTAGCCACTCTCATACACATTTTTGAAATCCAAGCATCAAAACTGGGGCTTCCTAACCTTTCCTCCCCCAGTCAATTTCTATTTCAACTCTTCAAAATAATCAAATCTGCATTAGGGGCTTTCCTCTTTGCTCCTCACTCTCATCATCAGAAAATACACTTCTCCCAAAAGTCAATGCTTGGATCACCTTCCAAAGAATAGAGTCCGCCTCTCCTCAACTAAAATCTCATCTCTCTCTCCTCAATAAGATTCTCTACTCTGAGTTCTCTTCGAGTTAACATACTAATTTCAAAACAAGAAAAAAAGAAAAAAAAAGACGCCAAAGAGATGCCCGCTCGATTGAAAACCCGAAAGGGCGGTCTAGGCAAAAACCAGGGTGCGTCACTAAGAAAAAAAATCAAAGGACAAAGGGGGACTATCCTTCAGCCTTCTTCATCAAACATCATTTCGATCATCTTCAAATCAAAATCAACAAGGAGTCTTCTTCGATCACCTTCAAATCAAGAGAGCAGCTTCATAAGCCTGTTCACAAAGTCATCTGTAGTCGTTTGCCTCCTAGAGACAAGACTCAAGGAGAAGTAAGAATGAAGATTCTCAACAGACCTAGATGTGTTCACACAAGGATACTCATCAAAATTCTACAACAATTCAGCCTTGCTGACTAGCAACAGATTCTGCATAAACCTGATTTGGTCCCAACTTGTCAAACACAAGTCCACTCCTATAGTTCACCCATCTCAAGTACAAATCCATACACATGTCCCTACATCTCTATATACCATATACTCATACATAAACTCACCACCAAAATGACCAACCGGCCATTTACACGAACAGACGTGAGCGCCACCACGTAAGTCCAGTTGAACAACTAAAATCTGAAAAAAAAATTCTACTTGGAATCTTTATGTGCTGACAGGTACAGAAAGGTAAGAATCCTTCGGGTCCATCCGAGACCAGCATGCATATATCCTTGCATTACAGGGGCCGACAGAACCTCCATCTCAACCGACAACTTCAAGTCCGTGACCTCGGCGACATCAACAAAGTCTGTGATGGCAGCAACCTCAAGTCCGTGACCTCGGCGACACCAGCAAAGTCTGTGACGGTAGCAACTTCAAGTCCGTGACCTCGGCGACATCAACAAAGTCTGTGATGGCAGCAACCTCAAGTCCGTGACCTCGGCGACATCAACAAAGTCTGTGATGGCAGCAACCTTCAAGTCCGTGACCTCGGCAATCTCAACAAAGTCTGTGATGGCAGCAAACTTCAAGTCCATGACCTCGGCAATGACAACAAAGTCCGTGACCTCGGCAACGACAACAAAGTCCGTGACCTCGGCAACAACTTCAAATTCTGTGACGGCAACAAACTTCAAGTCCGTGACCTCGGCAACAACAACAGGAACGTCAGTAACCTCGGGCGGCACACTTCAACAACTTCATCAACAAATGGGTATCTTCAGAATTGGGTCAAGTCCTTGATTCCTCAGTATGATTTTACCTTTTCAAAAAAAAATCCCTCTTCGATTTTCAAAAATGCTTTTCAAAATACCTAAAATAGCCTTTTTAGTGTTTTGGAGTCGAACTACGTTTGGTCTGATTCTCTCTTAGAGATACGTAGGCAGCCGTGCGGAACGACCATCCCAATGTTCAGAATGATGTCTTTTCTATCGACGAAACTTCTTCTTTCATAAGACCTGTCACCGAGGGGCTCTGTAGACACCCCATTCTGAACCAATAATTCATGATTACACTACTCTTCGTCTCTCTTTTATGTTTTGATGAAAGCATATCAGTTTCGTCATGTTTCGTTAAGTTTCTAACTAACCTCGTTAGTTTTGGACCCTAGCTTGACTAACGGAATAAGCGAAGAGGACAAAATAGTCATCGAGACTAGATATCTCGCACGAGATATCATATCTCGCGCGAGATATCCCTCGACAGGATGTGCGAGAATCGGGAATTCTTCTCCGTCCCAAACTCTTTTCTTGATAAACCTCATCTAATCCGGTTCTCCAATCAGAATTGAGTTCTGGAAGCTTCCTAGGAGTGTTTTACCTCTCCACCTCTACCTCTTAAACCCCTATAAATACTTGGTGACTTCCAAGGATCAAGAGGTCCAGATTCCACACAACACACACAATTTGTTGGTTTCTCTCCACGAAAGATTCCTTCAAATCACTCACAAAACCTCCCTAAAATCACGTAAAGTTTGTTTATCAACCCTGTTGATCAACAAACATCCAAACCCGAATCAAGGATTGAGGCGAAGCTCTGTCCGTATCAAGATTTGACTCTCATATTGAGTCGAAACTCTGCCCAAATCACTTCTCGATCGAGAAAACATCTTAAGAACCACGTTCTAAATCAAATCCTCCCTAAACTAGGTAAACTCCTATACTTTTACTCTTTTCTTCTTAATCTCTCTCTATTGGCTTTTAGAGTGGTGTAATCCCATCAAAAGGATTAGCCTAGAGTCCCTTCAATCGATGAAGGCGATCTCGAAGCGTACAATCCGACATTCCTAATCAAGAAATTGATTAGGGTTTTCTTGTTCTTTATTTAATTAGTAATTAAAAAGATTGATAATACTCAATTGGCAAGACCGATCTCCGGATTGGGTGGAATGGATGCTCCTCGACCTACCCATTCGATAACTTAACCCCCGAACCCTCAAATCTCTTTTTAAGGTTTTTCTTATTGTTTTCCTAAATAAATAATAAGTGGCGACTCTGTTATTCGAAAAATTCACGCATCGCTACACTACTGTTTACTGATGAAGAATGGTGGCTGCCGGAGGACTTAGGCCACTTGATGATGCGGGAAAACTGTAGCTGCCAAAGGACTTAGGCTACTGTTTACCGATGAAGAATGGTGGATGCCGGAGGACTTAGGCCACTTGATGATGCGGGAAAACTGTAGCTGCCAAAGGACTTAGGCTACTGTTTCGATGAAGAATGGTGGGCTGCTTGGGAGGACTTAGGCCACTTGATGATGCGGGAAAGCTGTAGGCGCCAAAGGACTTAGGCTACTGTTTATTGATAAAGGATGGTGGCTGCCGGAGGACTTAGGCCACTTGATGATGCGAGAAAACTGTAGGCTCAAAGGACTTAGGCTCACTGTTTCTTGATGAAGGATGGTGGGCATCGGAGGACTTAGGCCACTTGATGATGCGGGAAAAGTGTAGCCGCCAAAGGACTTAGGCTGCATCGATGAAGAATGGTGGCTGCCGGAGGACTTAGGCCACTTGATGATGCGGGAAAACTGTAGCTGCCAAAGGACTTAGGCTACTGTTTACTGATGAAGAATGGTGGCTGCCGGAGGACTTAGGCCACTTGATGATGCGGGAAAACTGTAGCTGCCAAAGGACTTAGGCTACTGTTTACTGATGAAGAATGGTGGCTGCCGGAGGACTTAGGCCACTTGATGATGCGGGAAAACTGTAGCTGCCAAAGGACTTAGGCTACTGTTTACTGATGAAGAATGGTGGCTGCCAGAGGACTTAGGCCACTGTTTACTGATGAGAACCAAGCGATTAAAAGATTGGGATGATCATTGCTAAGGCTTAGAGAGGAGTCTTGTCTCCTAGGCTTAAGGCTAGGGTTTAGAGAGGTATTTGTCATCTAGGCTTAAGGCTAGGGTTTAGAGAGGTATTTGTCATCTAGGCTTAAGGCTAGGGTTTAGAGAGGTATTTGTCATCTAGGCTTAAGGCTAGAGTTTTAGAGAGGTTTTTTGTCATCTAGGCTTAAGGCTAGGATTTAGAAAGGTGTTTGTCATCTAGGCTTAAGGCTAGGGTTTTAGAGAGGTTTTTTGTCATCTAGGCTTAAGGCTAGGGTTTAGAGAGATTTTTGTCATCTAGGCTTATGGCTAGGGTTTAGAGAGGTATTTGTCATCTAGGCTTAAGGCTAGGGTTTAGAGAGGTATTCGTCATCTAGGCTTAAGGCTAGGGTTTTAGAGAGGTTTTTTGTCATCTAGGCTTAAGGCTAGGGTTTAGAGAGATTTTTGTCATCTAGGCTTAAGGCTAGGGTTTAGAGAGGTATTTGTCATCTAGGCTTAAGGCTAGGGTTTTTAGAGGTATTCGTCATCTAGGCTTAAGGCTAGGGTTTAGAGAGGTATTTGTCATCTAGGCTTAAGGCTAGTGTTTAGAGAGGTATTTGTCACCTAAGCTTAAGGCTAGTGTTTAGAGAGGTATTTGTCACCTAGGCTTAAAGCTAGGGTTTAGAGAGGTATTGGTCATCTAGGCTTAAGGCTAGGGTTTACATTTGTGGTAAGTCTGAACAAGGCAATTTGAGCAGAAAGGTTATGGTTTAATCAAGGCGAGGCTGAGTAGGTGTCTATGATAGAAGATGGGATTGGATGAAGTTTGATGTCCAGAGATAAGAGGTAGGACCGAGTCATCTTGAGAGTCAGAGAGAGGCGTCTTTGATAGACTTGAAGAGTTTGAAAATTTATGGAGACCAAAGAGTGATTTTGTAAACAAGGTGCCAAGGAGGGTGGCATTTTGAAAGTATGTTATTTTGATAAGGAGGCCTTATGATTAATTATGTTTCTAACTAACTCAAAGAGTTTGCCACATGCTGATCTTGAAGACAAGTGATGCCCTTATTGCTAGATATGACTTCGTTGGAGCCCTGATTCTTGTTAGAGCCCCTGGCCTTTTCTGAAGAACCACATAGTCGACCCATTTCCGTTGAGGGGAGCCTCAATGTTTGATGAGGTGACCGTGGCGAAGCTCCAGTCGATGATGCAAAGCAAACCCGAAGGGAATCTGGTAAAGAGAGCCTGAGAGAACAGCTTAACAAAAGCCCCAGCTTGGAGAGATTCAATGTATCCCTATTGCAGACAGAGTCATCTTGTGGAGGCGACCCCTCGTTTCGAACAATAGTCAATCAGTCGCTGGATAAGACTTGGAAATGTATATGTGCAAGGGAACATTTTTCGAAGGTGGGAATGGATCCCGAATTCGTGTATGGCACTCTCGCTTTTGGGTTTGACTCTTTTGGGAGAGTATAAGCATCACAAGGTGGGGAAAAGTGTATGGAAGCCCCTATGACGGACGAAGAGCAGGTGTTTGGCTCTATTTTCCTATGATGTAGAAAAAGAAGACTTGTCAAGACATTTGAAGAGTTGTTTTATTCATAATTATATTTTGGTTGCTCGAGAATGGACCTCACTGATTGGTTTATCAAATTCCAATTATATAAGTAAACAAATAATGACTGCTTTGATTTGAAGCTGGAATAAGAGAGAGAAAATTGATTGATGGTGAAATCGGGCTTTTCTTTAGAAGGAGTAGGATGTTCCGTTGTTGCTTCTTTGCTACGGGGTTACGTGATAATTTTCGTGCGGTACGCCACTTTGCATTGATCTTCTTTATGAGAAAGCATGAAAAATAGAAAAAGATTGGGGTGGAAGAAAAGGTGGGAATTTGACTGATTATAGCCCCTTCTATTTTTCTGTCTTTCAAGTTAAGATTCGCTGTTCCTTTGTTCTCGCAAGCCGAGGGGAGTAGTCCCTGGAGCACGTCTCCTTGCTTTTACCAGAGTGCCGCTGAGAGGCACAGATGCGAAGCCCCAGTGAGACTTTTGCAGACAGTGTTTGAGGAGTCGAATGAACGAATTTCAAGAATAGGGCGAGTTCCCAAACTTGGCGAGAGTATGCAATATGCTCACGTAGGATAACAAGTGACTCAAAAATCTGAATATGCATTTCTTTTAAATAATCTTTTGAGAATGCCATCCGGTAGCGGTTGTAGCTGGGCTTTGGGTTGCGATCGATTATTAGGTGATTCTTAACATGATCTCTTAAAGTGAGAGGTCGGCTAGGCCTTTTGCTGAGAGGTTGGTTTGAGGGATGTGTTTGGGATCTTTAAGGTGAAGGGATTTTCCTGTTGTTGCTTCTTCAGAACCTCTAAGAGTGAGGTTAACTTTGATTTTGACAAGGTCAAGGGTGGTGATGGAATCCTCTAAAAGTGAGAGGATGGACTTGGAATTGGTTTACGCGATTTGTCCAAGAGGGAATCTTTGTTGCTTCTTCTCGTGAGTTTGTTGTGATTTCAGCAGGTAACTTGATCACGATAGGACCTTCACTCGATGTCTCATTTTCACAACCTTTGAGATGGGAGGTTCACTTCGGAGTGATGGAGGGTTTTTTTTTTGACATCCTCTTCTCGAGAAAAGCCTTCGGATTTGTTTGCTCGCGATAGCCCCTAGTGTATGCCTTAGGATGCGTTTACCTTTTCCCTCTTGGGCTTGGAGGTGGTCCCTTCGAGGGAGCCCCTTGTATGAGTTTCTTTTGCATTCCGCCTTTCTTGAGCTTTGTGAGTCAGGGGAGCCCCTAGTATGGGCTTCTTCCTTAGGGTTTCAAAACTTGCCGATCTTGAAATGAAAGGGTATTATTTAGTGAGGATAAGGTTATGGCTTCCTATGGTGAGAGGTTCAAGCTTCAATCGCTACTGGATAGCATTCTCAAAAGAGTATTTAAAATAAATGCAAACTCATTTAACCGACTCATTAAGTAAGGCAAAATATATTCGGACCATGAGAAAGACATGTGAGCATATTCAACGAAAGCTTATCTATCAAATGGAAAATCAGAGGAGACGTGAGATTGGGGGGTTGGTGAGCCCCAAGTTGACATTCATGTAGCACTTATGAAGGATAAGAACAACCCCTTGCATTTTGTAGTGGCGTGAGCATCTATTCTCTGATGATGAGCAACAACGGTCTTTGTGCTTGTCTTGACTA
This sequence comes from Adenophora triphylla var. japonica, assembly GCA_022495995.1. Taxonomy (NCBI): domain Eukaryota; kingdom Viridiplantae; phylum Streptophyta; class Magnoliopsida; order Asterales; family Campanulaceae; genus Adenophora; species Adenophora triphylla. The sequence continues at coordinate 120,699 of JAFEMH010002257.1, read as the reverse complement.
TATGGAAAGGAGGTCAAGTGGGGGAGAGTGTATTTGGGGAAGTGTATGCTCGAGAAAGCACAGAGGGCACGTACAAGGAGAGGGTCTGGAGATAGTGTACAAAAAGTATATGGTGGAGTATGGAGAGAGTGTATGAGAGAAAGGTGCATAGAGATGGTGTATATGAGGAAGGGACGGTGAGTTGTTCACTCCAATCAAAGCATTTGTTATTTTGAGATTAATTGTTTACTTTGTTATTAGCCGGTGAATTTATCAGTGAGATTAGCAATCAAGTGATAATTATAAATAAGACAATCTTCTTGAAAGTAATGCGAGATTATGTCTCAAGTCTAGAGAGAAAGGAAAGAAAGACTCTTTTATTATTGAAGTAACTATTCCAAAGTGGACATTACATACCAATGCCCAAAGTGGACGTAAGAAAGACACACTAGAACCTACAAGACTGAATGAATCTAAATCCTTCCTTGAAGTACGAGGGCTTCTTCATCAATGAGGCCTTGGTTGATCAAACTTTGAATCAAGTGTTTCAGCTGCTTACAGTTGTCAGTGGTATGCCCAACGTACTTGTGGTTTCTGCAAAACTTGTAATTCTCGAGCGGCTTGATCAAACTCTTTCCCACCAAAATGTCGAAGAACTCACCCACGGGCATTCCTAAGTCATCAAACTGCTCCTTGTCGATCTTCTTCCCTTGGATTGAATTTGGGGGTGACTCGGGTATTGGTGCCCTTCGTTGGTTGGTGGCCATAGTAGGCATCCTGAATGAGAAATTTTGATGTGTTGAACCATAAGTGGGACCACAAGCATGTGGATGGTAGGGACTCTGGAATTGAATAGGAGGAGGAACTCTTCTCAAGTATTCTTGAATGTAAGACAAATGGCGCTGCTCAATTTCATGCATGTCTTTGAGGAGGTTGATCACTCCCACCCTCATGTCTGAGACTTCTTTAAGGGCTTCAATGCTTTTCTCCATAGACATGATGTAGAATTCTGTAAGAACATATGGCAGAGTCAAATCAATGAGTTGAATTAGACTCATAATTAATCTTAAGGCATCTTTGAGAAAATAGTTGATCTCCACAATTTGAGAGTTTGACCGGGCTGAAGTTGCCTACGTAACCCTTACCATTTAAGGTACGAGTCTCAGGTCACCGTAGTTCGAGGGGGGCCCTGATTGATTATACAACCAGGGTTAAGTTTAGAGAAAGATAGAGGATGAATGTAAAAGAGGAAGAGGAAGATGACTCGATCCTTGGTCAAATATAAGTGAGGGTGATCTAGACGAGCTAATCGGACTTGGATGAGAATTGGTCTTGATTGGCTTAGGTAGGCCCTAGATGGTGGTTTGATCTAGATAGGTCGAGAGATGTTTGATCTAGGTGGGTCTTTGGCTGAAGGGTGCTAGAGATAAAGGGTCTAAACTATGGATGGTTTTAAGACTAAGGGGTAGAACTTTGAAGGGTCCTAACTTGAAGGATGTAGACCATGGGTGGTCTAAGGTAGAGGAGTGGACCATGGATGGTCCGAGAGATGAGAGGTGGACCACGAAGGGTCCCAAGTGGAAGGGTGGACCTTTAATGGTCCTAGATAGAGAGAGTGGACCTCGAAGGGTCCTAAATTGAGGAGTGGACCTTGAATGGTCCAAAGTAGAGGAAGTGGACCTAGAAGGGTCCAAAAGATGAGAAGTGAACCTTAAATGGTCCAAGATAGAGAGAGTGGACCTATGGTAGTCCATAATAGAGGAAGTGGACCTCAGAGGGTCCTAGAAATGAGGAGTGAACCTCAGAGGGTCCTAGAAATGAGGAGTGGACCTCGGAAGGTCATAGAAATGAAGAGTGGACCTCGGAGAGTCCTAGAAATGAGGAGTGGACCTCGGAGGGTCCTAGAAATGAGGAGTGGACCTCGGAGGGTCCTAAATTGAGGAGTGGACCTCGGAGGGTCCTAGAAATGAAGAGTGGACCTTGGAGGGTCCTAGAAATGAGGAGTGGACCTCGGAGGGTCCTAGAAATGAGGAGTGGACCTCGGAAGGTCCTAAATTGAGGGATAGTTAAGCATTTTATTTACAAAAAAGCCCTCTATTTTTTATAGAACCTACTCTTGGTTGGAAGGGATACCCCTTTTTCGCAACTAAAGGTCCTAAAGTGGTGGATCCTAACGACTAACCGTCACATATAGACATTTAAGATGATATTTATGGGAAGTACTACAGACCTATGATAAGACAAGATCTTTTAACAAGCACTCAACCTTACATGGCACGTCCTTTAAAAGGAAATCAATTTTTTAGTGCTCTTTTCTCTCTATAGATCTTGACTTATCACTGATTCGTAGTGACTTATCATAAAGACCTTATTAATTGTCTATATGAAAAAGCTAGTCAAACCAACCGGTCACAGGGAGTGTACTCCTAACAAAGTGGGTGACACAAGGGTTAGGTTTCAGGCTCCCACCGTGCAGCCGAAGCGCACTAATGAGTGGATGACCAAGTGAGACTCGGAAGGGAGGCGACATGATCACCACACTTCCCGCACTTTGGCTTCTCCGATGGGTTAAGGGTGTCTGTGCAGTGTGAGACAGACTTTAGTGGTAGTGTGAGGCAAAAAAAGTCTAATTCTTTTTAAGAGAAAAAAGAGAAAGATTTTATTTTAGGAGATGCATGCATGCAATGCAACAATTAAGAATAAAGAAAATAAAAAGAAAGCAAAATACAACACCACAAAGGAAAACGAAAGTCTGACCCACTAAGTTTGAAAAAGTTTCAAAACAGTCCCCAGCAGAGTCGCCACTGTGAATACCCCGTCCCGATGCAACGCGCATTCGGAGGTTTAAAATAAATAATCATGGAAGTCGGACCGAAATGGGATATTCATTAAGTGACACTCGATTTAAACCATATTAAAAATATTAGTTTAATTTTATGAGAGTCGCCACGCCGCTTTGATATAGCCCAAAGCATTGAAAAAAGGCTAAATATGTAATTGGGTTCGGGGGTCAAGTTACAACAGAAGAAGAAACGCTATCACTCCTATTGCACGACGGATCGGTCTTAATAGCATATGGGGTGTTGGTTGTGTGTGGTGTTTACAGGAATAGATAGGAGGAGCGGGATCATGCATAAGGAGGAGGGGAGAGAAAGAAAATGGTTTTGATGATCACATCCTAGGACCCTTTGATTAGACCCTTGAAAGGTGTACTAATCAACGTCCATTATTGGAGAATTGTTGATCATGGGAATAATTATTACTAAAGGAAAGGGAGAGAAAGTAGTTCCTAGGTCTAGTAAGGGCTTGAGTGCAAACCCTAGACCATCCTCGGCTATTGTAAGTACCCCAATCTGGATCACCCTCTTCCGAGCACATGGGAAACACCGCAGACTCACAAACACAGTCTCGAAGACCTCTAGCACTCAAAACCCTCAAAATCCCCTCAGCCAAACCAAGGGAGGAGCCTTTCTGGGATAAAAAGGGATAAAAGGACCTTTTGGGAATTTTCAGGAAATTGGAAAAGCATAAGTGGTCCGTACGGACCTCTTTGTTGCAATAATTACTGAATCCCCTTAAAGTCCACAATATTCCCTCAAATCCCGGAGAAAATCATTACCCCCATGCATGGTTGGTCCGTACGGACCTCTTTGCATGCTGAGATGGTCCGTACGGACCTCTTTGCACAGGGGACACCATCATTCCAGAATATTCACAATTATTACAGATTCCCTCAAATCGAGGAAAACTAAAATTCTGGATAACCTACAAGGTCCGTACGGACCTCTTTGCACAAAATCTACCACTATAAATAGAGGGCTCCCCCTCCCATTTCATTCACACCTCCTTCTTCTCTTCTCTCCCTAAGCCTTCAGGCTCCCCCTCTAAGACCCTTCGAGGCAATCCCGGCCCCTTTCGGATCCTTCCGAGGCCTTCCGAGCTCCCTTGTGGTGCTCCGAAGCCTCTCCGAGCGCTCCCGCGATGCTCCCGCGTTTCCCCGAGGCACTCTCGAGGTACTCTGAGGCCCCTCGTGGTACTCCGAGGCCTTACCTGGTCTTTCCCAATGTGTCCCGGCTCTTTCCGAGTCAAACCGGTAGCTTGAACGCACACCGAAACTCTGTCCGAGTGACTCCTTCCATCCCAACGCACGCCGAAACTCTGCCCGAGTAATCCCTGCGATCCCAACGCACGCCGAACCTCTGCCCGAACGCAGCCTACAATCTCAACTCATGCCGAAACTCTGTCCACAGACAACCGGCCCCTCTCGAAGCAATCCCGATCCGTGCCGGAATTATTCCATCCTCAAACACTATTCCCCAGCGGAAGACAGACACGAACCAACATTGGTAAGGCTTCCTTCCATTACTATTTCAATACATTTCAATACATAGTGTACAATGTAGACATCCAATATAGCATGCATTTTTAAAAAAAGCACACACACACACACACACAACATTTAAAGAATATTAGGGGTATCCGAAAGACTCGTTTTTACGAGGCGACTCGGGTGAGCTCTAAGATTCTAATATTCTCTTCCCGAGGAGTCATCTGACCTCCGAACTCAAAATCTCATCACATAAAAAACAGTTTATTTTTAAACTGATACCCTTTTTCAATGTTTTGGGCTTAATAAAAACGGCATGGCGACTCTACAATTGCGAAAACAAACGGCGAGACACCTCCAACACGCTAAAGCGGAATAAGCCAGATGCCGGGGCGCGAACGCGCTGCCTCTCGGATCCGGGTGACTTTCCTGAAAAGCGACAAAATGCGAGATGCCGGGGCCTCCGCGCGCGAGCCGGATTCGGGTAATTTCAGTTGGCGACTCTGCTGGGGAAAATTTTGTTTTAAAATCTTTTTAAACAAAACAAAAGATTTTTAAAACGATGATGAGGGTCAAACTTTCATTTTACCCTTTCTTTAACTGTTGTGTGTGTGTGCACGTGTTTATTTTTTATTTTACAAAAAAATAAAAATACAAAAAAATGCATCAATATACATCTGTGCATACATTTAAAATTCTTCAAAAAAACTTGTTTTACTCGAGAAAAGAATTTTAGAGACCGCACTACTCGGGCTTCTTTGCCTCGGTTACACCGCACACTACGCCTGCTTCTTGCCTCGGTTACACCGCACGCTACGCGCCTTCTTTGCCTCGGATACAGGCACACTACAACCCTTAACCCGGAGTGGTCTCGGTTGCGATCCGTTTGGTCTTCCTAGGCCTCTCGGATGCGCACGGGATCATTCCAAACATCCCATCCTAGCGGCGTCAACCACACGTTTGAGTCTTGAGTCACACTCTGTCCCGGACTCGGTTGGTTTTACCCGGTCCGTGTCATACGGCTGGATACATATACCATGCCGGCCATTTTACGAGTCAAGTCTCGGAACTCAAGATCCCTTGCGCAAGCAAAGCGATGAAAGGTCATGCTAAAATCTTGACACGATCTTGATTTCGAAGCTACACCCAGACGATGTTCCATCCCGGATATACATCCATGCTCACCTGACACCATGTCATCACGCCTTTGATACGTCGGCCATGACGATATGACCCGGCCAACGCCTAACGTCACGGATCCCTTGCGCAAGCAAGGTAAAGAAGGTCATGCCGAACTCTTGACACGATCTTGACTCGGTGGCCGGCTCGGTTCACTATTCACATGGCTAACGCATCAAAACGAACATGACAGGCTCGGTCCTTAGGTTCGATTTTTCCTTTTAGGCCGGTGGAAACCGCTTGCCCTATAGGACCCTCGCCGTGTCCACCTGGGATGTCGAAATACGGGTGCAAAACGAGGGGCTTATAGCCGCACGAGATGGTCTCCCTTGACCCAGGATCTAGCATAGTTGCGAAAAAGAAGAGCAATCTTTTCCAACCTACCTAGGACTCTGAGAAAACATGTTTTAAGTAAATTAAAAATAATAAAAAAATATAAAAGAAGCGGAAACCGCATGCCACGTGAGCTTTCCCCCTTTTATCCCGAGAGGCCATTCCTGTGTCTAAACCTTGCCCGTCACCCCCTCCAGCTAACAGAGAGTGATCGAGAGTACCCGGGAACCCGTCTCCCGGTGTCAAAGCCGCAAGGTCCAACTTTCTTCCGGCTACGTCACCGGGACGGTCCATCAATTCCCCATGGCCAAGTCAGTGGATAACAACGATGAGAATGGGACCTTACCCCCAAGAAATTTCCCAACATTGGAAGAAGTTTGGCAGGTCCTCATAGCTATTGAGAAACGCCAAGGTGAACAACAAGCCTGGATCGAAGGCGCTATGCACCACTTCGGGACATTAGACACCCAACTACACAGGGCTTCCAAAGTCATGGCTGCTCCTGCGGCTTCTAACGTCTCTCATTGTCTCCCGAAGTCAACCTTTGTTGCCCTCGTACGAACCATGCGGTTATGACATAAGGCCACGGGACCCTCGGGGAAAGCTTGCCCATTCGGCCTCACTGAGGTCCGGTACCACCGCCGAACAATGAACACATACGGTGGGACGTCTGCGATTGCGGTGCTTGTGCGGAAATGGAATTCCGGGATGAAATGAACGAGGGCCGTCCTCGAAGAAAGAAGAAGCCATCTTCTCAACAAAAGGCTGAAGAAGAGGTATGAATCCGGTGATCCCAGTCGGAACCCTTGGAGAACCCTCGGGAAAGTTTGACTACTACGTCATCTACTCCGGCAAGTCTCCCCGGCCTAGCTACGCACAAGGCCATGGCAACGTACGCTCCATGATCAGTGGGGACGAGCTCCGCACCGCCACCGAAGGCCCGAAGGTCCGAGATACCCCGGCCCTGTCTTGGGAAGACCTCAAAGCCCTTGTGGACGTCTCCACAAAAGCTATGACGGTGAACGAATTGAAATGCGCGGTGCGGCCTACGCCAATCGGGGTCCTCCCACTACGAAATAGGAGAGACAAGCAAAACGGTAAGGCCGAAGTGAACGTTCGACACGTTCGGTCAAATCCCGATGAATCCTCCACGGGCGGACAAAGGCCGGCCATGCACGAGCCACGGGCGAAAAGGGGCCCTACGCCAAGAAGAGTGAAACCTTGGACCCAAAGGTGAAGATCTGTCTTAACACGGCTCAAGCGCACTCGGGCTAACATCTCGCTCTGGTCCTTACTCACTTCATCTTACCCGCACAAGCTCAAGTTGGAAGAAAGCTGGCCCAGACCATGGTTCCCATCACGGTGACACCTGATGAAGCGGTTCGAGATGATTGGCAATGTTAATTACGGCAACATCATCACTTTCACGAGCTCGACCTTCCAAAATTTGGGGGCGACCACAATGAGCCTCTCTACATAACAGTTCAAGCGGACGAGCGCCGTCTCCCTCGGGTTTTGGTAGATGGGGGATCATCCATGAATGTCTGCCATCCAAAATGATGGATCTGCTAGGGATCAAGCGGCGATCTAAAGCCCTCAACTCGGGCAATCAAGGCATACGACTCAACGTCCCGCCCGGTCTTGGGAATAGCCACCTTGAACTGTGGTTCGGAAAACAAATGGTCCGTGACTTCCAAGTCATCGACATCCCGATCACATTCACGCCATCTTGGGACGCCCTTGGCTACACCAGATCAATGGGGTGGCATCCACTCTCCATCAATGCTTAAAGTTCGTCCAAGGCACAGATCTAACCATCATCTACGGTGATAGCATAGTCACTGAAAGGACCAACACAAACAGCGTCCCGATCTTAGAGATCAAACACGACGATGATGGCATGATGCTAACAGGGTTCACCATCGAAAGCCCGAGGCCCGGGTATGCCACATAGACTGCCTTTGATTTGGGACAAGATCCCTCCCCCGATGAAAATGATGAAGCACATGAACTACATCCCGGGGCTCGGTTTGGGAAAATGCCATCAGGGTACCCAACAAATCATCCATATCAAAGAACAGAATACCCTCCATGGCTTGGGATACTTTCCTACTCCCGAACACATTGCGGAAGACAAGCGAGCTACACGGAAACGCTCCGCAGATAGCAAAAGAGGCTTGCAAGCAATCTCCGATCTTCATCCTTACAGCTTCGACATGACCAAGTACTTCATAAAGAAGGCCGGCAACTTGGGAGAAGATCCAGGAAAGGGAACAGAGCTGATCAATGCCAAACAAAGCTGGCCGACAACCATGGACAAGCTCCAGTGGAACCTGGCAAGATTCAGAGGCCTCAAGCCAAATCCCGTCCGAAGAGCATTTCTCGATACACCGCCTCTACCGGGATCCATGACCACCACTATTCACAACGAGTTTTGGTTCGGGAAAACCCCCTCTTTGGTAGAAGAACTCGAGAAACTCTCTGTCAACACTCCTGCCTTAAACAAACGGGACGAGTCTGCATTCGAGCTAGTAATGCCCAAGGCAAAAGCAAAAGACTCTGCAGACGATGCTTGGAACGAGCATTTGCTCCACTGCTCTTCAAAGAAGAAATCGAGATGCCGGATCTAATCGATTTTGTTTACGATAACTCTGTGATAGCCATGATTGGGAACGGTGACACAAAGCCTTTCAAACCCCGCCTCCTATCAAGCTCATTGCCACTCAATAAGCTGGGCCACCTTCTCGGACCAGCTGCCCGGCCAAAAAGGACATGATCGAACAACTTGGTCGACCTCTCGAGTCCTAGAGTCCGGTGTCAAAACTCATCTGAGTCCATTATCTTTGAATTTGAGTCTCTCGAGTCATCGATGGCCTCACGCCGAAGATTACGAACTCATTGCCAATAATGTATTCCCGTATGCTCTTAATGAATGCTTCGATCTTTTCGAGTATCCTCTCATTGCATCTTTAACAGCGATAAATTAACTAACACACAAACAGTTAATAACGATTCACTTGATAAAGAAGCAGACACATTAAACGAACAATACATTAAGCACATCTTTAAGCATGTTGTCAAACGAGAGAAAAATCGGGCCCAAGCTGCCGAGGAGGTTTTAACCAAAGTGAATTTGGGAGGCTATTTGAAGAGCGAAAAGAGACGCAAATCGGAAGTTTCTTCACCGGCCTGAGCAAGACGCATTGGTGCCTTTGCTCAAAGAATTCGTGGACGTGTTCGCTTGGTCTTACCAAGACATGCCTGGATTAGATCCAAACATTGTAGAACACAGGATTCCCTTGAATCCCAAGGCTAAGCCCATCAAGCAAAAGCTACGCCGAATCAAGCCAGAATGGTCTTTACAAGTCAAGGAAGAGATCGAGAAGATGCTCCGCGTCGGCTTCATCAGGGTGATCGAGTACCCCACATGGCTCTCCAATATAGTCACGGTCACCAAGGCCAACGGAAAAGTGCGTTGCTGCGTGGACTTCCGAGATCTCAACAAAGCAAGTCCCAAGGATGATTTTCCACTACCCAACATCGACATGTTGGTAGACACTACAATCAATTTCGAAGTCAAGTCCTTCGTGGACGGATTTGCCGGCTACAATCAAATCAAGATGGCCGAAGAAGATCAAGAAAAGACAGCCTTCACAACCCCAGGGAACCTATTGCTACACGGTAATGCCGTTCGGACTAAAGAACGGCGGGGCTACCTACCAACGGGCGGCAACCGCCCTCTTCCACGATATGATCCATAAAGAGATCGAAGTGTACGTCGATGACATGATCATCCACTCAAAGGGATCGGATGGACTGACACCTCACGAGACTTGAGAAAGTTCTTGAATCGCCTCAGAAAACACTCAATGAGGCTAAACCACGCCAAATGCACATTTGGGGTTAGCGAGCAAGGTCTTGGGATACATGGTCACCGAGAGAGGCATCGAGGTTGATCCTCAAAGATCAAGGCCATCATCGAAATGAGACCACCGCAAACTCGGACGAGAGGTGAAAAGCTTCATGGGCCGCTGCGGTATATCGGCCGCTTCGTCGACCAATTGACCTCCATGTGCGAGCCAATCTTCAAGCGATGAAGAAGAACGCCGACATCGAATGGAACTCGAGAATGCCAAGATGCCTTTGAAGAAATAAAGGCATACCTTGTGAGTCCTCAGATTCTCTGTCCTCCCCACGAGGAGAAGCCCTTTGTTGCTATACCTAGCTGTGGCCGACACCGCGGTTGGAGCCATGCTTTGTCAAGAAAAGAAGGAGTCACGAGTCGAAAGCGCCATCTACTTCGTCGGTCGAAAGTTTCAAGGCGGCGAACTCAATTACTCGGCCCTCGAGAAAACTGCGCGGCTCTGGTATGGGTTGTCGGAAAATTACGGCACTACATGCGATCGCACACGGTACACTTGGTTTCCAAAATGGACCCGATCAAATACCTCTTCGAAAAACCATCTCTGTCAATGAGGCTCGCCAAATGGTCCTTCTTCCTAGCAGAATTTGACATCAAGTACGTTAACCAAAAGTCAATCAAGGGACGGGCAATGGTGAACAATTGGGTGATTTCCCAGCCAGACGAGGCTCGAGGCCACTGAACCACAATTCCCGGATGAGGGAATCTTTGCACTCGAAGGCGAAAATCTATGGCAAGCTGTTCTTCGATGGAGCGGCCAACAAAAAAGGAAACGGCATCGGTATGCTCTTGAGTCGATCCCAGGACGAGCACACCCCAATCGCCATAAAGCTCAATTTCGAGGTAACCAACAATGCCGCCGAATATGAAGCTGTGTTGCGGACTACAAGCCGCACTCGAGAGGAATGTCCGAAACTTCGAAGTTTATGGGGACTCGGCCACGATCATCAACCAAGTTTCCAACAAGTGGAAAACCATAGACCCAGGCTTGCAAAAATACCATGCTGCATGGAGGACCTCATCACACAATTTGAAGAGGTCACCTTTCACTACTTGCCAAGAGACCGAAACCGGTTTGCGAGATGCCTTAGCCACCTTGGCTTCACTTGTGGAAATCCACGAAGGAAAAGCAATCAAACCCTTCAAAGTCGGACGAAAGGAAATTCACACTCTTGTTGTGAGATCAAACAGGAACAAGCCCATCAATGAGCCATGGTATAACCGGATCTTCCAATACCTCAAGAACGGGAAACCGCCTTCATGAACGAGGAAGGCCAACACGGAAGAAGGGTCAAAGCCAAGAGCAGCATGGCCCTAAAATGCCTCGCCTCTCACTTCGTCGTCCTTGGGGACATGCTATACAAGAAACGCTACCAAGGACCACTCTACTGTTGCATCGGCCCGGGGAAGAAGCAAGCGAGTTCATGAGCAGAAGTCCACAATGGGGCTTGCGGTCCCCACATGAACGCGAGCCACGATGCAAATCATTCTCGGGATGGGCTACTCTTGGATCTCCATGGAGCGGATTGCATCCACTTTGTCCGAAGCTGCGACAAGTGTCAACGGTTCTCCAACCTCAATCATCTACCTCCCCACGATCTCTACTGCATGACTACACCCTGGCCATTTGCCACTTGGGGAATTGACGTCATCGGGAAAATCGCTCCGCCAGGCAGCAACGGTCACGAGTTCATCTTAGTAGCCATCGACTACTTCACCAAATGGGTCGAAGCCAAGTCCTACAAGGTACTCACCTCCAAGAAAGTCGCACATTTCCTCAAGGAGAACATCATCTGCCGATACGGCATCCCGAATGAAGTCATATCAGACAACGGCTCACACTTCGAAGGGGAATGCGACAGACTGTTGGCCGAATTCAAGATCACACGCCACAAGTCTTCTCCTTACCGGCCACAAACAAATGGCGCCGTAGAAGCAGCAAACAAGACCCTCGAACGGATCATCCGAAAAATGACCACCCGAGGACGAGATTGGCCCGAGAAGCTGCACCTTGCACTTTGGGGCTACCGAACATCAGTCAGAAACGACCACGGGAGAAACCCCATTCGCACGACATACGGGATGGAAGCAGTCCTTCCCATTGAATTGGAAATTCCCTCACTCCAGAGTCTTCTTTGGAAAATGACGTCAACGAAGTCGAATGGCTCGAAGCCGACATGACGAATTGGCTCACGCTAGACGAGCGACGACTAAAGGCCATGGAACACGTCCGGAGCCTACCAAAGCGGGATGGCTAGAGCTTTCGACAAGAAAGTCAAGTCCCGAGACATCGGGGAAGGCGATGCGGTACTCAAAGAAAAGCCTCCCACTCGAACCAACCCACTGGGAAAATGGGAACCAACATGGATCGGCCCTTTCGTGGTTCAAAAGATCTTCTCGGAGGTGCCATGAAGCCAGCCAGACCTAGACGGCAATCCCTTCATGAATCCGGTCAACGGAAGCAAACTTCGCGAGATACTTCGCCTAAAGAAGAACAAGCTGTGCATCTATTGGCACTCCATGTAGTGTCGAACTACGCGAGACTGAGCCCTCTAGTCAGGAACGTAGGCAACCTTAATTGGTCCGGTCTAAAAACACACAAAAAAGTCAAAAGTTTGAATGTCAATCAAGACCTCCATCAAGCTACACACTTTCCGAGAGCACGCTCCCAACGTTACGTTGACTAAGTCAAACGACGGCGGCAACATCAAAGGACATCCTAAGGTCACTCAATGTCAAACGAATGACCCATGTCTGCTTCCAAGCCAGGGGCTTGTCTTCGCCCTCACGCGCTTCAAAAAAAAAAGAGCTCGAGCAAGGGCTCTCAAAAAAAAATAAAAAAAAATAAGAAGCTCAAGCAGAAGCTGCGAAAACGAGGTCAAGAGCCCAACGCCAACAAGAGGCAAGGAAGCTACGGAAAGGACCGTCAAAACGACTTGTCAGGGGATCATCCAACCTTTCAGCCAAACACAAAACCCAAGCAAAAGGGATTGCCGTCAGGGCCCGGGCCGCTTCAGTCCGCAAATGCAACAGAAAAGTCCCAAGATGGACGCCGTCAAGGTTCACAAAATACACAAAAGCGAACAAGAGATCTTGCGTCTCGACAAAGCTTTAAAAGTAAATCACAAATCACTAACGGTTACAACATTTCTTGATGAGTTCAAGCACGGTCTACTCTCAAGTTCACAACATGCTAAAAGACAGCTTAATACATTTAACAAATAATGTGTTTGCAATGCAATGAATGGATACCTAGGAGGTCATTCCGCGCCATCTGCGCTTGTCCCCTCGCCATTCTTCCCTTTCTTCCCTCGTCCCCGGCGAGTCTTCTTTCGCTCCACGCGAACCAGCTCTGCGTCTCTCAGTCCGAGATCTGGGGTCCTCCCCGTAGAGTCAAACAATCCAGCAGCTCTCAGGGCTTCATTCGCCCGTGCTTCGGCTCGGATCTCCTCTCTGCGAGTGCGCAAAGAGGACCTCTCCCCGTCGGTCGGTCAACTCTAGTCTCGTAGTCAAACAAAGTGTCTCCGTCACATCACGAGGGTCGAGACCGGGCTTCGGCACTCCTAAGGCAATAGCTACTACGGCAGCCGGGTCCCAGAATCGCTACACGCACGCTGCTCTCCAAAGCCACTTGGGACTGCCCAACACGCTGCTCATACCGGGCCGGAGTGCGAGTCGTCAATACGACACTCTCCCAGACGTCTAAGGAGCACCACGGGAGGGAAAGCGGAATACTTCCATACCCTCGAGAAAATACAAGAAAGCACACAGGCTGCCATACAAAGAGGAGCTATCTCCGTAGTAGCAAGGTCATCCCGGCCAACAAAGGCTCTGCTTCATCCCAGCTGCCGGGAAACAAGCGACGGAATATAGAAGGAGGACCAAGACAAACCTGGAACTACGACGACATAGGACCCTTCTGAAAGACCCTCCTAGTCTCAATCCCCGGTGAGGAACCCACCAACGGATCGATGCGTACCAAGCCGTGCCATCCATCTCTCCCGGGCGGGTGATCCATATCCAACACAAGAGGTCGGCGAGCAAATGACCACGGGCTAAACGACGTCGGAGCCTCGGGCATGGCACGAAGTCTCTCTCGCGGCCACAAGGTGAGCAAAGCGGGGCTTCCCCCTCTCATGAACCGATCCCCGGTCGCCGGACGGTCAATACCATGAAGAGTCTCCCCCGGCACCAACGGGACAATATCCTCTCCGGCTCTGCGGTGCCCAACCACATCTAGCAAAGCGCCATCGCAAATGCGAGGAGGCGACCATGAAAAGCGTCGCCATCACGTACAAGGCAACCGCGTCCCAAGAGACATCACTCTCATCATTAACCATAAACCGCTCCGGCGGCTCGGAAATATCAATATGACCCGAATCAAGGATCATGCCTGCACTTCTTCCAACGAAGTATGAAGAAAGCACATAAGCTTCACGCTCACGGCGCCACCAATCAAAGGAAGCGAGATGGCCTCCACCTCCGGTCCTCCAATCAAAGCCCGAAAATCCTCGAAAGTGGGCACCATTTCATTGTAGGAAAAGCAATACACATGCCTCCTAACATCCCAGAACTTTGCGGCAGCCCGCAACAACTCCCAATCAGGAACCAACTCCTTAAAAGACCAAATCGAGCAAAGACGAAACCTTACCTCGAAAGCCCGTCTCTGATGCCTCATACGGCGTCGCATCCACGTTTTCAGCTGCTCAAGAAAGTGTGCTTGCCTCTCTGCGAAAGCCTCGGCAAAATGCAGGAACGTACGAAGAATCCATGGCAAAAATGGAGGTTCCTAGAGAAAATGGGGAGAAAGCTCGAAAATGGCTGCAAATGGGGAATGGGGAAAGACCCGGACCTTTGGAAAGCATTTATTTCCTTCCCAAAAGCAAGGTTGGTCCGTACGGACCTCTTTGCAACCTAGGTCTGTCCGTACGGACCTTATTGCATCTTGGCCCCACTTTCTCAGCAAACGGTACAACAACCACTTTGTTCCCGGCGGGACCTTGCTCCAAAGTTGCCCAAACAACGGCCAAAAGCCATTTCCGGCAAACATACACTACCCACAAACGCACTCTCGGCTCACGTGGCATGCCAAATAAAAAAATATATAGCAACCATTCCTAGGACAATTCAGGGAATCACAAAAAAAAAGCGACATTACATCTTAAAATGAAATACTTTTGCCATGCAAATACAAGTGTTTTATTACGGGTACCCATAAATGTACATTTGCTAAAAAAAAAAAGAATATATGGAAAGAGGGAAAGCAAATGAACCCTAATCCGAATCTTCACCATCATCATCCTCACCAAGATCCTCAAGCGAGAAGTCGGGCATCCCGGTGAAGTCGCCAGCCACATCCTCGTCATCAGTGCGAGCCCCCTCGGAGGTTGGTACTCAAAGTAAT
Source organism: Adenophora triphylla var. japonica (assembly GCA_022495995.1). Taxonomy (NCBI): domain Eukaryota; kingdom Viridiplantae; phylum Streptophyta; class Magnoliopsida; order Asterales; family Campanulaceae; genus Adenophora; species Adenophora triphylla. The sequence continues at coordinate 105,555 of JAFEMH010002257.1, read as the reverse complement.
CGAAGGATCAAATCCGACGAAAGGATCAAAGAAGGAAGGCTCGACGAACCCTCACCTGTGCATCTGCGGAGGAAAGAAGCTGGTAAAGTGCAGCGACCTCGGAGCTCCGAAGACGTCCGGCATCCATGCTATGCCGCCCCGCGAAGGTCCCTCTGCGTGGCTCCGGCTCGGCTCTCGGTGGAGGAACATCTGAGAATGCCTCGAAGGCATCGGCGTGTCTGCCGGCACACGTCGCGAAGACCGGCAAGACATCTTCGACGCCATCTTCTTCGCGAAAGACCGCATCGCCACGTAACGGCGGGTCGGCATGTCAAAAGGCCCTCCCGGGACTGCAAGCAAGCGACGAAGAAACGCTCGGCAATACGGTCATACTCGACAACAAAAAAGAAAAATACGAAAAGATGCCAAGATGGAAAAGAGTAAGCACACTCACCGGTCTATCGGGATCCACTCGGTAGGCGGCGGGAGCTGCTCGGGGACGGAGTACGAGACACCCTCCTCCTCGAGGAATCCCCACGAACATACGTAAAGTCCGGCCCGAGCACCGGAACCTGCAGGGGACCTGCGGACCGGCCTCCCTCTCCCTCGCCCGACACACTGTGGCGTCCTCGGCTTCCTCCTCACGAAGGCCCCATACTCCTCTCGATACAAAACAAACTCCTCGGCACCCACGCCGCCAAGATACCTCTCAAAATCCAACACATCCATATCCGGGAATCCAACATCCCAAAGGAGGGTCCCTCGGAGCCAAGGGAAGCATACCGGGCCATCTTTGCCCGAGAAGACCCGCTCTCCCGAAATACATGACGTCGCAAGTCGGGCCTCGCGGCATCTTCATTGCCGTCACCGGGGGAGCCCCCTCGAAATCATCGGCCTCATATCGAGCCCCGAGGATCTGAGAACAAACCTCTCGGGCTATCTCTCTCCAAATGCTCTGCACCTCCCGTAGGAAATCGTGAGCTTACCCCTGTGGTCCTCCTCCTCCTCGTCGGGCGGGCCCGGCCTAACATAGCGGGATCTGCGCTATGGCCCCAGGATCTCTATCCCGGGAAGCTTGAAAGATCTCATAGAACCACACACGTGACAAAAGCGAGAAAAGGCTCGGTGCAAAAGAAAACGGAGAAACGACAAGTTGCTAAATCAAAAACAACAATGAACTCATACCTCCAAAGCAAAATCAAAACAAGCCAAGGAGCGCCACACCCCTAAACCGATCCAAGGAGAAGTAAAGCTCGGCCAAGCTCGCCTCGCCCCAAGAGATATCACAAACTCTCTCCAAATCAATCGAAGCTCTCAGTGAGCAAAAGGAGCCGTAGTCGAGTGGTTCGAGAACAAAGTCTCGGAAAGCGCAAACCACGGGAAGGAGCGCGCCGAGTGCTCCGCCGATCACTGGCCGGTACCCCGAACATAGGCCCCAATGCGCCGTGATCCTCATCTCAACATCACTATACAACATGCCAAGACCCCTGCGAGGAACAGGCGCAAAGCCCAGCGGCTCGGTCGGCCACGTCCTCGGCAATCATATCTCGCCACCGCCTTGGCCCTCCTTTGAAGGAAAGCCCGGTGATAGCGGCAAAGTCCGTGGGCGTCACCGTCACCTCTCCCGGCTCGAGATGGAAGGTGTGGGTGGTATCCCACCAATACTCGAAAGGCCAAGGAAGATGCTCTTGTTCTTCCTCGTGTCGAAACCCGGCCAAGTTCTCCACGAACACGCCCGGGCCGAAGCATAGACCGGCCTCCTGGGGCTCGGCACGCCATCCACGAAATGTCCAGGCATCCGGCTTGCCACAACTCAACAACGGCCTCGGCGATCCCAGAGTCTTCATCTTCTTGGCTTTCCCGGCCAAGAGCCCCTCATCTGCGGGTAAACACAGCAAAGGTACGTCAGTCACAGTACTTAATGCAAAATACCAAAAGAAAATCAAAGCACAAAAGTCCGTCCCAACACGGCAAAGCACATATATCCCATCACAAAACACGGCATATATTGCACATAATTTTTACATGCAACTCGACACAAAACACGACATGCATTATACATAATTTTTCCATGCAGTCCGTCACAAAAACACGACACACACTGTACAAATTTTCTCAAAAGAGGGATTAAGCCCTACACGACACATTTTCAAAATAACCCGTCACAAAACACGACACATATTGCACATACTTTCCCCATGAGTCCGTCACCCAAAAACACGGCACACCTTTGCATAACACATTTTCAAAAGAAAAGTCCGTCCCTACACGGCACATACTTTCAGACAAAACCCGTCACAAAACACGGCACATGTCACATTTTTTCTACAAAGTTTGTCCCTACAAGACAATTTTTCCCACATTGTACATACATAAAAAGCATAAGGTACAAAACACCAAAGCATGCAATTCATTAGAGAGGCACTTTATTTTCACAAATAAGAGCTAATCTATACATTTCTGCACAAAATTCACATACCCACAATTTTTACAAGACCAATTTCAACAATTCATCAAGAATTCCACAAAAGGCATGGCAAATAACAAAAGCCCCAAAATGCGAAAAACTAAAACCTAGTTCTAGCATTCAAAAATTCAACGAGGGAATCAAGACAAAATTGATTTCTTACCTCCCAGACGTTCCTAGATCGACGATTGTGCACCTCCGGATTCGGATATAATACATCCGGGTTCTTCGAAGATGGAACAAAGGAGATCCAATTTCTTTGGAGCTCCATCTATTGCTCGATCACTTCTTGACTGCGTTGTCGACGACCTCTCCGAGATCCTTCCGCCATCGCGAACAATTCAAGCTAAAAATGGAGGATTTTGGTATAACAATGGAGGTTTTCTCTCTTTCTCTCTCTCGGATGCACGAACTGAAGAAGAAGAAGAAATGAAGGGGGCCTCGGGTTTTTAACCCGATCAAAATGCAGGAGCTGTAAAAAGCCAACTGGTCCGTACGGACCTCTTTACATCCGGGTTGGTCCGTACGGACCTTCTTGCAAGGGAGGGCCAAATTACTTTCTTGCCCTTATAATCTTTGCCCCTGGCTGTCCTAAGGCCTATTTCAGTAAATTCAGTGCAGTTTGGTCCTTAACCAACGGCAATTCAAGAACCGGCCGTCAATGTAAGCCCGGACTTCGCCCACTCAACGGCAATTCAAGAACCGGCCGTCAATGTAAGCCCGGACTTCGCCCACTCAACGGCAATTCAAGAACCGGCCGTCAATGTAAGCCCGGACTTCGCCCACTCAACGGCAATTCAAGAACCGGCCGTCAATGTAAGCCCGGACCTCACCCGCTCAACGGCAATTCAAGAACCGGCCGTCAATGTAAGCCGGACTTCGCCCGCTCAACGGCAATTCAAGAACCGGCCGTCAATGTAAGCCGGACTTCGCCCGCTCAGCGGCAATTCAAGAACCGGCCGTCGGTGTAAGCCCGGACTTCGCCCGCTCAACGGCAATTCAAGAACCGGCCGTCGGTGTAAGTAAGGCCGGACTTCGCCGCTCAACGGCAATTCAAGAACCGGCCGTCAGTGTAAGCCCGGACTTCGCCCACTCAACGGCAATTCAAGAACCGGCCGTCAGTGTAAGCCCGAACTTCGCCCACTCAACGGCAAAACAAGCGCAAGAAGGAGCCAACACCTCCCAGTACAAATCTCAAGGCACAAAACGCCTCCAAAACGCTCAACAACAAAGCAAGCACCGGCCATCAAAGTAAGCCCGACGTCACCTTCTCAGCAGGAAAAGCCCCTACAAGGCCCCAATGATCCCCAACGGATAAACACCGGCAGTCATCATAAGTCCACCCTTTTCCCCAACAGACAAAACGTGAGCCAGTCGCACTTCTCACATGTCAAGGCAGCCATGCCTCCACAACCGCAGCCAGAAGACGATTCAAGTCCTCACGCATGGCCTGACCACGAAGACGATTGAGTCCTCACACGGCACAACCACGGAAGACGATTCAAGTCCTCACACATGGCACAACCACAGCCAGAAGATGATTCAAGTCCTCACGCATGGCAAACCACAGCCAGAAGACGATTCAAGTCCTCACGCATGGCAAACCGCAGCCAGAAGACGATTCAAGTCCTCACGCATGGCAAACCGCAGCCAGAAGATGATTCAAGTCCTCACGCATGGCAAACCGCGGCCAGAAGACGATTCAAGTCCTCACGCATGGCAAACCGCAGCCAGAAGATGATTCAAGTCCTCACGCATGGCACAACCACAGCCAGAAGACGATTCAAGTCCTCACACATGGCACAACCACAGCCAGAAGACGATTCAAGTCCTCACGCATGGGACAACCACAGCCAGAAGACGATTCAAGTCCTCACGCATGGCAAACCACAGCCAGAAGACGATTCAAGTCCTCACGCATGGCAAACCGCAGCCAGAAGACGATTCAAGTCCTCACGCATGGCAAACCGCAGCCAGAAGATGATTCAAGTCCTCACGCATGGCAAACCGCAGCCAGAAGACGATTCAAGTCCTCACGCATGGCAAACCGCAGCCAGAAGATGATTCAAGTCCTCACGCATGGCACAACCACAGCCAGAAGATGATTCAAGTCCTCACGCATGGCACAACCGCAACCAGAAGACGATTCAAGTCCTCATACTACCTCCAGCCCGGAAGGCTTTAAATCACTCGGTCCGGAAGACCGTATAAACCTCCCAAATCATTATCCCCAGCCCGGAAGGCCTTAAACCACCCGATTAGGAAAATCGTAAAATTTCCATCCCAGGACGCCATCACGTCCTCACAATTGACCTCGGCGGTCACCACATCTTAGGACACCACCCTGTCCTTACCACTGACCTCGGCGGTCACACGATACTTCAGGGCACCATCACGCCCACATACACTCACAAATTCACGACCTCTGAACTACGACCAGGCTTGATTCCCGCCAGGGATACGTAGGAATCCTATCACAGGGTCCAGCCATCGACCTATACGGTCACCTAGGACGCCACAACGTCCTCACCATCGACCTATGCGGTCACCCACAGGACACCACCACGTCCATGCACAGAGTTTCAGTTAGAGGACCCTTTCCATCCTCGTGCACCACAAACACTCACCCCACACCCGAACTACGATCAGGCTTGATTCCCGCTAGGAATACGTAGGAATCCTATCACAGGGTCCAGCCAGGCCCGACCTAAACGGTCACACTGATAGGACACCGCCACGTCCTCACCCCGACCTTCACGGTCACTTCCTCTCCCAGCACGCGATCCAGATTAGGACCCTTATCTTATCAACGACCCCACTTCCTCCGTAAGTGACATTGTCGAGGGGCTTCTGTAAGTACCCCAATCTGGATCACCCTCTTCCGAGCACATGGGAAACACCGCAGACTCACAAACACAGTCTCGAAGACCTCTAGCACTCAAAAAAACCCTCAGCCAAACCAAGGGAGGAGCCTTTCTGGGATAAAAAGGGACAAAAGGAACTTTTGGGAATTTTCAGGAAATTGGAAAAGCATAAGTGGTCCGTACGGACCTCTTTGTTGCAATATTTACTGAATCCCCTTAAAGTCCACAATATTCCCTCAAATCCCGGAGAAAATCATTACCCCCATGCATGGTTGGCCCGTACGGACCTCTTTGCATGCTGAGATGGTCCGTACGGACCTCTTTGCACAGGGGACACCATCATTCCAGAATATTCACAATTATTACAGATTCCCTCAAATCGAGGAAAACTAAAATTCTGAATAACCTACAAGGTTCGTACGGACCTCTTTGCACAAAATCTACCACTATAAATAGAGGGCTCCCCCTCCCATTTCATTCACACCTCCTTCTTCTCTTCTCTCCCTAAGCCTTCAGGCTCCCCCTCTAAGACCCTTCGGGGCAATCCCGGCCCCTTTCGGATCCTTCCGAGGCCTTCCGAGCTCCCTTATGGTGCTCCGAAGCCTCTCCGAGCGCTCCCGCGACGCTCCCGCGCTGTCCCGAGGCACTCTCGAGGTACTCTGAGGCCCCTCGTGGTACTCCGAGGCCTTGCCTGGTCTTTCCCCAGGTGTCCCGGCTCTTTCCGAGTCAAACAGGTAGCTTGAACGCATGCCGAAACTCTGTCCGAGTGACTCCTGCCATCCCAACGCACGCCGAAACTCTGCCCGAGTAATCCCTGCAATCCCAACGCATGCCGAACCTCTGCCCGAACGCAGCCTACAATCTCAACTCATGCCAAAACTCTGTCCACAGACAACCGGCCCCTCCCGAAGCAATCCTGGTCCGTGCCGAAATTATTCCATCCTCAAACACTATTCCCCAGCGGAAGACAGACACGAACCAACATTGGTAAGGCTTCCTTCCATTACTATTTCAATACATTTCAATACATAGTGTACAATGTAGACATCCGATCCAGCATGCATTTTTAAAAAAAGAACACACACACACACACAACATTTAAGAATATTAGGGGTATCCGAAAGACTCGTTTTTACGAGGTGACTCGGGTGAGCTCTAAGATTCTAATATTCTCTTCCCGAGGAGTCATCTGACCTCCGAACTCAAAATCTCATCACACAAAAAACAGTTTATTTCAGCTATGCATAAATATATTAAAACAACCCTAAATCTAGCATATATGACATATGCAAGAAATAAAATAATTAAAATATACTAAGCATGCAAATAATAAATCTAGCATAATAATAATAAAGACAGAAAAATAAAAGAAGACTTACCTATGATGGCAAGGCTTTTGGATTGAATCTATGAAGATTCGAAGAACGTTCTTGAGAAAATATTTAGACTTAGAAAACTCGAGTTTAGTCTCAAGTTTTCTATGGAGGAAGTCTCAAGTTTGGTCTTGAGTTTTCCGTAGAATGATTCTGTGTCCAAAGTGTGAGGCGGAGTGGGGTTTATATAGTGAAAGGAATTGGGGAGGAAAAGCTGCGAAAGTGATGTGGGAAAGGAGAAAGGGTCGTTCGACCCTTCTTTAAAAGGCGGCTGGAAAGGGTCGTTCGACCCTTTTTTTAAAAGGAGGCGTTTATGGAAATGGTCGATCGACCCTTTCTTCTTGTCAGTCACATTCTCCCGTTCGATTTGATATGCGGTGGGCCCAAAACGGAGTTCGTATGAGAAATTTATGGCCTTCGAAAGTTTTAGCTGACATTTGGTCTATCGGGATTCTAAAACTACAAATAAGGGATTTCGGGGAAATATTACTTGAGCCTATTGAAACTCATAAATGACTGAGAGGTCCTCAGAGGTTTCTTAATGCCTATCAGGGGTATTTTCAGGTCGGGTACTAACAAGCCCAGAAGATCCTGCAGCTCCAGGTCACTGTAGCCGTCTCTCCACTCGATGCTCCGTCCTTTAAAGGACAGGCCTGTGATCGCAGCGTAATCGGAAGGTGTGGCCGTGGCCTTGCCCCAGAAAAAATGGAATGTGTGGGTAACGTCCCACCAGTGCTGTGCCAAAGCAAAAATCAGGCCCTTACTCTTGGGGAACTTGATCAACCCTCCCAGGCACTCGATGAACTCATACAACCTAGTCCCAATGACGATCTGTCTCGGACTCATCAAAACTCCTCTGCCCAGGACTGGCAGCCGGTCCCACATGTCAATCACGGCCTCCACTGATCCTTGAGTCTTCAGCTTATTCAGCTGCTCCGTCACAAAACGATCTCCACCCTGCAATGGAAAGAAAAAAAAATGTCAAAAAAATTTTTTGCATTTGCATCCAAAAAAAAAAGAGAGCATACACATGCATCACAAAGTTTTGAAGAAAATTCGGCAGCATAACGGCATATAATGGACTCAGTCCCATTTTTCTTGCACAAAAGAAAAGATTTTTCAGCAACCATCATTCATCATGCATAAAAAAAAAACATGTCAACGGAAGTAAAAACTCCGTCCTTTTTCATGAAATAGCATGCATAAGCAATTTTCCACAATTCATTCATCCAATCAACGGAAACGAAAATCCGTCCTATTTTTCACAAAAAATCACATTTTTACAAAAAAAAAAAAACATAAAAAAAACATGCATGCATGCATTCATATCATTCAGGGAAGCATCATCTCATTGTAAAAATCCTACATGCAAAAGAGAGTCCGTCCCGGATTCGGGAAAATTTTCATCATCTCATATTTCAAAAGTGGCAAAATGCCCATTCTTTTTTCAAACAAAATGCATATTTGGGTCCAAGAACACATTTTTCGAATTTTAACTACAATTTTCGAAATTAAAAAAAAAATGGCAAAATGCCCATTCTTTTTCCAAACAAATTGCACATTTGGGTTACCCATATACTCATTACAACATGCAAATCATCAAAGACAAAATCCAAGGCCAAGAACACCAAAATTTTTGGATCTAAAAAAAAATTCACAAAAATCAATTTCAAGCAAAAATCAACAAAGAAAGTAGAGAGATTCGAAGTATACCGTGCGGAGACTCGGATCAGTGGCCCAATGTTGCCATGCATCGGGATATGGCTCCTCCGCAATCGATTGCGAAAGAGAGTAATGCCTCCTCATTCGAACGAGCTCTAATCGCCTCTCCGCGACCGGGCCGCGTCCTTGGCCCTGAATGGCAACTCCCCCGTGTTCCATTGCTTAAAAAATCGAAGGAATCGGAAGAATTTTGAAGCTTTTTTGACCAAAAATGGTGGAGTTCTCGACTTTCTCTCTTTCTCTCTCGTAAAATGCAGAAAATGGTGAGGAAGAAAGAGAAGGGCGGCGGCCCACTTTTAAAACCAGTCTGGGATGCATTCCCCTCCGCGCGGACCAAATTGAAGTGGCAAAAAGACTATTTTGCCCTTTAAAATTCCATGACTCTGCAGTTTAGTCCTCAACTTACCAGAGTTAACCAAAGTTAACCCCCTTTTCAAAAAAGCTTCACGGCAGTAAAACGTAAGTCCGATTCTCCGAGAAAGATAACGGAATCCCGTTTCTTACATCAATATCATCAACGGCAGTAAAACGTAAGTCCAATTTCTCGAAGAAAGATAACGGAATCCCGTTTCTTTCATCAATATCATCAACGGCAGTAAAACGTAAGTCCGATTTCTCAGAGAAAGATAACGGAATCCCGTTTCTTTCATCAATATCATCAACGGCAGTAAAACGTAAGTCCGATTTCTCCTAGAAAGATAACGGAATCTCGTTTCTTTCATCAATTTCATCAACGGCCGTAAAACGTAAGCCCATTTTCCCCGAGAAAGATAACGGAATCCCGTTTCTTTCATCAATTTCATCAACGGCCGAGAAAGATAACGGAATCCCGTTTCTTTCATTAATTTCATTAACGGCAGTAAAACGTAAGTCCGATTTCTCCGAGAAAGTTAACGGAATCCCGTTTCTTTCATCAATATCATCAACGGCAGTAAAACGTAACACTACAAGAAAACTGGTCTTTCGCGATTGCTTTTGGCGATGGCAAAAAAAGCAGTCACGTTTGAGTATATAAGGAGACGGCCTTTGTGACTGCATTTAGTGCAGTCACAGTAGGCTAGCGTGATGGCAAAGCAGTCACGGATGCCATCACATTATATGTTTTTCCCTCTAGCGCCAATAACGTAGTCCGGGCGGGAATGAGAAATTCTAATTTTTATCAAAGGCGATGGCTTTAGCAATCGCGTTTTACAAAAATATTAAATTAAATAATTTTAAAATTGAATTTTTAATTTTTTTTAAAGGTAACTGCCTTTGCCGTCGCGGAATATAGGTAATATAAAAAAATATTAAATTAACCATTTAGAAAACCATTCCCTTTCCTATCTCATTCATTCACAGCCACGGTTCCTCTTCCTCTTCGTCTTCCTTCAGCGCCGCCGATCTAGGGTTCCTGCCGCTCCATCCTTGCAGACGGCGAACGGTAAGCTCCTCCCTCAATTGTCTCCTTCTCCGTTCCTCCCCTCTATCTCCGTCTCCCTCCCCTCTATCTCCGTCGTTGTCGCCGGCGATGCCCTAATTTACTACCATCTTTGTTGCATTGGCTCTTTTGCAATTATCAGACAGGAACTCTTACAGAGGGTAAGCTTGCAATATCCCAAGCACACAAAGACAATTGAGGTTAGTTTTTCGTCAATTTGGATCGTTTGGTGTTTTGATTTTTTATTATTAAGTTTCGGAAGCTGTTTTCTGCTGGATTTTATTCTCTGTTCATCTCCGGACTACTAATGATGCACACCTATCTCTAAAGTTTTTGCAATATTTTAGGATAGATTGGTTTCGTGAAGCTGGGTTCGACTCTTATTGATTGATTTAGAAAGCATTTGAGTCTCTCTCTCTTTCTCTCTCTCTCTCACACACACACACACACACACACACAAACGCAAACAAACAAAGCTTGAATCGCATCATTGTTATATGCCCATAGCTATTGGTTCAAATTCTTCTAATTGTGGACTGATATTTGTTGGTTTTGAGCCGTTCTATGAGCTTGGTTTGGTTGAATTTAAGCTAAGAAAGCTATTTCGGGTTTATGTTCATATTAAAAATTCAATCTTAAATGTTGTAATTGTTTCGGTCTCGAAATGGACAAGACTCGAGATGTTAGGTGTGGAGGATCCGGTCGGTTTTCGGCTACCAAGCGACAATCGGTAAACGTCGATCATTCTTGATATAATTTTACTCAATTGTCCCTTTGGGAATCGGCATTGTGCTCCTTTTGATCCTTGCCCATACTTATTAGCCAAGGGATACCGCTTAAAGTTGCACCACAACATGTTATCTTGTTATTTTTTTTGGTTAAGTTGAGTCGGCTCTAGGTCAAGCAGAAAAATCATACTTCTGTTGCATATGCTTACACTTGTAGGCATAGTTCAAAATTTAGAGAAGACTAACCCACCGTAAAATGGCAAACTCCTTTCTTGTTCTTTTTGTTTTACGTGATGATGTAAAAATATTTTCCAAAACCATTCAGTAATGATATCACCAAGTCTTGATTGACACTACTTTATAATGGAGAACCGGGATTTCATTGTTTCTCAAATACGCGGATTCTCACAAATTCGAGTCCATTGTTTCACTTCCTTCTTTTAAGTTTCTCAAGTATCTGAAAGTCGACACTGGAAATCTTTCAAACCACCCTCATGCGTACGTGCTCGATATATCTAAGATATAAGAATATAGATGCGAGAATAACTATTGTATTTAGATGTTTTGCATGACGATTATCTTCCAAGTTATGTGAATCAAAACTACGTGAAGAAGTCACTAACCGATACGATTGGCAACAACACTTTCCCTTGCCGACGATACCGTTGCTTGCGGCTCAAGGCCATTTGTCTAAAGTTTGCGGCGGCAAACTTGGGAGGTGCGTGTTCTCCGTAGAATCGAGCGGTGCTATTCGGGTTATGTCAATTTCAACGTTGACTATCAATGCGTAAAAGTGCATCGATGAGATGGGTGCGATGATTATGAGACAAGTGATGATGAGAGAGGTGAGCATCGGGATTATAGTTAGTATGATTACTTGATTTTTCTTTTGGTTTGTGCTCTAGAGGGAGTATATATTCTTAAATTGTTAGAACCTTTTCGGGGTAAGTTTCTTGGGTGTCATGCTTTTTTGAAGAGGAGAATTTTTTATAGACATCATTTAGAATAAGTAATATATTCATTTTTTTAGTTGTTTTAGTTGCTATTCCTATCAAAAAGTTGTTTTAGTTGCTCTGAATGGATTTTTGTATTTTCTTGTATATATGTAGACTGTCTTCTTCCTGTGGTTCGCTCTATCTGGATGGTACATTTGGATTACGATATTTGCGACATGGGTACTACCGTTTCTTTGGTTCTCTTCTCATTGGGGTTATTGCCAATAATATGATTATTAAGGTAAAAGTTGTTGCCTTTTCTTTTTCCCCATTTCAGTTGTTTCTGTACTCTAACTTTGCTCAAGTTAATTTGAATGCAAGCCATTGCTACAAAGTCTTAATTTAACATTAACACTTGCTTGGCTTGCTTTTTCCCATTCGATTCAGGTCAAATGGATTCATATAAAAATTTTATAACTACATTACGTACGGTAATATTTTATTAGGATGTGCGCTATTACCAAAAATTCTCTCTTGGCTTGAACAGGAATTGTCCAGCTTGTAAGAGACAGGTTTGCCGGAAACAAAAACCAAATGGTTCAATGTATGGGGCTGTGGAAACATTGTCGCGGCCAAAAGAGAACTTCAATTCAAGAGGTCGCAATGGTACAACTTCCTCCAAAAAGTCCGGACCGGATATCATTGATGTCGAGTTTGAAGAGAAATGAGTGTTGTTTCGTGAATTGGCAACAAGACCACTTCATATGGATTGACGATATATAACGACCTACACAAGCTCAAAGAGAGGTTTGAGACATCTCACTGTTATAGAATTTCACCTTCCATATTTTCTTAGCATGTATTATGTCGCTTGTATTGATAACATTGTAATATATCTTTACTGTTATTAATAAAAGTTCAAAATTTTGTCCATGGCTCTGAAGTTTTTTCATATCCTCTATGTATGTGTGTATTTTAAATCAAGCTGTTTGAAATTAACCAACCTGTACAACTTCTTTTGCCTCTGTACAATATAGAGAAGACGGATGTGTAATTTGCAACTTTTACGAAACGTTCTTGAGTGAGCTTTGTGAGTTTTTAGAAGCTTGGAAATGGTTGACACCCAGATCGTAAATTGCTTCTCATCCTCGAACATTAGCTTGATGATACCTTTGTTGGTCTTCAAGCTGAGAAGTAACCCGTCTCGATTTGGTTCCTCTATAATGGCAGAACAATCACAATTGGGATAAGGTGATTGCATTTTCAGTTGCTTTCTCTAAGCAAAGGTGATTGCATTTTCAGTCGCCTTACACAAGCTAAGGTGATTGCATTTTCAGTCGCCTTTTCTAAGCAAAGGTGATTGCATTTTCAGTCGCCTTCTCTAAGCAAAGGTGATTGCATTTTCAGTCGCCTTACACAAGCTAACGAGATTGCATATCCAGTCGCCTTATACTAGCTAACGTGATTGCATTTGTGATTTAATTAATTAAATAAATAAAATTAAAAAACCCTTTACGTGACGGCAAAAAGCAGTCACGGAAAATAAGTCTCTAAGGTGACTGCTTATCCCGTCGCTTTAAGCTATTGCGACAAGGGTTTACGCGACTGCCGTGGCGATTGATTTCCCAGTCGCGTTACCTTTTCGTGACTGCTTTTCGTACATATGTGACGGCTTTTAGCAGTCACAAAAAGCCTTTTTTCTTGTAGTGTAAGTCCGATTTCTCCGAGAAAGTTAACGGAATCCCGTTTCTTTCATCAATATCATCAACGGCAGTAAAACGTAAGTCCAATTTCTCCGAGAAAGATAACGGAATCCCGTTTCTTTCATCAATATCATCAACGGCCGTAAAACGTAAGCCCGTTTTCCCCAGCAAAAGCCAAAGGGATCCCTCGATTCCACCCCCAGCAGCTTTTCGAATTACGTATGGGCTTGATTCCCCAATCGGGATACGTAGGTAGCCTACCATAGGTCCAGCCACTCGACCAGCACGGTCATCCTTTCCTTCGGCAGCAGACGTAAGACCGATCCCTTCAAATGAAGCCCACCAAAGGACCATCTATCCCAAACCATCAAGGGAAAACCATTTCAAATCAAGGTTCGAGGCACCTAAAACGCCATCATCAGCAAGGTTTGAGGCACCTAAAACGCCATCATCAAGGTTTTAGGCACCTAAAACGCCATCACCAAGGTTCAAGGCACCTAAAACGCCATCATTGCCAGGTTGACGCCTCAAAATAGTCACTCTAGGGTCAACATCGAAAGACCCAAACTACGACCGGCTTGATTCCTCTTAAGGATACGTAGGTAGCCTATCATTAGGTCCAGCCATCAGACCAAAATTGTCATTCCTATCCCCAGCAGAGCGGATATACAACTTTAGCCATCAGACCAAAAATGGTCATTCCTATCCCCAGCAGAGCGGATATACAACTTTAGCCATCAGACCAAAATGGTCATTCCTATCCCCAGCAGAGCGGATATACAACTCTAGTCACCAGACCAAAATGGTCATTTCCCATCCTCAGCAGAGTTTCTTTCAGCAATCGACTGCAGAACTCGCTCGCCAGGTTGACATCCTAAAACAGTCATTCCAGGGTCAAAGACCCGAACTACGGCCGGCTTGATTCCCATTCGGGATACGTAGGTAGCCTATCACCAGGTTCAGCCACTCGATCACTCGATCATCTTGTCAAATATGGAGCCTTACTCTTATCGACGACCCCGCTTCCTTCGAAAGCACCGTCGCCGAGGGGCTACTGTAAGTGCTCCAATTTGAGTTGTTAGCATTTTCGTTAGAAAATTAACGAAAGTCTTAACATTCCTAACATTTCTAACAATTCCTAACTTTTCTAACAAAACAAGGGTAAAGTAGGCATTGCTATTTAAGGTTGAACCAAGAAAAGAATCTTAAAAAAGAAAAGAATCTTAAAAAAGAAAAGAAATTGAAAAAAACCCGAATTGGCAAGCTGAAAAACATGGCCAGTTTGAATATTTTCAAAAATATTCCTTTGGTCCAAAGCCTGCAGCTGCATTAAATGAACAGTGCACGCTGCTATTCCTGTCCGCGCGGATACATTTGAAGATTTCAGAGGGCTATAAATTGAACCCCTCAGTCTCAGAAATGAAGAACACTTCACTCACAGCACCTTGGCGAAAATACTAGAGAAAACAGTGGGAATTCTCTCGAATTGCCACCTTTTTCTTTGGATTATTTTCCCAAATTTCACTCACTAATCACTTTCAAATTCAAGCCTCAAACACTCTCAAATTCAAGCACCAAACTCAAAAAATCAAGAGAAGATAGGTATAACCCCCTTCTCCCTACCCTAAATCTATCTCATCCATGCATGCATCTCATACTTTGAAGATGTAACTTGTTCTTCTCTTGCCCTAGATCCAAGAGGATCACCATGGAAGTTCATCTCCATGGATGATCCTCTACAAGGATCAACATTTCTTTCAAAATTGTTTTTACTTCTTACAAACATATTTTCAAAACCCTAAAAACCATTTTCATACACAAAATCTTGATTTCAAAGTTAAATCTCCCCCTTCCCAAGCAAATGAAGTGCTTAAGTCCTAATGTACCCTAAGGATGTCTTGATTTCCATTTTAAAATCAAGTGTCCACTGCCTTTTTCATTCTGGCAGAATTGATTTCCCACTTCAAAAAATCTTTTGAGTACCAAAACTCAATCCTAAAATCCTACCAAAAATCGTGGGACTTGTTTAATGCCTTATAAAGAGTTCCCAATTTTTAGTTTTCTCAGTTTGAACTTATTTTGGCCAAAGGAACACACACACACACAAATGGTTTTTAAGCTTGGAAGACTCGTTTTACGAGGCATTTCGGGTGAACACTAACGTTCTTCCCGGCGTGTAACGTGACCTCCGAACCCAAATCTCTAATCTCGGGCATTTTTAAAAGTTTTGGCCCTTAAAACAAAAATGGCGTGGCGACTCCGTGTTTTTGATTTTTTAAAATAGAATAAAAATCATTTTTCCGGTGGCACATATCGTTACAGTTTCCTAATCGTATTAGGAAAGTCTGTCAAACTGCCTTAGACATTGAGTGTCGCACGAATACAACCATCCAATGGCCTGTTTTGTCGCGCGCCAAAGCATGTCTCATCAGGAACTCTCAATCATTCTTACTTCGGTTTAACCAATTCATTCTAGTTGTGTGTGACCCAATAGGATTATATTATGTTGGCAATGAGCTCGATCATATCGACCCTCATAAGACATAAGCGGACTCTAACAAGCCATTATGTCTACCCAAATAATATAACGTAAGAATTCACGTTTCCAATGGTACACTTCCATTTCTCCCTTTGTCTCACGATGTATATTGAACACAAGTCATGGTCCACGTCAACTTGTATTTGTTCAATGCTTTCTCGATCTTGAGTATAATGAAAATCCAATCGCATTGGGGTGTGGCCACACGCTTTCATCATTATCACTCATCGAGGGGCCCAAGCAAAACATCTCTCTTTCGAGGGACAAATTCCATCTTGACTTATCATCCTTCCCATCATGAATCCGATCATGCCAAAGATAGCCTTTATAAATATCGTGTTAAGATATCGTTTGACTAAAATCAAACATGACTTTCATCATATGTAAGGTCATGATAATCTCAGGTCTAGGGACTAAATGATGTGACCATATGAGCTTTAATTATGACATTTGACCATGACATAAATCTCATACGGGTCAAGTCCAGTCACTTGTTCACTGACAAGTACCCATAATTTCAATGTGCATCTCTATGCATATAATCATCATATGATCATCCATTGACAATTATACTAATTATTCTCTTAATAATTAGGGACGGAGATTATTACAATAAATATGCAAAATATATAATAATCAAATAATAAACTTAAACGATAAAGACGATACATAACGGTTTTAAGTTAAACATAACTAAAGCCTAGGGCATTACAACAACGGTCTCCCACTTGCACTAGGCTCCATTTATGTATCGAATACTCATGGACTTAACATGACCATCATGCTTCTGCCTGTGCGAGGGTCTTTGTAAGTGAATCCCTAATGTCATCATCGGTTGATACTTTGCATATTTTAACGTCTTCTCATTCTTTATGAATTCCTCGAAAAACGTCTAAGCGTGTGTTTGGATCACCGTTGTGATCTTGGTTCCATTGTTTGCACAAATGGCACCACAATTCTCACAACAAAAGTTTCACCAATTAGTGATGCTTGGAACATTTCCAAAACACTAATGAACCTTTTTTTATCCAAACTGCCTCTTTTAGCTACATCATATGTTACTAAAATTTGGCCTTAGTCGTAGAATTGGTTACGATTTTCTGCTTGAAATTCTTCCAACAAAAAACCGTACCTCCAATAAGCATAAACACAAATCCTAATTTCGATTTTAAATTAACTTTGTCAGTTTGGAAGTTAGCATCTATGAACAAGATTAACTTCCAACCTTTCAAATGCCAAGAACGTATCCTTAGTTCTTCTTAAGTACTTATGAATCGTCTTAACTTCCATCCAATGGTTCTCAACAGGATCAAATTGGTATCGACTCATCATGCTCAAAGCATATGAGATGTTGGGTCTAGCACAAGTCATGGCATACATGACAGATCCAAATGCCGAAGAATATAGAACTTCATTCATTCCCCTTTTGCTCATCAGTTGTCATAAGACAATGAGTATTGCTAAGAGAAATATCATAACCCATTGACAAGCTACTCTTCTTAGACTCTTCTAAGAAACTTGTCAATGTAAATACTTTGACTCAAACCAATTTATCCTTATAGATCTATCTCTATAGACCTTGATACCAAGGATCTAAGCGGCTTCACCCATATATTTCATTGAGAAACCTTTCCTTGACCAAGACTTTACAGTCTTCAGTGTCGGAACTTGGTTTTCCAATGAGTAAGATATTATTGTAATAAAACAATAGAAATAATACTGCGTTCCTACTGAATTTCATGTATACACAAGGTTCATCTTCATAGTTGATGAAATCAAACTCTTTGACCTATTCATCAAAATGAAGATTCCAATTCCTTGAAGCTTGCTTCAACCCATCTCATGGATCTTTGCAACATGCATACTTTATTAGAATTTCTCGGATTGTCAAAACTCTCGGGTTATGTACTATACACATCCTTAATTATCCTTCCATTTAAAGAAAGTCGTTTGACATCCATTTGACATATCACATAGTCACAATATGCGAAAATGGCAATTGAAATTCTAATAGACTTCGACATTGTAACTGGCGAAAAGGTTTCTACATAGTCAATACTATGAATTTGCCTAAATCGCTTTGCTACAATCCTTAGTCATGAAAGTATACACCTTCCCATCCATGTCGGTCTTGAAGACCTACTTGCATACCTTTAGTTTTTACACCTTCAGGTAGCCCAATCAAGTTCCAAACTTGATTATCAAACATGGATTGTAATTCAGACTTCATGATTCCTAACCATTTATCCAAATTAGGAGTGGACATCGCTTCTAGATAGAAAGTAGGATCGTCATTCCCAATGACTTCCACTTTATTACTTTCTGATACGAGAAATCAATATTTCTCGAGTTCGGATCGTAACCTATCCAATCTACGATGGACTTGTGCATCTTGAACCGGTTCCACAACTCTTTTGTGAACTTGGTTCCATCTCTATTCTTGATTCCATATTATTTTCGGGTTCTTGAACTTCTTCAAGATTAATTTTACTCCCATTAAATTCTTTATTGAGAAACCATTTCTCAAGAAACGAATCGTATAGAGCAACAAACATTTTGTTCTCTTTGCGGTTGTAAGATTAATTTCCGAAAATAACCTTGTCAGATTTGGTGCTAACTTATCAGAGACAAGTCTCTTTATATAAGATTCGCAACCCCAAATCTTCATGAAAGACAAACTAAGTTTTCTTCCATTTCACATCTCATGTGGGGCCTTAGGAACCGATTTAGTAGGGACTCGATTCAGTGTAACCACATCATTTCTAATGCATATCCTCAAAAGGAAATAGGAAATAGGAAAGTCTAATTGACACATCATCGAACGAAGCATGTCCTACAAGGTTCAATTCCTCCTTTCAGACACACCATACAATGTGGTGTACCGGGTGGAGTCAACTCGAAAACGATTTCATAGTTTTGAGATGATTGTCAAACTCTTGGCTCAAATATTCACCACCTCGATCCAATCGAAGTACTTAATAGTTTTACCAAGTTGTTTTTTACTTCATCTTTGAAATGTTCAAAACATCTCAAATGATTCACCTTTGGACTTCATCAGATAGACATAGTCATATCTAGATAAGTCTTTAGTGAAATGTGATGAAATACCGAAGTCTTCCCCTAGCAATGCTACTTAATAGTCCACATACATCTCATGTATAATGACCAATAAGTCATTAGCCCTCCCACTACTCTTAGTGTAGGGTGGTTTGGTCAATAATCCCAATAAACAAGATCCACATTCCTCAAATGTTTCATCGTCATATGAGTCTAAAAGTCCATGTTAATGAAGTTTAGATATATGTTTCTTATTTATCTGATCAAGCCGGCAATGCCATATGAACGCGTTGTTTATATTATTCGGTTTAGATCTCCCATTTATATTATAGATATCTTCAATATTATTTTGTTTCTTAATATCAAGGATATGAAGACCATTCAATGACATATGCAATACAATAAGGCATATCATTAAATAAATATAAAACTTCTTATTTTTCAATAAGAAAATTATATCCTTCATCATCCATATAAGAAATGAAAATAATACTCCTACCCAAATCTGGAATGTAGTCATATTTGTTCAAAACATGTACTAGTCCTCAAGGTAAAGTGACTTCATAAGTCCCTTATGGCTAATGTTGCAACTCTTGCTCCATTCCCATGCATAGGTTTAATTTACCTTATTTGAGTAGCTTTCTGTTCTTTATTCCTTGCACATTTAAACAATTGTGGGATCCATGTCCGGTATCATATACCCAAGTACAAGAAGTTGAAAGGAAAATATCTATCATATAGATACTTGAAGTAGTAGCAATCATATTGCCCTTCTTCACCTTTTAGGCCTTCCTAATAAGCCTTGCAACTTTGCTTCCAATGACAATCTCATTGCAATGGTAGCAAACTGCATCCTTTTGAGACACTTTGGGTTTAGCCTCTTCGGCTTTGACAACTTTTGTTGCCTACTTTTCCTTCCTTTTGAACCCCTTTCTTGTGTTAACCATTAACACACTTGCGGATTGCTCCCTTTTGCATCTCATGTATCAAGAGCCTTCACCACAACATACATCTTTTGCCTAGTTTGCACTTGGAACATTTCCTTTGTGCGATGTGCTAGAACAAAAGCATTTTCCATGTGTTCAAGGTTCTTCATAAGTGCCTTTAAATATGGTGACAAGTATAAGGCAAGCAATGCTATTAGAATCATCAACATGTTTCTAATGTTGCTCCTTATTTGCCCTTTGCAACATTTGCAGTGGGTTCAGTGGGAACGAATTCGTCAAGAACGTACACATTTACCCAAGAACCATTCTTTAGGCTTCTTATCTAATCAGAATTATTTGTATCGTTCCTTTCGAACTTTTTCCTTCATAAGGACGAATCGCAATTATCATTATGTAATGCTACTTCTACAACAAAATATACAAATTATATGAACACATATCAATACCAACACATTTATCATCTAAGAGCAAATAGTGTATTTTACAAATACTCCCACTAAATCATACACCTTCTAATGCAAATAAGCATAATATAATTTAATGGGCTAAGATCCAACTTTAATTCAATCTCAAGTACGCTATGGCGCACCACTCAAGATTAAAATTAATTAGGTAGAAAACATCAATCATATCGTATATGACTCTTAGATCTTTTATGAGATTTATTTAAGACATCATATGTCTAAGCATATTTTAATCTCATCTTATGTCTTGGGTCCAAAACCATTTTGATAACCCAATTAAGTTCATCCACTTTAAATGTATAGGAACCACCATTTCCTCATCTTGCTCGCAAACGAAATAGAATCAAAGTACCTTGCTATGGTAAGCCTACCCAAAACTATCCGAGTGGTCTTAAGTGTTTTAATCATGGATTGGCATAAAGAACTTAAAAGTTAAATGAAGATTATTTAAAGCAGATTCTAAGCATATCAACAAAGATAATCATAATGTACACCGGGTAAGTTCCCAAGAAAATAGGTGAGCCAAAAGAATTGCTTAAGTACCAAATCTTCCTTTGACAGAACTCTCCTAGACATGCACAACTAGAGTACCAATTTGAATGCAACATAATCAATACTTTGTATACTGACTTGTTTCTCTTAAACAATCAGACTCGTAAACTGACTTGTTTCTCATAAACAATCAGAAAACTTCAGATTTTGTGTAAACTGACTTGTTTCTCATAAACAATCAGAAAACCAAAATTTAATATTTCAACTAAACATTTAACATATTATTATTCAATGTTTCAACTAAACATCTAATAAAATTCTCATCACATAAGAACACATAATTCATGCATCGCAACAATTAATAAAATCACATTTAAATTAATTAAGCATGCATAATCTATGAATTAATCTAGCATAGCCCTATAAATTAATTTCCAGAAATTTATAGCATCCAGATCAAAACATAAACAAATCAGATTGCAAACATATTCACAGATCAGCAGGATTATGAAGCAAGGCGATTACGCCCCCGATTGGGCTAGGTGCATGCACGACGGGGACTTTCAGAAGTCCAGTAATGTCGCACGACCTATCGAAGCCACCAGACAACCCATGACCAACTATGTCGCATGACAGAGACCAACTCTATCGCGTGACACGAGTTGCCAGTTTACAGATTTCCAGTTTTAATCAATTCTAATCATAAAGCAATTAAATCAATAAAACAACTCTTTTACAGATTCAATTCAGCACAATTAGAAAACGATTTTCACATTATTTCACATAAACAATTAGATTCTACCGCATACAAAACATGCAATAAGCATATAAATAATTTATATCATAATTCTAGCATGCCAATTCAAACTTAACCATACGAACGGGGCTCTGATACCACTGTTGGGTTTTATAGGTCCATGCGCAGCGGAATTAAGCATCTAATAACACAAAACCCAAGCCCTAAGATCCGTTCTATACGATTTAATTGAATTCCTATGAGATAGAATTTACCAACCTTTTATTGCTTTCCGGTCTTGAGCTATCGAACAATTTATCGGTGTGATTTTGAATCACAATCTTCAATCTTCAAAAAACCATTCAATCTTTGGATTGGAACTCTAGGCCTTGATCGTCAAACGAGCGAAGACCCTCTATTGTTGTATCCACACGTAAGAATGAACCAAGAACGGTTCTTGAGGATTGCTAGATCCTTAAACCCTTGGAAGAATTTTGAGAGAACTTTTGGTTGTGATTTTCCTTGAGAAAATTCGGCTAGCTTGATTAGGGTTTACAGACTTAATATTTATACTACATTAGTATAGCTATTAGTTTCCTAATCGTATTAGGAAAGTCTGTCAAACCGCCTTAGACATTGAGTGTCGCACGACTACAACCATCCAATGGCCTGTTTTGTCGCGCGCCAAAGCATGTCTCATCAGGAACTCTCAATCATTCTTACTTCGGTTTAACCAATTCATTCTAGTTGTGTAGGATTATATTATGTTGGCAATGAGCTCGATCATATCGACCCTCATAAGACATAAGCGGACTCTAGCAAGCCATTATGTCTTCCCAAATAATATAACGTAAGAGTTCACGTTTCCAATGGTACACTTCCATTTCTCCCTTTGTCTCACGATGTTATATTGAACACAAGTCATGGTCCACGTCAACTTGTATTTGTTCAATGCTTTCTCGATCTTGAGTATAATGAAAATCCAATCGCATTGGGGTGTGGCCACACGCTTTCATCATTATCACTCATCGAGGGGCCCAAGCAAAACATCTCTCTTTTGAGGGACAAATTCCATCTTAACTTATCATCCTTCCCATCATGAATCCGATCATGCCAAAGATAGCCTTTATAAATATCGTGTTAAGATATCGTTTGACTAAAGAGTATGTCGACGTGTTTGCTTGGTCCTATAGGGACATGCCTGGGTTGGACACCTCTATTGTGGAGCACATAATTACCTTAGCTCCTGATGCAAAGCCTATCAAGCAAAAACTATGCCGAATCAAGCCCCATATGTCTTTATAATTAAAGGAGGATATAGAAATGTTATGACGTGTTAACATCATCAAATTCCTTGAGTATCCAACTTGGTTCTCAAATATTGTTATGCTCACAAAGGCGAACGATAAAGTATGATGGTGTGTTAACTTTCGAGATCTCAATAAGGCATGTCCAAAGATGATTTCCCTTTACCAATCATTGATATGCTTGTCGATGTTAAAACTAAGTATGAAGTATAGTCTTTTATGGATGGATTCTTCGGATATAATTAAATGAAGATGATCGAGAAAGATCATACTTCTCCTTGGGGGATGTTCTGTTATACAATGATGCCTTTTGATTTGAAGAATATCGGTGCTACTTATCAACATGTAGTCACTATGCTCTTTCATGAGATGATACACAATGAGATTGAGGTGTATGTTGATGACATGATCATTCATTCAAAAATCTCCGATGGAGAACATTTAATTGAGTTGAAAATTTCTTGAGCATCTTCGAATGTATGTTATGAGGTTGAAGCCAGCAAAGTGTACCTTTGGTGTAGTTCATGTAAAATTTTTGGGCTATATAGTCATCAAGCATGATATTGAAGCATATCCCATATAAATCGAATCCATATCAAGATGAAGCCGCCTTAGACTAAAAAACAAGTAAAAGGTTTCATGGGCAGGTTGTAGTATATCAGTCGGTTTATTAATCAGTTGATTTCCAATTGTGAACCCAACCTTAAATTTATAAAGAAAAATAAGGACGCCGAGTGGAATTCAGAGTGCTAAGATGCTTTGGAATGAATCAATGTGTATCTTCTAAATCTTCTGGTTCTCTACCCTCCGGATAGGGATAAGCTGTTGTTGTTATATTTGGCTGTCATCGAAAATGCATTAAGGCAATGTTAGCGAAACAAAAGAAAGATTCAAAGGTCGTGAATGCAATTTACTTTGTGAGCCAAAATTTACAAGGCAATGAGGTCAATTGATTGGTGTCCTGATGAAATGGATGTGTCAGTGTCCTGATGTGAGGTGGACATGTTGGTGTCATGGAGTGACATTTGGGTGGACATGTTGGTGTTCTGTGGTGAGGTGGACGTGTCGGTGTCCTAGGGTGACCGCTGAGGTCGGTTAGTTGTGGACGTGTCGGTGTCCTGAGGTGACCGCTTAGGTCGGATGGTTGTGGAAGTGTCGGTGTCCTGGAGTGACTTCTAAGGTCGGGTGTGAGGACCTGTCGGTGTTCTGATGTGAGGTGGACGTGTCGGTGCCCTAGGATGACTGCTGAGGTTGCTTGGCTAGAGCCTTTGATAGGATTCCTACGTATCCCGAATGAGAATCAAGCCTGATCGTAGTTAGTGTTTAAGGTGAGTGTGTCGTGTATGAGGATGTGGTGGTGTCCTCTGACTGAGATAGAGTAGTGAGGACGTGGTGGTGTCCTAAGGTGACCGCTGAGGTCGGTTGACTGGACCCTTTGGTAGGATTCCTACGTATCCCGAATGGGAATCAAGCCTGATCGTAGTTTGAAAAGATTTGATAATCTTACGAAGAGGTGTGTAATCTTACTAGAAGATGGGTAATTTAGGGAAAGATGTTTTTTTCGTGTATGAAGACGTGGTGTTGTCCTCTAACTGACATTTTGTGTGTGTGGACGTGTCGGTGTTCTAAGCTGGGGATGAAAGTGTTTGCGCCATGAGGGGAAGGCGTTCATGCTCGAGTGTTTTGATTTTGGGAGGCGTGCTTGCCTTGTGTTGGTTTTTGGGGAGGCGTGGGTTGGTGTAGTGCCCTAGGCATTTAGTTATGTTTGACTTATAATCTAAACCGCTATGTAATCGTCTTTATAATTTATTATAGAGAAAGTTTATTTGGTTCATTATATGTTTTCATGTTTATTATATTGAACTGCGTCCCTAGTTATTGTGAATAACTAGTATAAGTTGGCAGTGGATAATCATGGAGATGATTATATGCATGTGATGCACATTACACTTATGGATACTTTCTAGAGAACAAGTATTGGACATGACCTACCGATGAGATTTATGACATGGCTATAGTCATATGTGTCATGATTAAATCTCATGATAGTAGTGTCATTGAATCCTTTGTACCTGAGATTATCATCGTCTTTCACATGAAGAACGTCATATTTGGTATAGTCTAACACTATCTTTAATCGGATAGCAATAAGGGCTATGTTGGAACTATTGGATTCTTGTAGGGAAGAATGATAAATCAAGATGGGATTTGTCCCTCTCGTTAAGAGAGATGTTTGCTTGGGCCCCTCGATGAATGATGTTGATAAAATGTGTGGCCACACTCAAATGATTTGATAGAGATCAAATGCATTTGGATTATCAACATATTCGGAATCGAGAAAGTATTGAACAAGATGAGTTGACATGGACCATGACTCATATTCAATATGACATCGTGGATAAAGGGATTGTGACAATTGATTATCAAGGAATCAAGCTTTGATGTTATATTTAATTGGGTGGACATAATGACTTGCCAAAAGTCACTTACGACTTGTGAGGTTAATGTTTCAACTCACTACCAACATAAAATATAATTTCTAAAGGGTCACACACAAAAGAACGGAATGAAAATGGCTTAAAATGTGTTTTCTGGGGTCAGGGGATGACTCGTCCCCAATTGGCCCAACTATTCCCTTGTGAAGGGATGGATGAATTAGAGGCTGAAAAGCAAGGGATGACTCGTCCCCTACGGCATGACTCGTGCCCAATGTTTGGGACGACTAGTGCCTTGGTGGACGAGTGTATCAGGATAAAGGGGATGACTCGGGACGACTCGTTCTCATGAGTCGTGCCCCTGGGGACGACTCATCCTGGCGGCGCTGAAAGCCCATTTTGGCTTGGAAAAAGGACTATTTTCCCTAAAGGTTAGGAATTTATAACATGTATAAATAGAATCCTTTTACCCCAGCCATAGGTGATGAAAATTAGATTTTTTGAAACACTAATTGGTTGATTTTGATTACTAATCAAAGATCAAATTCCATAGATTCATTCTACCAAATAGCCATTGATTGTTGAATATTGATTCAACAATCGGGGATCATCTAGCAATCCAACAAGAAGTGTTCTTGGTCCGTTCGCGTGTGGATTACCGATAGAGGGTGATTACTTTATCACCAAAAGCTTGAAGATTTCAATCGTTGATTTATCACAAGGTTTAGAACAAGGAGAAGATCAAAAACATTCATCAACGATTTTTGAGATTTGTTTTAAGATTCGCTTTGTAGATCCGTTTTCGAAAAAACAAATCGCATTAAGGTATGTAAATTTTATTTCATGTTTCTAATCTCTTCATGCTAGACGGATTCAAGGGCTAGGGTTTTGTTGTTTTTAAAAGTTCTTCCGCTGCGTTTGTAACCCCAAAACCTAACAATGTGCTTGCCTTTTGTTTTGATTTTTGGAGGCGTGCTTGCCCATTATTTATTTTTGAGGAGGCGTGCTTGTCTTTGTGTTTTTTTTGCTGGGAAAAGTTTGGGCTTACGATGGCTTTTGGGGAAATGACTTGTTTGTTTTGAAGGCATTTGTGCCTTCGGATTTGTGTTTGAAGGTGTTTGCACCTTGGGGTTTGTGTTTGAAGGCATTTGGGCCTTGGGATTTTTATTTGAAGGCGTTTGCACCTTGGGGTTTGCGTTTGAAGTCGTTTGCACCTTGGGGTTTACATTTGAAGGCGTTTGCGCCTTGAGATTTGCGTTTGAAGGCGTTTGTGCCTTGGGGTTTTTGTTTGAAGGCATTTGCTCCTTGGGATTTGCATTTGAAGGCGTTTGCGCCTTGGTGTTTGTGTTTGAAGGCATTTGTGCCTTGGGATTTGTGTTTGAAGGCGTTTGCGCCTTGGGGTTTGCGTTTGAAGGCGTTTGCGCCCTGGGGTCCGGACTTACGATGACGAACGGGGTTATCTTTGTTGGTTTAGGGATCAAACTGCATTGATTTTGCTGGAAATGACCTTTGGACGGCCAAGGGAAAAGATTATAAGGGCAAAAGGGGGATTTCACCTGGGCTGCAAAGTGATCCGTGCGGATACACATACATTGCAAAGTGGTCCTCACGGACACACTTGCAAATCTGGTTTTCTTAACCAGAATCCGATTTCAGCAACGCCAATTCATCTTCATTTTCCAATTTCAGCCGAGGGAGAAGAGAGAAGAGGAGAAGAAAACTTGATTTTTGAGCCAAATCTTCTCGAGAAAACCTTTCCAAGTCGCTAGATTACTATCATGGCAGAAAGATTGGGGCGAGGTCATCGTCAAAGGGGCCGAGAGGCCATAGAGAGGAGGTTGAATCTCCAAAGGAAATTTTCCTCCTACATTCCTTCAACAATCAACCCGGATGAGTTGTATCCGGATGCGAGGGTGCACACCTTGCGAGGGAAAATGGTAATGGAGGTAAGAAATCAAATTTTGTTTTGATTCTTGCTTTGAAATGGTGTATGCTAGAACTAGGGTTTTAGTTTTCGTAATTTGGGGCTTTTGTTTTTGCCATGATCAATTTGTTAAATTGATGTTGAATTTTTGAAATTGGGTGTATATGTATTGTGGGTATGTGATTTTTGTTCAAAAATGTGGAGTTTAGCTCTTATTTGTGAAAATAAAGTGCATCTCCTTGAAATGCATGCTTTGGTAACTTGTACCTTGATGTTATTTTTGTATGTACATGGTTTTTTGTGCGGAAAATTGCCGTGTAGGAATGAACTTTGTGTGGGGAATTGTGTGAAATGTGCCGTGTTTTTGTGACTGACTTTTGTTTGAAAATGTGATGTAGGAACAGATCCCTTGTGTTTTTTGAAAATGTGTCGTGTAGGGACGGATCCCTTTGTGTTGAAGAATTGTGTGTAGGGACGGATCCCTTTGTGTTGAAAAATGTGGGGACGAATCCCTTTTGTTGGAAAAATGTGTGTAGGGACGGATCCCTTTGTGTTGAAAATTTTGTGCAGGGATGGATCCATTTTGTTGAAAAATTTGTGTTTGTAGGGACGGATCCCTTTTGTTGAAAAATTTGTGTTTGTAGGGACGGATCCCTTTGTGTTGAAAAAGTGTGTGTAGGGACGAATCCCTTTTTGTTGGAGAAGTGTGTGTAGGGATGGATCCATTTTGTTGGAAAAGTGTGTGTAGGGACGGATCCCTTTGTGTTTCTTCTTTGAAAATGTATTTGGGGAGGGACGGACCCTTGTGTAAGAAAAATGCTTTTGTGTAGGGACGGACCCGTTTTGTTGAAAACTGTGTGTAGGGACGGATCCCTTGTGTTGAAAAATTGTGTTGTATGTGCCGTGTAGGGACGGACTCTCGTGTTTTATGTGTCGTGTTGGTACGAACTTCTATGGGAAATTGTCGTGTTGGTACGGTCTTATGTTTTTTGATTTGTTTTTTCTTTGAATTATATGTGTTATCATTTTTGTTTTTGTATATTTGTTAAGTATTGTTATTGACGTACCATTGATGTGTTTACCTACAGGATGAGGTGCCTTCGTCTGGGAAGGTGAAATGGATGAAGTCACGGGGGTCCCTTGAGGCCATAATTGAGGTATGGAGGAACATGCCTGATGTCTCCCGGGATGGGAGACCTAGCCCTCGGAGGCTAGTTATTGCTTCTGGGCTGAATGTGTTCGTGGAGAACTTGGCCGGGTTGGCAGAGACGCAGAAGAACAAGGGTGTCTTACTGGCCTTGTCCGAGTATTGGTGGGACACCACACACACCTTCCACTTTTGCTAGGGAGAGATGACGGTGACTCCCACGGATTTCGCTGCCATCACCGGGCTGTCCTTCAAGGGGGAGTTGGTGAAATGGAGGGACCAGATATCCAATGAGTTGTTGACCGAGTTTCTTGGCTTTGCGCCTTGGCCCCATAAGGGCTTGGGTATGGTGTACCACGATGTGGAGGTGAAGATTACTGCCAACATTGGGGAGTATAGCCGGGGTACTGGGGTAGTGTCGGCGGAGCAGCTGGCGCACTCGTTTCTGTGGTTTTCCCTTTCCAAGACTTTGTTCTCGAATCATGCTTCCATCACTCTTTTCCCACTGCTCGATAGTCTGGTGGACTTGGAGAGGGTTTGTGAATCACCTGGGGTGAGGCGGGCTTGGCTGAGCTCTATTTTGCTTTGGACAGATTAAGCCGGGGCGCGGTCAACTCCCTGGGGTGCTTTGACATCGCACGGGAGGTATGAGTTTACATGCTTTTGTAGCTTAGCATTTCATCATTTATCCATTTCCTTTTTCTTTTTCTTGTTCTGAGCATTATCTGCTTTTTGTGGCAGGCGTGGTGCTACAAGATCTTTCGATGCTAGCCGTGGGACTAGCAGGACGAGGCCATGTTCGGGGGTCCCGCCATGTTGTGTTGGGCTCGCTCTTTGAGGAAGAGGAGGATGAGCCGGGGGAGGATCACTGTCACATATGGGGATGTGCAGCGATTCATGGAGAGGGACAGCCCGAAGGGGTGTCAGTTGTACCCTTGGACTCGGTATGGCGAGGATGAGCTGGAGGGTTCCACCTGGGTGACGGGCAGAGGAAGCTTCTGTGGGGCTTTACTTGCGACTCCATGTACTTGGGGGAGAGGGTCTTCTGGCAGCATGGCGCAGGTGTTCCCCCTATGGCTCCGAGGGATCCGCCCTTCCGCATGTTGAATCCTGCTGATATGGACATGCTGGAGTTCGAGAGATACCGGGCCGGTGTGAGCGTTGAGGAGTTCGTCCTGGAGGGCGAGGAATATGCGGCCTTCGTCAGGCGGAAGTTGAGGACGCCACAGGTGTTGGCAAGGGAGAGGCGGACTGGCTCGTCGCATCCTCCAGATGTCACGGTGCCTGGGCTGGACTTCACTTATGTCCGCGGGGATTCGAGGAGGAGGGTGTCGGTGCCCATCCCTGAGCAGGCTCCTGCCGCCTATCGTGTTGACCCAGATGCTGCGGTGAGTTGGTTTACTCTTTTCCATATTGGCATCTTTTCTGTATTTTTCTCTTTTATCGAGTATTTTTGTATCTCTTTTCCTGAGTGTTTCTTTTGTTGTTTATTGTGCAGGTCTCGGGGTGGACCGTGGACGTGTTTACCCGCCGGTATGTGGGGTTGAAGGCTTTTACGAAGAAGCTCCTGAGGAAGATGTCCTGCGGGTCTTCGCGGAGTGCGGCGGCTTTCGAGCCAATGCCTTCAAGGAGGTCTATGGATAATCATTCTTTGAGGGCTGAGGCAGAGCCAAAACTTGAGGTGCCGGTTCGGGGGCGGTATAGCTTTGATGCGGGGACTTCTTCGGGGGTTCGGAGGCCGCAGACCTTCCACTAGTTCTTTCCTCCGTCGGGTGCCCAGGGTGAGGGTTCGTCCTCGCTTCCCTTCTTCGACCCTTTTGCTGGGCTTGACGCTTCAGACTATCTCTAGTACTCGATCGAGGAGGGGTCGAGATTTCTGATGACGAGGAGGTGACCCCCGGGTTTGTCGAGATGCAGGAGTTCCCGGCAGGCGCGGGTGAGGATGATGAGGATTCGGAGTATGACTCCTTTTGTTTTCCTTCTTTTTTTTGTATTGTAACAGACATCTGTATATGTAATAAAATACTCGTATTTGGCATAGCAAAGCATTTTATTTGTGATGTAATGACTTATCTGTAATTATGGGGACTAACCTAGGAATTGTTTCTAGCTTATTTTATTTTTTGTGCATGTCGCATGAGCTGGGAATGCATTTGTGTTTGGTGCATGGGGGCCGGAGATGGCTTTGGCAAGGCTTTTGAGCAGTCAGGTATAAGGTTCTTCTGCGGGCAGCAACTGTTTTGCAGTTGCTGAAAAATTTAGCCAGGTTGCAAAGTGGTCCGTGCGGACACTTCATGCATTCAAAGTGGTCCGCACGGCCACTTCTTACTTTTTTGAGAGGGATAAGATTTATTGAAAATCTGGATTTCCCTTATCTTCCCATTCCTATTTGCAGTCATTTCGACCCTTTTTCCCCATTTTCTCAAGAAACCTCCATTTTTGTCATGGATTCATCGTTTGTTCAGAGAATTTCGCCGAGGCTTTCGAAGGAGAGGCAAGCACACTTTCTTGAGCGGCTCAAGATGTGGATATGGCACCACATAAGGCACAATAAATGGGCTTTTGAGGTGAGATTTCAACTCGGCTCGGTTTGGTCCCTTAAGGAGTTAGTTTCTGATTGGGAGTTGTTGCGGGCTGCTGCAAGGTTCTGGGACGTTAGGAGGCATTTGTATAGCTTCTCCTACAATGAGATTACGCCCACCTTCGAGGATTTTTGGGCTTTGCTTGGAGGACCAGAGGTGGAGGCCATCTCGCTTCCTGTGATCGGAGGTGCGACCATAAGCATGAAGCTCGCATATTTTCTTCGGACTTCGTTGAAAGAAGCGCAAGGTATGACTTTTGATTCTGGTCATATTGATGTTTCTGCGCTGCTCGAGAGATTTATGGGTGACGACGAGAGTGATGTCTCGTGGAATGCATTTGCTTTATGCGTGATAGCAACGCTTTTTATGGTCAGCTCCCTTGGGGTATGTAACGGTGCCTTGTTGGATGTGGTGGGGCATTGCCGAGCTGGCGAGGATATTACTCCTTTAGTTCTGGGGGAAACCCTTCACGGTATTGATCGCTTGGCGACAGGGAATAGGTTCATGCTAGGGGGAAGCCCCGTTTTGCTCACCTTGTGGTTGTGGGAGAGGCTTCAAGCTATGCCTGAGTTTTCGGCATCTTTTAGTCCGTAGACGTTTGCTCAGAGGCCTCTTGTATTGAATATAGATCAGTCCGCCTGGGAGAGATGGATGGCACAGCTTGGTACGCATCAGATCCATTGGTGGGTTCGTTACTGGGGAATGAGAGTAGGAGAGCCTATCAGGAAGGTTCCTATGTTGTCAGAATTCCGGGTTGTCTTGGTCCACTTTTTATATCCCGTCGCTCGTTGCTCGACAATTTGGGATGAGGG
Organism: Adenophora triphylla var. japonica; assembly: GCA_022495995.1. Taxonomy (NCBI): domain Eukaryota; kingdom Viridiplantae; phylum Streptophyta; class Magnoliopsida; order Asterales; family Campanulaceae; genus Adenophora; species Adenophora triphylla. The sequence goes on along the minus strand of JAFEMH010002257.1, from coordinate 73,922 downwards.
AGGAGCCTTTACTAGGCTGGAATGACATTTGCCACCATGGAGGTAGCTTCTTTCTCTATTACTTATCCATATGCCTTACTGTATTTTCTGAGGGTATGGAAGTATTTCGCTTTCCCTCCTGTGGTGCTCCTTCGACGTCGGGAGAGTGTGGTGTTGACCACCGAGTACCTGGATTGGTATGAAGCTCCTTAGAAGTGCAGAAGCCTGGTCTAACCCTCAGAATGTTACGAGAGACGCTTTGTTTGACTATGAGACCAGAGTTGATCGACTGACGGAGAGAGGTCCCCTTTTGCAGACTTGGAGGGAAGAGATTCGGGCCGAGGCACGGGTGAATGAAGCTCTGCGAGCTACTGGATTGTTTGACTCGACGGGGAGGACCCCTGATCTCGGGATGAGAGAGACAGAGTTGGCTCACGTGGAGCGAAAGAAGACTCGTCAGGGAAGAGGGAAGAAAGGGAAGAATGGCGAGGGGACAAGCGCGAGTGGCACGGAATGACCTCCTAAGTATCCATTCATTGCATTGCAGACACATTATTTGTTAAATGTATTAAGTTGTCTTTTAGCATGTTGTGAGCTTGAGAGTAGACCGTGCTTGTACTCATCAAGAAGTGTTTTAATCATTTGTGATTTACTTTTAAAGCTTTGTCGAGACTCAATATCTCTTTCTTGCTTTTTGTCTGAGCCTTGGCGGCGTCCAGCTTTTGGACCTTTTGTTGTATTTGTAGACCCAAACCAGTCTGAGCCTTAACGACACCCATTTTTTGGATTTTGTATTTGTGTTTGGACATATCTGAGCCTTGATTGGCATCCAATTTTTTTGTTTTTTGTGTGTTTTTAGATCGAATCAATGAAGGCTGCCTACGTTCCCCCTAGACTGAGGGGCTCAGGTCTCCGTAGTTTGACACTTTTTGAAGTGACGGGGAGACAGGAAGGTCGATTTTCTTAAGCCGAAGTATCGGCGAAGCTTGCTTCCATTGACTGGATTCATGAAGGGATTGCTGTCTAGGTCTGTTAGCTTCATGGCACCTCCAGAGAAGATCTTTTGAACCACGAACGGGCCGATCCATGTTGGTTCCCATTTTCCAAGCGGGTTGGTTCGGAAGGGAGGCTTTTCTTTGAGTACCAGATCGCCTTCCCTGATGTCTCGGGATTTGACTTTCTTGTCAAAAGCTCTAGCCATTCTGCTTTGGTAGGCTCGGATGTGTTCCATGACCTTTAGTCGGTGCTCGTCTAGCAGGGCCAATTCGTCGTGTCGGCTTCGGAGCCATTCGACTTCGTTGATCTCGTATTCCAGCAACACTCGGAGTGATGGAATTTCCAATTCAACGGGCAACACTGCCTCCATCCCGTAGGTCAGGGCAAATGGAGTTTCTCCCATGGCTATTCTGACTGATGTCCGGTATCCCCAAAGTGTGCAGCTTCTCGAGCCAATCTCGTCCTCGTATGGTCATTTTTCTGATGATCATTTCGAGGGTTTTGTTTGCTGCTTCTACTGCGTCGTTAGTTTGCGGCCTATAAGGAGAGGACTTATGGCGTGTGATCTTGAATTCGGCCAATAGTCTGTCGCATTCTCCTTCAAAGTGAGATCCGTTGTCAGATATGACCTTGTTCGGGATGCCGTATCGGCATATGATGTTTTCCTTGAGGAAATGTGCGACCTTCTTGGAAGTTAGCACTTTGTAGGACTTGGCTTCGACCCATTTTGTGAAGTAGTTGATGGCTACCAAGACGAATTCGTGGCCGTTGCTTCCAGGTGGAGCGATCTTCTCGATGACGTCGATTCCCCAAGTGGCAAAGGGCCAGGAAGTGGTCATGCAATAGAGACCGTGAGGGGGAAGATGGCTGAGGTTGGAGAACCGTTGGCACTTGTCGCAGCTTCGGACAAAGTGGATGCAATCCGCCTCCATGGAGATCCAGTAGTAGCCCATTCGAAGAATGATCTGCATCAGGGCTCTAGCGTTCATGTGGGGGCCACAAGACGCATTTTGGACTTCGTTCATGAGCTCGTTCACTTTTTTCATGCTGATGTAAAGGAGGAGCGGTCCTTGGTAGCGTTTTGTGTATAGCATATCCCCAAGGATGACAAAGTGAGAGGCAAGGAGTTTTAGGGCCACGATGCTCTTGGCTTTGATTCCTTCTTTGCATTTTCCTTCCTCACTCATGAAATAGGTTTCCCCGTTCTTGAGGTATTGGTAGATTTTGTTGTACCACGGCTCATTGATGGGCTCGGGTTCTGGTTCGATTTCACAGTAGTAGGCAGGAATTTCCTTTCTTCCTACTTTGAATGGCTTTATCGCCTTCCCTTCAGGGATTTCCATAAGTGAAGCCAATGTGGCTAGGGCGTCTGCAAACCGGTTCTGGTCTCTTGGCAAGTAGTGGAAGGTGACCTCTTTAAATTGTGTGATGAGGTCCTCCATGCAGGCATAGTATTTTTGTAGGCCTGGATCTATCTTTTTTCATTTGTTGGAAACTTGATTGATGATCAGGGCTGAGTCCCCGTAGACCTCTAGCTCTTGGACGTTTCTTTCGAGTGCGGCTTCTAGTCTGGTGGCACAGACTTCGTATTTGGCGGCATTGTTGGTTACCTTGAAGTTTAGCTTTATGGCGATTGGGGTGTGCTCGTCTTTTAGGTCAACCAAGAGCATTCCAATGTCGTTTCCTATTTTGTTGGATGCTTTGTCGAAGAAAAGCTGTCATCTACTCTCGTCTGTAAGAGCAAATATTCCTTCGTCTGGAAATTGTGGTTCGGGACCTTTGGCCTCATCGATTGGGAAGTCGGTCAATTGTTCGTCCATTACCCGCCCCTTAATTGATTTCTGGTTTACGTACTGTATTGGTGAAGAGGCTTCCGATTTACGTCTCTTTAGGCTCTTCAGCAGTCCCCAAATTCACTTGGGTTAAAACCTCCTCGGCAGCTTAGGCCTGTGAAATTACCCGGATCGCGTGCGGGGGGAAGCTTGGTGAGCGGTTGTCTTTCGCGGAGTTTGGAACCTCGCTTTCGGAAAGGAGAAGAGTCGCCACGCGATTTTGTATTTTGAACCAAAACGTTGAAAATGGCTTTGAAAATGTGTCATTTTGTATTTTGAGCCCAAACTTTGGAAATGGCTTTGAAAACGTGTCGTTTTGTATTTTGAGCCCAAACTTTGGAAATGGCTTTTAGGATCAGAGATTGTTAGGTTCGGAGGTCACGTTACGTTTCGGGAAGAGTATGTTGAGATCACCCGAAATGCCTCGTATGACGAGTCTTTCTACCTTTCTCGAAATTGTGTGCATGTGTGTGTGTTGCATTTTTTTGAAAAGGGGGCTTGAATGACAAACTTAATCTCGGACTTGTAAATGACAGTATTTAAAATGCGGTATCGACGGAATCAAACGATCCGAACATTAAAGATGCAATCGACGAGCCAAATGGCTCGGACTTGTAAAGTTGCATAATTTAAATGACAATATCAACGGATCAAACAATCCGGATTTTGTAAATGACTATCACGAACCAAACAGTTCGGAATGTAAAGTTGCAAATCAACGGATCAAACGATCCGGACTGTAAATAACATAAACGTAAAGAACGGGGCAGGAACGCCGTTTTAACCCGAGATTACTTCTCTTACGGAAGAGAAGATGATCTTGGGGTAAAACGTATCTGACCCCGTTGACGGCGTTACGTCTACATTTAAGTGATTTTGATCGAAGCAATTATAGCGTTTGACGTGTAAATCGAGGCAAAACGAGTGTTTAGAGAGAGAGAGTGTTACCTATGGCTAGGGGTTGACTCTTTGGCTCGATTGACGTATACGGGATACGGTTTGGTGTTTGAAAGGGTGTTTTGAGTTGTTTGGTTCGTGTTTGGTCGAAAAACTAGGTTTTCATGCAAATCGAGACAAAACGGGGCTCATGAGGGGTTGGAACTGGTTTGGACCGTGGGGTTTTGTGAAAAGAGATTATGTTTTTCCATTTCCTGAAATGTTTGACAGCACTTGTATTTATAGGGTGAATTTGCAAAACAGTTCGGACGGACTCTTCTTCAATTTGGGGAGGTTTTTGGTATTTTGGAGAATTGGGGGACTTGTTGGCAATTCTGATTTTTCAGGTAAAACAGTCCGGACGGACTGTCATTCAATCTCAGGGGTATTTTGGTCTTTTCACCTTGGAATTTGATTGATGTTGATTGGAGGGCATTGGCATGTGTGCCACGTGCCCCTGTGACTCACCTAGACTGGGGTTTTCGTCCTGTTATTCCCGGTTTTATCCGTTTTTTAAATAACTGTCCGAAAAATGTCCAAAACGACCCTGGAAATTCCCAGAAAGTGCATTTTTCGGGAAAAGATGTACTTTTACGTGTGATAACGTGTGTTGAGTACGCTTTGACGTTGAGATGCCTGGGGCAGTCCCGAGACGTCTTGTTGGCTTGAGAATGGGGAGTTTAACGGGTTCCGGTTAACATGGAAAGGGTCAGTTAACGAATTCCGATTAACTTCTAACGGATTTTGACGATCCGGATTTGGGTACTTATAGTAGCCCCTCGGCGACGTCACTTTCGAAGGAAGCGGGGTCGTCGAAAAAGATAAGGATCGAAATCGGGGGATGCCTTACTTGAAGAGACCTGAGAGGTCAGCTGGCTGGACCTTTAGCGGAAGGATTCCTACGTATCCCAAGCGGGAATCAAGACGATCGTAGTTCGTAGGTGCAAGGGCTGCTCGTGGGGGCCTTGACCTAAGCGACTTTTGTGAGGCGTCTGAACCTAAGTGAGACTGTTGCGAGGCATCTCAACCTGAGTGAGACTGTTGTGAGGCGTCTGAACCTAGGTGAGACTGTTGTGAGGCGTCTGAACCTGAGTGAGACTGTTGTGAGGCGTCTGAACCTGAGTGAGACTGTTGTGAGGCGTCTGAACCTAAGTGAGACTGTTGTGAGGCGTCTGAACCTGAGTGAGACTGTTCCGGGTTTGACGGAAAGGCTTTCTTGAAAGGTCGTTGTGCGGGCTTACGTTGATTGGCCGCTCGCGTCTTGTCTGCTGGGGATATGGTGTTCGGGCTTATGATGATGGCCGAAGAGGGATTGTTGTGCGGGCTTACCTTGATGGCCGCTGAAATGGGATGGTCGGGCTTACGATTGACGGCCGGAGAGGTGAGCGTTCAATTGCTGGAGTGAAAGGATATTCAGGCTTACTAGGGCGGCCGAAGGGGGATTTAACGTCCGCAGACAGAATGTTAGTGAGGACTAACGGGAATTTTAACGTCTGGAGACGAAATTGTGATTTAACGTCCGAAGACAGTTTGAGATTTAACGTCTGGAGACGGAATGGTTAGTGAGGACTAACGGGAAATTTAACGTCTGGAGACGGAACGTTAGTGAGAACTAACGGGAAATTTAACGTCTGGAGACGGAGCGTTAGAAATGTCTAACTGGGATATAACCCCGGGGGAGGGGGTGTTAGAAAGGTCTAACAGGGGAAATTTTACACTTTTGAGGGACAAAAGGGGTAAATTCAAAATTTTGGGAAGCTGAGGGACCAATGTGGCAAAGAAACTTTTATGTTGTAAAAGAGTCCGGTCGAACCCTTCTTCAAATTGGCCAGATTTAAATCAGCACCAAGGCCGACGCAAACCAGGCCAAACTCCATCATTTCAGGCGAGAGAGAAGAGAGAAAAGAGATAAACTTCTCCCCCTTTTTGCGAGTTTTGTTCGAATCTTCGCGGGATAATCATTATGGAAGCCGGATTAGGGCCACGGGCTCGGCACAGGAGGACCGACAATGAGAGAGCGAGGTTGAGGAGGACGGTGCGGACCACCGCTCTTCCCATGGATCCAAGCGAGTTTTATCCGGCTCGGGACACTCATAAATCCAAGAAAGGGATCGCGAGGCAGGTAAGCATCCTCTAAATTTCGTTAATTTTCAGAATGTGCATTTATGAATTTTAGGAATTTGATTAGAATTGAGTTATGGCTCTTGGTGCCCGAATTGGGACTTTTGACTTTGTGATGTGCCTTTGTCGAAATTGACTAGAGCTTAGTTCAATTGACATTACGGGTAGACAAAATAAAAATTTTGGTGGCAAAATTCCATGTCTAGGGGTGTTTTCCGAAATTAAAGTAAGTTTAATTCGGGACGTAGTAATTTTTTGAAATGTTTGAAATTTTAGAAAGTTCCGACTTCGACGAATTTTTCGAGATGTCTTGAAAGTTCAGAATTCGACGGAGTTTTCGAAAGGTTTTGAAAAATCCATTTTCGACAGAGTTTTCGAAATGTTTTGAAAGTTTCGATTTCGATGGAGTTTTCGAAATGTTTTGAAAGTTCCGAGTTTGACGGAGTTTTTGGAATGTTTTGAAAGTTCCAAGTTCGATGGAGTTTTCGGAATGTTTTGAAAGTTCCGAGTTCGACGAAGTTTTCGAAAGATTTTGAAAGTTTCGGTTTCGACGGAGTTTTCAAAAGGTTTTGAAAGTTTCAATTTCGACGGATTTTTCGAAATGTTTTGAAAGTTCCAATTTCGACGGAGTTTTCGGAATGTTTTGAAAGTTCCGAGTTTGACGAAGTTTTCGGAATGTTTTGAAAGTTCCGAATTCGACGGAGTTTTCGGAATGTTTTGAAAGTTTCGAGTTCGACGGAGTTTTCGAAAGGTTTTGAACGTTTCGATTTTGACGGAGTTTTCGAGATGTTTTGAAAGTTTCGAATTCGACGGAGTTTTCGAGATGTTTTGAAAGTTTTGAGTTCGACGGAGTTTTCGAAATGTTTTGAAAGTTCCGATTTCGACGGAGTTTTCGAAATGTTTGGAAAGCTTGAACCGTGAATATTCTGACTGGGACAGGAATATTTTTAGGAGAAAATAGCTATATATGTGTTCCATCATCTTGATATGCGCATGTGCATTTTGTGGATGTTATCTCTGTAGTAACATACTTTTGCCGTGTTCACCTGCAGGGACGAGGGCTGATTGAGTACATAACTTGAAGAGCAGGGGAGCCTTTGAGGCGGTCCGTGAGCTGTGGGAGATACTCCCAGACGAGGCTCGGGATGGAGAGAGGAGTCCACGACAGTTCGTGGTTGACTCCAGTCTGGCAGGATTCATTAGCGCGGTAGTCGTGGTGGCTTCGACGCAGAGGGCGAGGGTTCTGCATGTCGCCCTGAGCGAGTACTGGTGGGATACGACCCACACGTTCCATTTCAGGTGGGGGGAGGCGACCGTGACTCCCACTGATTTTGCAGCGATTACTGGGTTTCCATTCTGGGGCAATACTGTTGAGTGGGTGGATGGCTACACCCAGGAGCAGTTGTCGGAGCTGCTTGGTTTTGACATTACCGATGCCAGGGGCTTGGGTATTCGGTACGGGCCGATGGAGGCTCATCTGAGGAGGGGCATTGAGGCGTATTTGGCGGGGTCCCTGAGGATGACAGCAGAGCGCTTGGCTCGAGGGTTTTTATGGTTCGCTTTGTCAGCTACCCTGTTTCCCACTGCTAATACGTCATGTCATTTTCCTCTGCTCGGCTCACTGACCAACCTGGAGGCCGTGAGGGGGTTTGCTTGGGGAGAGGCTGGTCTGGCCGAGCTCTATCATGCTTTGGATAGGTTCTCTCGGGGAGAGGAGAACACTTTAGGCTGTTTTTAGTTTGCCTTGGATGTGAATGTCTATCTTTTTCTCTTCCTTGTCTCACTTGTACTCGTATGTATCTGCTTTGTAGCTGATATAACTTTCCATGCATTTAGCATGTGTGGTTCTTGGAGGTGTTCCACCCGTAGATGTGGGAGACCAGGGAGGAGTGTGCGCTCTTATTCCCTGTCATGTTGATTTGGTAGAAAGTGGTGAGGCAGGCAAAGTCGAGGGAGAGCACTTGATTGTCTTACGAGGAGGTGTCTTTGGCCATGGATCGAGACTTTTCTCCGCGGATCCAGCTGACTTGGTGGAGTCGGATTGATTTTTTGTAGTGCATGCTGCTGGGGATGTTACACGTCGGCGGAAGCTGCTGGTGGGGCTTCATTGCAACGCGATGTACTTGGACGAGAGGGTGACTTGTCAGCATGGTCTGGGGTCCATTCCTTTGTTTCCGATGGACCCGCCTCCTCACATGCAGTATCCTATGCTGATATCGATGGCGGAGTTGCAGCGGTACAGGCACGGTGTGTCCTATGCCGAATTTATCATAGGGGATGCTGATTATGATGTCTTCCGAAGGACGAGGCTGAGGAGCCCGCAGGTGTTGCACAGAGAGGGCGAAGGCCCTGCATATCCCCGGGACTACCCGCTCCCTCGCACTCAGCTGGCGTATGAGGGTGCTGATGGTTCCTGCAGATGGCTGACGGTCCCCATTCCGGAGGAGGCGAGGCCTCGGTACAGAGTGGATCCCGATGCTTTGGTGAGTGCTTTGTTTTGCTTTCCTGTACTTGATAGTATAAGTGTCCCAATCTGAACCGCCAATGTTCCTTCAGCCCAATTTTACGTTTTCCACATCAAATAAACGTTTAAGGGCATTTTGGTCACTTCCTAAGGCAATTTAAACAAGGAAGGACCTTAAAGGAACAACAAAAATGAGTTGGATCTCGCTGGAAAGAGTGATTTCCAAGAAATTGACCAACTTTTAATTAAATGCAAGCAGCCAAAACTGCTTTCTGCAAAATCAGGTACGCCTACATCCCAATCCGCGCGGACAGGAATGAGACTCAGTCTCATCCGCGCGGACAAGAAGGAAACCTAAATTCAACCCATAAATAAAACCCTTCTCTCTCAGTTTAAAGGATCCTTTTTCGAACCCTACTGTTATATTGGCAAAACCTCTCCAGAAAACAGCCTAACACTCATCCTAACTCTCATCCAAACACTCACCCAAACACTCATCTAAACACAAAATTCATACAAAATTCTCAAACCCTAAACACAAGCCAAGGAAGATAGGGTACAACCATTGGTAAACCCTCCTTCTCATTACCCTAATCTCTCATCTTCAAGCATTCATATCATGTTTAACATTGATATTCCATTTTGTTTACTATAAATCTTGTTTAAATATTAAATCTTGTTATTTACTTGTTATTTGTCAAGTTTATTCCCTCCTTGTCCTTGGATCTAGGAAGATCTCCATGGAGTCCATCTCCATGGATGACCTTCCACAAAGATCTAAATCTTTATGTTCATGTTAATCTTTATGTCTTCTTTCTTTTTACTAGCACTTGCACCATTTGACCTAAGTATGGTCATCTTGGAGTTTAATCTCCATGGTGATCATCTTAAATGGTCAACATCTTATTTCTTGTGATAACATTCCACTAAAGCCTAAGATCTCCACCTTGGAACAATTTCCATGGATGAAGATCACTAAGGTTCATAGGTTACAAAAAGGGTGAAGTTGATACATTGAGTTTAAAGATCTCAAGGATGGTCATCTTAATGACCACCTTAGAAATCCACTCTAAAGTTGATACACCCTTAACCTAAATTCCACTTTCATACATTAATCTTTATTTTATGTCAAATCCCCACATTCCAAGCAAATGAAATTCTTTTAAGTCCTAATGTACCCTCATGATGGCTTGATATAGTAGATCACTACTAATCATGTTTAGTGATCACTAATCAAAGCCTAAGGAAAGTGGGGACAAGCATGGATGCAAAAAATCCAAAATGTTTTTTATTTGACATTTTCTGTTGCAAACTCCAGTTTTTATTCTGTAACTCCAGTTGACATTCTGGAAATTACAGAATCAGACTGGAAAGCTGCCAAAAAGAAACTTTACTGTCCTATTTGCGTGGACAGGATTGATCCTCGTTCTGGTCCGCGCGGACATGAATGTCATGGACAAATATTTTTTGTTTCCAGTTTCTTTTACTCACAGAAGCACATTATTTTGTTTAATTCCAGTCCTGTCCAGTCAAACTGTTTATCTCCAAAAAATCCCTTTCGCAAAACACACACACACACACATATACAAATGGTTTCAAGTTTGGAATACTCATTTACGAGGCATTTCGGGTGAACGTGCTAATCGTTCTTCCCGGAGTGTAACGTGACCTCCGAACCCTTTTTCTCTTTTACGGGCATTTTTCAAAGTTTTGGCCCTAAACTAAAAACGGCGTGGCGACTCCGTTGATTTTTTTAAAAAAATCGAGTACATCACAGTGGCGACTCCGCTGGGGATAGAAAATGAGCTTTTTTTTTTATAAAAAAAAATAATAAAAAAAATGGTACTTGGTATATAGGTGGAAACCATTAAGCTTCCCGTATCGCTTCCTCACCCGAGGCTTTGGATAAATTATGGTCTAACAAACCCACGTACCGGTATCATTTCAAAAAAAAAAAAAAGCTTTTGTGGGTCAAACTTCCGTCCCGGCACTTGAAACCATTTGTACGAGTGTGTGTGTGTGTGTGTGTTCCCCCATTTCGCGTTGTTATCGTTTTGGCCGTCCCGGAAAAATCAAAATTTTGACTGTCGGACCCGTTTCCTTAACTGTTTGAATTTTATGTGCTTATGTGCTTACTTGCTTTCAAAATATTTTCAAAAATATTTTCAAAAAAAAAATCATTTTCAAAATCTTTTGCATGCATCATGCTCTTAAGACACATGTGAAAATTTCTATTTTACTCAGAAAAATAATTTAGACTGCCCGCACACTACGTGCACTTGACCTTACACTGCACACTACGTCCTTAACTCGGGAAAATCCCAGTAGCAGCCCGTTTGGCCTTACTACGCCTCTCGGTGCGAGCACGGGACTACCCAAACATCCCTTGGAGCCTCGTGTCGACCATGCACTTGTCCGTGACACACTTTGTCCAAGACCCGGTTGGTTTTTAGTTTAGTCCGTGTCATGCCCTGTCCGTGTATACACCGTGTCAGTCAAACCCTAGTCGACACGCCAAGTAAACATCCTTTGGAGACCCTAATCAGTCGAGGTCATGCCGGTTTTCCGTCATGAACTTTGACCAGATCTTGACTAGCGCCTTGGCTTTGACTTTGACTTGCACAACTTATGCACCGACTCCCGACATGACACTGAGTCATCAAGGATTAACGATTAGACCATGTCTAATTACGGCCTAACTGACGACGAGTCAAGATCAATTATGGACATTTTTCAGTCAAGGCCATGCCGACTTTTCGTCGAGCCCCTCGACATAATCTTTACCTTTGACGTCAGCTTTGCCCGTAATTTACATTGAATACGCGTTAAGACTTGATTACGCGCCAGACTTTAGGATCGTTTTCTTTTCGGTCGGTGGGACCTGCTTGCCCTACAGAACCCTTGTTCGAGGTTACAGGTTGAGGGTCTGTAACGTAGTGATGGGACCCACTGATCCAGGATTTAGACTAGTCGGCAAAAAAGAAGAGCAATCTTTTCCAACCGTATAGGATTAATAATACACATTTTAAGTAAACGAGAACAAATAACTGCATGTTGCATGAGCCCTGAACCCAAACACCTACCCTCCTTCATTCCCAAATATCTGAACCCTCGTGTCTTTCTCCCGCAGCTCCTCACAAAGCTTGGTTTCGGGTACCGGGTCACCATCTGATTAGTTGGGAAGAATCAAGCGCTTCGTTAGCTTCACCATTTGCTTCGACTCCGATTTTCAGAATGTCTGCATCAGCTGGTAACAATGAGGACAACACCACTCCGCCTCCCGGGACTCCCCAGACAGAACAACAGTGGAATCAGTTGGCTGAACAAATGAGACTGCGACAGGAAGCACAGATGAATAGCCTTCTGGAGGCTATTAGGAGCCATGGTTTGGCCGCCAGTCTCAATCCCGATGGCACTTTCACCGTGGAAGAAGAGGAGGACCCCAATCCCACTCTTGGTCGCCCTGACTACTCCAGGATGCCACCACCAACCTCCTATGGTACTACTACCAAAGCCCATGCCTCTCGATCTATGTGTCAGCCAGCTCCCCAACCACAGACTACTGGGCCCATCCAGTCTGGAGGGACAAGCCAGTTCGCAGTTCCTCAGTGGAGACAAAATCAGCACGGGATGTCTTTCAATGGTTGGGGGTACCTTGGAATGCCGCAGCTAGTTGGGATCCCGCCGCAGTTCAGAACCGATCAGTCCGGACCTTCGCAGCAACAGTTCAGAGTACCACATCAATAGTTTGGAATGCCGCCACCACAGTTTGGTCTAGGGCAACAGTCAGGAGCCCCTCCTCAAAATGAGGTTGGTCCAGCTGCTCCTAACACCTCGCCAGCTCCCACAAACCCATTTCTCACTCAAGGTCCAATGGGCCAGCAAGCCCCTATCCCAGTCTCATCAGAATCACCAGGACCGCAGTACCCTCCTGGTTATACACCCTCGCCACAGCCAGGCATGCAGTTCAACAACCAGGGACCACAACCCACATTTAAGCCTACTTATGAGTATCACCCCGGAAACCCGAGCTACCCGGCTACCTCGAGTCTGCCTACACCTTCTCTGCCCCTTGGAAACCAACAGCAAGATTTCGGGCTCAACCATCATGTTCAGGCTCCTACCCCTCAGGGCAACTCCGGTCAAGGGTATGTTTACACCTATGCTCCGAGATATGGTATTCCTTCTACCAGTGCACCACCGATAGCTAGTCCTCTCCCCAGTTCTATTATGGGCTCAGGCATTCCTGCTCCACCTTTGGATCCCCATTTGGCCTGGTTTATGGAGCAACACAAGGAAATGAAAGCACAGCTTAGGGAATTGACTGTCAAAAAGAACACTGCTCTTCGGCCTACAGATCCCGACTCGATTGTACCCCTGCCTCACAAGTTCGTGATGCCCAATATCGACTTATTTGACGGGAGTGCGTGCCCTAAAACTCACTTGGACACGTATATTTTGGAAATGAAAGCTAAGGGATGCACAAACCAGCAGTTGGCCGACTACTTCAGTCTCTCTTTGAAGTCAGGAGCTTTGAAATGGTTCTTTCGATTGAAGCCTGAAGCTAGGGCTACTTGGGAATAGATTACCAGTACTTTCACAGATAAGTATAAAGCCAACTTGGAATGGGAGACAAACAGAGTTGACTTGCAGACAACGATGCAGCGCCCTGATGAGAATATTGGGGATTTTTATAAAAGGTGGAACTTGAAGCTCAGTGAAATGGCCGTCCCTCCCTCTGACGAGGAGCAGTTAGACATCTTCCAGTCATGCTTGAAGCCGCATTTAAGAACCTCACTTAGCAATTTCCCCTATCCGGATCTGCAGGCAATGGTCGATTCCGGGGCTAAATTTGAGAGGGCTTACAATCAACAGCAAGTTGTTGCACCTACTTACAGATACCGGGCTTCTTCCAACTCCAACACGACTCCTGCCCAGCCCTATGCGGGACAGGACTGTAACAATGCCACTTCCATTGTTCCCAAGAAACCTGATGCATCAAGATCCCGGCTCCAAGGCTTGGGAAACTTTGGGATGCCTTTGAGTGATATCTTCGGAGGTTTGATAAAAGAAGGTTTGCTCCGGCCTTTAGACAGTTATCAGCCTAGAGACCCCAATACTCCTTTGGATACCTCCAAGCATTGTGCCTTTCATCAGTACTATGGGCACCTGACAGATGATTGAAATCGGAGAGCCTTCGCATTCCAAGGAAAATGTGGAAACTGGTGAAGATCCCCAGATGATTAATCTCGAATCCGGATTTGAGAATGATGAACAGACCTATCCTCCCGAGATCCCTGCATGCACCAGCATTGGATCCAGTTGGTAGAGCAGATGAGACTGCGACATGAAGCACAAATTGACAACCTTCTAGAGGCCTTCAGGAGCCATGGTTTGGCCGCCAGTCTTAATCCCGACGGCAATTTTATCGTGAAGAAGGAAGAGAATTCTCCTCCCACTCTCAATCGTCCCGGATATGTCAGGATGCCGCCACCAGCCTCCTATGTAACTACCGTCGAAACTCCTGCCCCTCGACCTACAGGTCAACCGGCCCCCAAGCAATAGTTCAAAATTCCGCCATCACAACAGCAGTCATGGATGGGGCAGTTTGGCATTTCCCAACAGACGTCAGGTGTCCCCCCTCAGAATGGTACCGATCCTGCAAATATCAGTAGAGGTAATGAAGGTTTGCTTCCGGGAAATTTCCAAACCATGGAGGAGGTGTGGTTAGCCATCAGGGCTCTTGAGGAACGCCAAAATGAGCAGCAGGCCTGGATCGAAGAGGCCACACGTCATTTCGGAACATTGACAATCCCCCAACTGACTGGGGCTCCCCTGAAGGACAAATACGTGCCTGCTCCCCCGACCTCTAATGCCTCTCGTTACACCTCAGAATCCAACCATTTGCTTCCCGACAAGCCCAGCAGCAAATCTCCTCAGTCTAGCTCAACTCAGAACCATTCTAGCACAGCTCGACCCGGGGCCCCAAATTCACCACCAGCTGTTGAGCACATTTGGTGGGATATCTGTGACTGCCCCGACTGCCTCGAGAGGGACTATCAAGATTGGATAAACGAAGATCGTCCTCCCAAAAAAAAGAAAGCCTCTTCCCAGCAAAAGTTGAAAGAAAATTTCGAAGCTGGTTATACCAGTGTGGGGATACTCGGGGAACCTTCAGGAGGATTTGACTACTATGTCATTTACTCTAATGAGTCTAAGGTCCCTTCCTCCACGAAACCGCAGCGCAGATGACTGAGCCCTTTTGAGGCCCGAAATTCAAGTACCAATGAATAGTCTTTTAGTCAACCTTTGTAGGCTCTAGTATTTTTCTCTTTCACCTAAGTCCTTCCTGGACATTTGTCGTTTTAGTCCATTTTGGACATAGTAGTTAAATTTCTAAGTTTTATATAAGTCTTTTTTCTTTTCTTGCTAGACTCGAGACATCACTTGCACACCCACGTTACACTTAATTGAAATGGTTTTATCCTAGATGATCACTTGTGCTGCTCAACCACTAATTCTTTGAAATGATTAATATTTAAATTAATCGGAGTGAGAAAATCAATTGATATCCTTCTCAAATTGGGGCTTACCAACTCCCCATCTTGCATCTCATATGCTCACATCCCTTTCATCATCCTCATCATCTTGTTGCTCGATGAATTTGCATGGATCTTTTCTCATTTAAAGCTTAAGCAAGCAATGAAGACTTAATTTCGTTTAGGTCATCCGGTAGGGATTGCGATTGAAGCCGTTCACCCATAGGGAAAACCTTTACCTCACCCTCACCAAACAATACTCTTTCATTTCAAGATCGGCGTGTTTTGAAACCCGGTTTAGCCATCATTTTTGCTCCATAAGTCCAAGCAAGCCCAAGAAGTTAGCTTCGAGAGTCGGCGATGCGCAAAATATCTCAAGCCATGAAGGAAGGACAAAGATAATCCTCAACTCCTCAGGAGGCCTTCCAAGTTATTAAAAAAAAAGAGAGAAAAGGATTTTAAATCCTCACAATTCAGCAAGAATCCTCAACGTCTCAGGAGGCTTTTTAAAAGAAGGACTGTCGATCCTCACAATTCAGTAAAAGTCCCCGACTCCTCAAGAATCTCTCCAATGATCAAAAAGGAGCCCGAATTCTCGCAAGTTCGCAAAAGTTCTTGATAGCTTTGACTTCCTCTCACCATTACCTTAATCAATCCCAAGCCATCCTCTCGATTTTAGAGGATACTCCCATTTCCTTAATCAATCCCAAGCCATCCTCTCGCTTTTAGAGGATATTCCCATTACCATTACCCTTGCCTTTGGCCAAAGTCAAAATCTGACCTCTCATTCTTAGAGGCAATAAATCTTCATCGCCGTAGATTTCCTAGCAAGCCAATCTCTCATCTTTAGAGGCTTAGTCAGCAAAAAGCCCAGCCGACCTCTCATCTTAAGAGGTCATGATATCCTAAATCACCCGATGGCTGATCGAAGCCCGAAAACCCAGCTACAGTCCCTACCAGATAGTAATTTCATTCTAATATCTTCGAGAACTAAATCAAATTAATGCTTCATTGCTTGCTTAAATTGGAATCTATCCCATCTTGGTTCAAAATCATCGATCTAAGATTGTGCAAATTCAGTCCATCCATTTGACACTTCATGTGAGCATATTTCATTTCTCTTCGCAAACACTTGCCGTGGATGTCCCACTGGGGCTTCGCATCCGTGTCTTTCGACGACACTCCAGGAGGACATGTTTTTCAATCCTCCAAATCCTCAAAATCCTCAAAGGTCCTCAGATCCGCGAATTTCAACATTCGTTCTCTTTTCAACCGGGATAAGCCCGAACTACGGCGACCTGAGCTCCTCCCAAGGAGGGGAACGTAGGCAACCATAACTGGTCCGGTCGAAATCACAAACAAATCTCAAAAAAAAAAATTCGGTCTCATCAAGGACCGTCCCTATACACTTTCCGAGCTTGATTCTCGATATCAGTTGGTTTTCTCCTTGTGATTAATCAAAATATTTGTTCATATCAGATTTAGTGTTTGAATAACCCGAACATCAATAAAGGGTTTTAAGCAGCCTTGTGATCATCATGAATAAGACAAGTTTTCAAGTGTCTCGACAAGTCTTCTCTCTCTCCATCATAGGGAAATAGAGCCAAACACTGTCTTTCTGTCAGCAGGGGCTTCCATACAATTTTCCACACCTTGTGATGCTTATACTCTCTCAAAAGAGTCAAACCCAAAGTGAGTGTGTATACACAAAATCGGGATTCATTCCCACTTTTCAAAAGATGTGCCCCTGCACGTAAACATTTCTGAGTCTTGTCCATTGACTGATTGACTAAAGTTTGAAATGATGGGTTGCCTCCGTGGCCACAAGATGACTCTGTCTGCAATAGGGATGCATTGAATCTCTCCAAGCTGGGGCTTTTGTTAAGCTGTTCTCTCAGGCTCTCTTTACCAGATTCCCTCCGGGTTTGCTTTGCATCATCAACTGGGGCTTCGCCATGGTCACCCCATCAAGATTTGGGGCTTTGCCTAGTCATCTCTTCAAAACCAGGGCATTCTCTGCACGTTCTCTGCTGCTTGCCGTCTCGGGTGTACGACACACCTTATTCTCACCAGCAACAACTCAATCTGCTGCAATTTGTACTCCCGGGAGCATCCCCGACTTGCCTAGACTGCACTATACCATCCATCACTTATACATTTCCCCACTTCATGGGAGAGGGTTCACCCCACCATACATAAACACATACAAACCCTCTCACCACCATGCATCCCCACAAAAATCTCCCAAGGGCTCATGTAGCATGCACAAAACGTGAATCAATAGGAACAATCCTAAGTGAATGAAGATCATAAATCATAATTTCCCTGCCAAAAGCTTAGGCTAAGTGCATCTCCAAAAGCAAGTAAATGCATCATCTCGCGAACATATGCAGTGATACTCTCATAATCATTTTGGTTCTATGCATGCATCTGTCATCATGAATGTTATATATGCATCTTCCTCTCTACTAACAAATGCAGCAATTCAAACATGAAAGACCAGTTTTCCGTTACGACCTGAAGCCTCTTCGCAGCAAGGATGGTCTCCATCGAAGCGTAATGACAATGACTTCAACAGAATTGCCCAAATAACTGGCAAGACCCTCAAGTCCGCACCATCTTGACTCATACGCCTCAAGTCAGCATCAGCTTGACTCAGACGCCTCAAGACACTACCATCTTGGATTCAGATATCTAAATCCCGGCAGCTAACCAAAAACCGTCCTCAGCAACCTAGTGAGTCTATGGTGTTGAATACACGACAAAGTACGTCCTCAGCAAAGTCTGCGGTGATAAAGTGAGCCCTTAGCAAAGAAGACCATCCCCAGCAGCTTCCGAACTATGTCCAGGCTTGATACGTAGGTAGCCTACCATAGGTCCAGCCACTTGGCCAACACGGTCACCCTTCTTCCCGGTAGTTATCGAAAGCTCAAATCTTCCCAAGCGAGAACGCCTTCAAATAATCTCCCTCAGGTACAAAACCTCGATTTAGGTTCATACTCCTGAACCGAACCTCGACATAGGATCATACTCCTGAACTAAGTCCCCATTTAGGTTAATACTCCTGAACTAAACCTCAACTTAGGTTCATACTCCTGAACCAGGTCCCCACTTAGGTTCATACTCCTGAACTAAGTCCCCATTTAGGTTCATACTCCTGAACTAAACCTCAACTTAGGTTCATACTCCTGAACCAGATCTCTACTTAGGTTCATACTCCTGAACTAAGTCCCCATTTAGGTTCATACTCCTGAACTAAACCTCAACATAGGTTCATACTCCTGAACTAAGTCCCCATTTAGGTTCATACTTCTGAACTAAACCTCAACTTAGGTTCATCCCCGACGAAAGCTAACGGAATCCCGTTTCTTTCCTCGTTTCCATCTACGGCAGTGAAACGTAAGCCCATTTTCTCCGACGAAAGATAACGGAATCTCGTTTCTTTCCTCGTTTTCACTAACGGCAGTGAAACGTAAGCCCATTTTCTCCGACGAAAGATAACGGAATCCCGTTTCTTTCCTCGGCAGTGAAACGTAAGCCCGTTTTCTCCGACGAAAGATAACGGAATCCCGTTTCTTTCCTCGTTTTCACTAACGGCAGTGAAACGTAAGCCCGTTTTCTCCGACAAAAGATAATGGAATCCCGTTTCTTTCCTCGTTTTCACTAAAGGCAGTGAAACGTAAGCCCGTTTTCTCCGACGAAAGATAACGGAATCCCGTTTCTTTCCTCGTTTTCACTAACGGCAGTGAAACGTAAGCCCGTTTTCTCCGACGAAAGATAACGGAATCCCGTTTCTTTCCTCGTTTTCACTAACGGCAGTGAAACGTAAGCCCGTTTTCTCCGACGAAAGATAACGGAATCCCATTTATTTCCTCGTTTTCACCAACGGCAGTGAAACGTAAGCCCGTTTTCTCTGACGAAAGTTAACGGAATCCCGTTTCTTTTCTCATTTTCACCAACGGCAGTGAAACGTAAGCCCGTTTTCTCCGACGAAAGATAACGGAATTCCGTTTCTTTCCTCGTTTTCACCAACGGCAGCGAAACGTAAGCCCTTTTTCTCCGATGAAAGTTAACGGAATCCCATTTCTTTTCTCGTTTTCACCAACGACAATGAAACGTAAGCCCGTTTTCTCCGATGAAAGCTAACGGAATCCCATGTCTTTCCTCGTTTCCACCTCCGGCAGTGAAACGTAAGACCGATCCCTTCAAACAAAGTCCACCAAAAGACCGTCTATCCCCTCGTAGTCCGTCCTCAGTATAAGGACACGAACCATCGAAGGAAATCGTTTCAAAACAAGTTAATACCTCCGGATCACCATCACTAAGGCTTGAGGCACCTAAACGCTATCACCAAGGCTTGAGGCACCTAAACGCTATCGCCAAGGCTTGAGGCACCTAAACGCTATCACAAAGGCTTGAGGCACCTAAACGCTATCACCAAGGCTTGAGGCACCTAAACGCTATCACCAAGGCTTGAGGCACCTAAACGCTATCACTAAGGCTTGAGGCACCTAAATGCTATCACTAAGGCTTGAGGCACCTAAACGCTATCATTAAGGCTTGAGGCACCTAAACGCTACAACTTCGGTTTCGACACAAAATACGAGGAAAGCGATAAATTGCAATCATCCTCTGATTCGATAAACCGAAGTCATTACCAGGTTGACATCCTAAAATAGTCACTCTAGGGTCAACGTCTGAAGATAGTTGAAAGACCCGAACTACGACCGGCTTGATTCCTCTTAAGGATACGTAGGTAGCCTACCATAGGTTCAGTCATCAGACCGAAATGGTCATTCCTTTCCCCAGCGGTCCGACCAAAATGGTCACCCTCTTTTCCCCAACAGATTGGGTCCTCACTTTTATCGATGACCCCACTTCCCCTGGAAGTACCGTCACCGAGGGGCTACTCTAAGTGTCCCAATCTGAACCGCCAATGTTCCTTCAGCCCAATTTTACGTTTTCCACATCAAATAAACGTTTAAGGGAATTTTGGTCACTTCCTAAGGCAATTTAAACAAGGAAGGACCTTAAAGGAACAACAAAAATGAGTTGGATCTCGCTGGAAAGAGTGATTTCCAAGAAATTGACCAACTTTTAATTAAATGCAAGCAGCCAAAACTGCTTTCTGCAAAATCAGGCACGCCTACATCCCAATCTGCGTGAACAGGTATGAGATTCAGTCTCATCCGCGCGGACAAGAAGGAAACCTAAATTCAGCCTATAAATAAAACCCTTCTCTCTCAGTTTAAAGGATCCTTTTTCAAACCCTACTGTTATATTGGCAAAACCTCTCCAGAAAATAGCCTAACACTCATCCTAAGTCTCATCCAAACACTCACCCAAACACTCACCCAAACACTCATCTAAACACAAAATCCATACAAAATTCTCAAACCCTAAACACAAGCCAAGGAAGATGGGGTACAACCATTGGTAAACCCTCCTTCTCATTACCCTAATCTCTCATCTTCAAGCATTCATATTATGTTTAACATTGATATTCCATTTTGTTTACTATAAATCTTGTTTAAATATTAAATCTTGTTATTTACTTGTTATTTGTCAAGTTTATTCTCTCCTTGTCCTTAGATCTAGGAAGATCTCCATGGAGTCCATCTCCATGGATGACCTTCCACAAAGATCTAAATCTTTATGTTCATGTTAATCTTTATGTCTTCTTTCTTTTTACTAGCACTTGCACCATTTGACCTAAGTATGGTCATCTTGGAGTTTAATCTCCATGGTGATCATCTTAAATGGTCAACATCTTATAGAAACATTCCACTAAAGCCTAAGATCTCCACCTTGGAACAATTTCCATGGATGAAGATCACTATGGTTCATAGGTTACAAAAAGGGTGAAGTTGATACATTGAGTTTAAAGATCTCAAGGATGGTCATCTTAATGACCACCTTAGAAATCCACTCTAAAGTTGATACACCCTTAACCTAAATTCCACTTTCATACATTAATCTTTATTTTATGTCAAATCCCCACATCCCAAGCAAATGAAATGCTTTTAAGTCCTAATGTACCCTCATGATGGCTTGATATAGTAGATCACTACTAATCATGTTTAGTGATCACTAATCAAAGCCTAAGGAAAGTGGGGACAAGCATGGATGCAAAAAATCCAAAATGTTTTTTATTTGACATTTTCTGTTGCAAACTCCAGTTCTGATTCTGTAACTCCAGTTGACATTCTGGAAATTACAGAATCAGACTGGAAAGCTGCCAAAAAGAAACTTTACTGTCCTATCCGTGCGGACAGGATTGATCCTCGTTCTGGTCCGCGCGGACATGAATGTCATGGACAAATATTTTTTGTTTCCAGTTTCTTTTACTCACAGAAGCACATTATTTTGATTAATTCCAGTCCTGTCCAGTCAAACTGTTTATCTCCAAAAAATCCCTTTTGCAAAATACACACACACACACATATACAAATGGTTTCAAGTTTGGAAGACTCGTTTACAAGGCATTCCGGGTGAACGTGCTAATCGTTCTTCCCGGAGTGTAACGTGACCTCCGAATCCTTTTTCTCTTTTATGGGCATTTTTAAAAGTTTTGGCCCTAAACTAAAAACGGCATAGCGACTCCGTTGATTTTTCAAAAAAAATCGGGTACATCACAGATAGTAGCATTCTGCAAATTTTGCATCTGTGTTGTCTGTTTGTCTTTTGACAGATTTCCTGATTTGCAGGTGTCTGTCCGTACTTACAACCAGGCCGTGAAACATCTGGATGGGATAACCAACTATGCCAGGAGGCTCGTGGAGTTCCTGCGGCGTAGTTTCAGGAGGAGCACGGCTGTGCATGAGCCGATGCCATCTAGGTCATCTGCGGCGAGAGACTCGTCTGCCTCTACGACTGGTGGGGCAGATTTTACGCAGGGGTTCAGCCAGTTCGCCGGTGAGACGGCGGGGTTCGGAGCTCGTCACTCTTCATATTCGGGACACGAGCGAGGAGAGTCCTCGGGGACACAGGCACGGAGGCGGCACTTCTTGTATTCCTGTCTTGAGGAATTTGGGGATTACCTGTCCTCTGTGGATCCGGCTGCGGCGGGCCAGTATTACGAGTGCTCGAATGACAAGCAGGACTCTGAGTAGTCCTCTTTTTTGGTTTATTTTTTAGACAATTGTGTGTATTGCCCAAACAATTTGATTTGTATTTGAAAGGGCCTTTGAGGTGAACCCTTGTATTTTGAATATTTATTTAGTGATTACCTTCCTTTATTTTTGGCAAATAAGCAAGTAGGTTGATCAAAAAAATAAATACTAATGGGACATGCATAAAATTCGAACTGGTCAAAATTTATATCTATATGCACTGTTATTTAATTAATTGCACTGTTGCACGAGCCCGGGGCGGATGTGGTGTCGGCAGTGGATGATTAATCATACGGATGCATGTAATTTAGACAAGGCTTGAACAGGAGGCTGTTTGAAAATGTTCCTGAGTTTTGAGGCAGCTGGCTGCAGAGTTGACCAAGTCAACTTGAAAAACAGTCCGACCTGACTGGGATTCAGTTCCAGTTTGTTTTAAATTGCAGCCCAGTTTTTGCAATTTTGAAAACACTACGCTTGCTTCTGATCAAAGCTGATTTCTCTTTCGAATTATTGGAGGTTTCCTTTGTTTCTCATGGCTTCATTTCCCAAGTTATCGTCTCAAATGCAAGAGCGATATTTGGATAGTTTCCAGTTGTGGGTACGGCGCCATACGAGGCAAAGCAAGAGATTTTTTGAGGGCTATTATAGAATGAAAGCGGTTTGGGCCTTGAAGGAGCTCATGCCGGATTGGGATCTCTTGCGAGCTGCGGCTCACTTCTGGGATGTAAGGAGGCATGTGTACAACTTTTCGTACAACGAGATTATGCCCACACTTGAAGATTTTCGGGCCATACTTGGAGGAACTGAGGCGGAGCAACCGGTTCTTCCTTTGAATGGCGGCTGTGAGTACCCCGACCCGAACTTGTGTTTTTGGGTCTGTTTTCCATGATTGGCATTAGTTTTGGGCTTGCATTTAGTCCAATTATTTATTTATTTATTTGATCCATTGGGCCTGCCTCCCTACGGCCCAGTTTGTCCTAAGATTGACCGGTGTCGTCCGACACAGGATGACCCCAAGGCGGTGGAAACTCCATGTCGTACGACATAGGAGCTCCTCTCAGCATGCCTATGAATAAAGGGCCTTGCTGATCATTTTAGAGGAGGACTTTGGCAAGCAAGGTTACACTGCTGAAATAGAGACTCATATTCTCTCTCATACACACACACTCACCTCCCTCCTCACACATACACACATCCAAGCCAAGGTCCAAAGAGTGATCTCTTTTGTTGGTGTTTTGAAGGGATAAACACCATACTATTGGTGCTTCTACCTTGTGGACTACAATAAGTAGACCCTAGACTCTCTCTCTCCCTGATTACATCTTGTATACTCATTCATTTTACATTGCATGCTTATATTGTTTGATAACATGTGAATATTTGGGATTTTGCATGACAAAGGTGGTGGAGATGTGAATCATCAATATTCACATCTCCTCACCTCAGATCAGGACATTTAGTGTCATTAGTTGCATTAAAGTTTGCATCTTGGGTGATTGTGTTTGAGTTAGGAGGTGATGGCTACATGATAATGGCCAAAAACATGTGATTATCCACATTTGGCCATTAAAGCCATGTGATCCTCCCATAATACTCACGTAGTATTGTTATTCTACTGTTTTCAGTTGATATTATAGCTTAGTTTTGCATTTTGAGCAAGCTGGGATCAATCTGCTGAAGGGCACTGAAAAAAGACACCTATGTCGTCCGACATGGGACACCTCAAGGGGGTCCTGTGTCATACGACATAGAGATCCCAGAAAGCTGTTTGGATTTCAGTGACTTCAGATCTACCCAGATTAATCCCCTTTGTGATTTAAAGTTGTGTTTAAGTAGTTTTTAGTTCGTTTATCACTGTCTGGGAAGTCTGAGATTTGTTTGGGTGTAACCCATTGATGGAGGCGGTCTCTGTCGTATGACATGGATAGCCCTGGGTGTCCTATGTCATACGACATCCGTATCACCAAAAGTCAATTTTGACTTTGCTCACTTTAATCAACCCCAAATTGGTCCCAGATCCTAAACAGTGTCTCTCCTTAGTTAAAATAGCCTTGTCTTAGTGTCAGAGTAGTTGTGGTGGCCTAACCACCCCCTTTGTAAGAGGCAATCTGACCAGGATGTTTTAAGTCATCCGACATCCCTCTTCTGAGGAAGTCCTGTGTCGGACGACATCTAAGGTCCCTGGACAGACTGTCTCAACTCCTGCCTTGTAATGCAAGTCATCGTTTGTAAGGGTGTGGCCCCCTTTCATGGTTCACAAGTTGTATCCAGTTCACTATTATCAATGAAATCCAAATTCGCATGCCTTGTTTGTTGACACAAATTGCACACACTTAAAATGATCTTATTGTCCATTGTTTGATTGAAAGTCTCGAAAGAGGCGATGTGGGTGAGCTCCATATTCTCTTCCACATCGTAACTTGACCCCCAGATCCATTTTCTCTTTAAAAAAGGTTTTTCAATGTTTTCCTTAAAAACGGCGTGGCGACTCCCAAAAAACAAAAAAATGTTTTTTCTTCATGATTTTTATTCGGCGAGCGTTCATTCAGTGGCGACTCTGCTGGGGACATGTTTGAAAAGCTTTTATTTTAATGAAAAGAGTGATACTTGGTATATAGGTGGAAACCACTAAGTTTCCCGTATCGCTTCCTAACCCGAGGCTTGAGATAAATTGTGGTACAATGCCACGTACCGGTATCATTCTTCTTTTTTGAAAAAAGAAAAAGCTTTTCTTAAGAGGGTCTAACTTTCTTTAAATCAACTTGGACAATTTTCTCATTCTCTTTGTGTATAATTTGTGTCATTGTGTGTGCTCCTATGTGCCTTGCCATGCTTCTGTGCCTATATGCTTCTTATGCCTTGGTATGATGGTATGTTGGTGGTGGGGTTTTCTCCCCCTTGCTGTTTGTTTGGCTCTGTTGGTGAGAACCCCTGTGTCGGACGACATCCCTTTCCTGGG
Organism: Adenophora triphylla var. japonica; assembly: GCA_022495995.1. Taxonomy (NCBI): domain Eukaryota; kingdom Viridiplantae; phylum Streptophyta; class Magnoliopsida; order Asterales; family Campanulaceae; genus Adenophora; species Adenophora triphylla. The sequence goes on along the minus strand of JAFEMH010002257.1, from coordinate 48,984 downwards.
AAGTCCTGTGTCGGACGACAGAGGAAGGAAGTGCAGAGGCAGTGTCAGTTGATCAGGTGAACAGGCGAGTGATTCCCGAGATGCAAGGCGGTGATTTCTTGGCATTTAGGGCAGTCCCCTTTTGTCGTGCTTTGGAATCATTCTTTTGTTTTTCCTTTTTGCATACTTATAAATATTGCATTTTTTTGAAAAAACTTTTTTTACAAAAAACAAAAAAAGTAAAAGTTTTTTTTAGATACCTTCACACTACTCGCACACTACCTGCACATAGAGTTAGAACCCTTGGAGTGTACGGACGGCATCGCGGACGGTGACGTGTTTCGCCTACGCTTGAGCGCCTAAAGTCCTCCCGGCCTATAGAGTGTTAGGAGCCACACTTGTCCGTGACACACTTTTTACCGTGACCGGTTGGTTTTTGGCAAAAATACTTTTCAAAACATTTTCAAAGTCGATTTTTCAAAATTTTCTCACAAAGTTCGAGTCGTACTTCGTTTCCAAAGTCTTGGCATACTCTCCCTCTTCATGTCGAAATTACGACATAACTTAACGTGAGTACATGTCAAAATTTTGACATGTCTCGACGTGGGTACATGTCGATTTCTCGACTTGACTTCGCAAGAGGTCATGACGCATTTTCAACATGTGCTAACGAGAGATCATGTCGAATTTTTGACACGTACTAATGAGAGGTCATGCCGAAATTTCGCCATGAAGCGACGAGAGGCCATGCCGGATTTTCGACTCAAAGTGAGGAGAGGTAATGCCGAATTTTTTCCAGGATTTTACCTACAAATTGCGGTCTCGTACATTCAAATGTACTTCCGACCCTCTCTCCTCCCGAGTCAAGACGTTGTTGACTTGAACTTGGTTTTGAAAATCTTGAGTTTGACTTGTTTTGACTTGTATGCCCTTATGTCCGTTTTTCTTTTTGATTGGTGGGTTCCACGTGCCCTATAGGACCTCTGCCGGGATTGTCCATCTCGTACAGGGGGTCTATAGACGTAGTGATGGAACCCACTAGTCCAGGAATAGTGTAGAATGCGAAAAAGAAGGTGTCCCCCTTTTCCAACCATTCTTAGGATTAATAAAAATTGTTTTATTTAAATTTTTAATAAGGCATATGCATGAGTCCGTCCCGAGTCTATCCTCTCCTCTACCTAAAATAGTTCTCTCCCCCTTTCAGCAAGCAAGTATTGGGTCAGAGTTTCGGGTGGTCGGTTAATCAGTTTCTCTCCAGTCAAGGATTCGTTTCCAGCAGTCTCAGAGATGGCAGATTCGCAAGCTTCAGCGGGTTTGGGTCAGAATGCGGGTATGGATCCAGCTCAGGGTCAGAATGTCAGTCAAGGTGTGGGGCCGGATCAAGGTCAGAATGTGGGGTCGAACGTGGGTTTGAATGTCTCTCCTAGCAGTGGTCATGGTATGGGTCCTCAAATGACACCCCCGGGAAGTCCGTTTGTTAATCCTCACCCAGGTTTCAACTTCTTTCAGGAGGCTTCTCTCCGTGCTGCTCTCGAAGCCACTCGTGCCCGTGAGGAGGCCGGTTGGGCTTGTTATGTTGAAGTGATGCGTATGCAAGGGGTTGCCGTAGTCCGTTGCCCCGATGGGTCGTACGAAGAAATTAGGGAGGAGCCCGATGTTACTATCACCGGCACTGGTTTTGTTCCCCCGTCCTCACCTAGGCAAGGCTATCACAATGTGCCCCCGCCAATCTCTTATGGTGTTCCTAGCTCCTTTCCGATGCCGACTTATGTGAGTGTGTCAAGACCTCCCCCCATCCCAGTGTCTACTTATGGCGTGCAATACGGACTGAGAGGTGAGTCAAGCTCCTTCCCGAAGGTTAGTGCTTAGGACCAGTTTGTGTTTTCTCCTCAGAATCAGTATGGGCAGAATCAGCATAGTGGTGTCAGCTAAGATCAATATGGGTTTGCTCAGAATCAGTTTGGGTCGGCTCAAAATCAGTATGGGTTCCAAGGTCAGGGTCAGTATAGCGGAGTAGGTCAGCCGCCCAACCTAACCTTTGGCGGTCAGTTTGTTGCTCCTCATGGTCAGCCCACTCAGCAGCCGGATAGTCAGTACCGTCTGTCAGGAAACCAGATTTGCCAGGACAGTGTTCCGCAGTATCCCCAGTCCCAGAAATTTTCTCCACCAGTAGTGCAGCCACAGTTCAACGGGTATGATGCTTTTGGGGTAAAGATCCAAGGCCCAAGTGAGTTTTATGTGGATGCTCCAGTGTCATTGCCACCAGCCGCTCTACCCTATTACCCATCAGTTTCCTAGTTTACAGTTTCTCATTTTGTGACGCCTGTCCAGGCAAGTGGTCCTGCTCCGTCATTGTCACCGGCGGCTTTGCCTTTTAATCCGTCCGCTTCTCAGTATGCAGTCCCTCCTTTTTTGGCGCCTGTTCAGGCGAGTGGTCCTGTTCCGTCCTCCATGGTAGCTCCAACTGTAGGACAACCCCCATCTTCCGAAGTTTCAAGCTTGAAAGAAGAGTTGAAGTATGTGAAAGAACAGTTGCACAAGATGACTTTTGGGTCAGGCGTGGTCAATTCTGTAGAGCTCAAAGACTCTAAGGCCCTCCCGAAGAACTTCAAGATGCCCCCTATAGCTAAGTTTGAAGGCTCCACATGCCCTAAAACTTATGTGAACAGCTATATCATGTCTATGGGTGCCAAAGGGGCCACCGAGGAGATGCTAGCCCTCTACTTTCATTTGTCTCTCAATGATTCTCCCTTGAGATGGTGTCTAGGCCTTAAGCCGGAAGTGAGGGCCACGTGGTCCCAAATCAGTGATGCTTTTTTGGAAAAGTACAAGGGAAGTGTCGAGTGGTACACCACTCGTAGTGATTTGATCGGTACCATCCAGAGGCATGACGAGTCCGTAACAGATTTCTATAAGTGGTGGAACAAGAAGCTAAATGAATTTATTCATCCAATTCCCCTATCCGATGAGAAGGCCATCTTCCTTTCATGTGTCAAGCCAGCTGTTAGGGAAGCCATTGGACGTGGGTATTACCCGAATCTGCGAGAAATGGTGAGTGCGGGGGCCGAAAGCGATAATGCCACCTATTCCATTGTTCCAACTCCTGTCCCTAGTAATGCTCCAGCTCCCCGCTACCGAGTTCCAAGCTCTACCCCTGCTGTTTCAAAGGGTAAGGAAATCGCTGTCTCTAACACCGTCAACTACATTCAAGGGGAGAAGAATCAGTCATCTGGCCGTGGTGGAGGAAGGCCTCAGAAACAGAGATTTGATGATTTGGGAATGCCAATTGAAGAGGTGTTTGATGGTTTGATGAGGACAGGAATGATCAAGCCTTTGGATAACTATCCCACTCCTACCGCTCCGGGATTAGACCACAGTTTGAAGTGTCGTTACCACCAGTGCTCGGGCCATACCACTAACAATTGCTATGTACTCAAGAAGGTCATTCAGGGTTAGATCGACCAACGCAAGATTGAGAAGCCGAACGTCGTCAACAATCCTCTTCCCAACAACAACAACAGGGTTAACATGATCGAGTTTGAGAAGAACGAGTTTGTCAATGACATAGAGTTTGGTGAGGAAGTTTGCAATGAGAGTAAGCATGTTGTAGGTGAGGCTAGTCTCAATGAGGGAATGAGTGAATTTAAGACGGCTGTGCCTGTGAACAATGATATAACCGAGGTTGTTTATGAAATGAATGCTAATTTCTGTTATATGTTGTCTTAGGTTGATATTCGGACCGCAGCAAGATCAGCAATTGATGTCCAGCATGATAGTATTTCTCCCGATTCTCGATCTACTCCCCTCACTTGGGAAGAGATTAAGTGCGCCGCTAATTCAAGCTCGGCAATCACTGTTAATCAATTAAGACAAGCGGCTTGGCCATACGCTACGCAGGGACCTTCGTTGAGTTGGTCCGAGTTAAAGGCGGCTGGTGCGGGTCACAACAAGGACCAGGAGGCTGAAGTCAATTTGCTTACCAGGTCGGGTAAGATGTTGGGGACCGATGTTGCCGGATCATCAGGAAAAGACAAAGAGGTGGCCGTTCCGGAAGTTAGAGCCAATAAAGGTCCGTACGCCAAGGGGGTAGTCGAGGAGGATTTGACATTGGACGATCCAATTCTCGCGCAGTTGAAACGAACCTAGGCCAACATTTCTTTCTGGTCCCTCTTGACTTCTTCTTATCCTCACAAGTTGAAGTTACAGGAAGCCTTATCCAAGACAATGGTGTCCGTAAACTCTACCCCTGATGAAGCATGCCAATTGATAGGTACTGCCCAGTATGGAAATATCATCACCTTCACGGAATTGGATTTGCCCAAGTTTGGAGCCAACCACAATGAGTCTTTGCACGTCACTGTTCAATTGGATGGACGTCGGCTTCCCCACGTGATGATAGACAATGGCTCAGCCATGAACGTATTGCCTGCCCGAATGATGAGTTTGTTAGATATTAAAGCCACCGATTTGAAGCCATCCAATCAGAGTATAAAGGCGTATGACTCCACGTCTAGGAAGTTTTTGGGTGTGATACCATTGACTCTGTGGTTCGGCAAAAAGCCCATGATAGTCGAGTTTCAGGTGATAGACATTCCGGTTAGTTTCTCTGCTTTGTTAGGAAGGCCGTGGCTTCATCAAATTGGAGGGGTCGCTTCAATTCTGCATCAGTGTTTCAAGTTTGTCCAAGACGGCGAGTTAACCATCATTTATGGGGACATTATTACTATTGAAGGCACCGATAATGAGGGGAGGCCGGTAATGGAGATTAAGCATAATTAAGCCAATTTAATGTTGAGTGGTTTCAGGGTCGAGAGCCCAAAAGCCCAGATATGTACGATTGACTTAACAACCTCCTCCGATAGGATTCCTCCAGTTATGATGATGATGAGGTGCATGAATTATATTCCGGGGCTTGGTCTGGGTAGACGTCAGCAAGGTACCCACAAGTTTGAGGAGTTGAAGCCAAACAAAGATAGGGAGGGTTTGGGATATGTTGAGAAGACCCCCAAGGACAAAGAGGCTGACAGGATTGAGGCCGCAGAGAAGAGAAAGGCTAATGCTGCTGGGAAGCCTTATGTCAAACCAAATCTCCGTCCTTACCACCCCTCCTTGGAGAAGTACTTTGTTAGAGAAAAGGGTGATGATTTTGTGTGCCTCGAAGGTCAATTCGAGGAGATGAAAGAGAGGCTGGCGGTCATCAAGGACTTTACTTCGAGTGACTACCCTGTCAAGGAGTTTATCATCAACAAGCCTAACATTCCAGGGGCTGTTACCACTTTCGAAAGCCAGTATCATTTCTGGGGAAGTCCTGATTTCACTAATCAGTTCAGGAATTTGTCTGTGGTTAAGCCTATGATTGGCAACGTCGATGAAGCCACTGAGTTCGATATGGGTGAAGATGTCACATCCTTATTTGAGGAGGCAGTTTTATCAGAAACTGCCGGGGCTGATCCGTTGATTGAAGCACCATTGATCGATTTATGTGAGGAGGCGCCGCCGATGGTTGGGGCTGTTACTAAAGATCCTTTTGGTATGGTTGATCTGCTGACTGGGGATGATTATGTACCTGTGATTGATCTTTTGACTGGGGATAACTACGTATCCGTGATCGAGTTCGATGGGGGCAAAGAGATTGATCCGTGCACTTTTGTCAGCACTTCAGAGATGCCGCTCCGGAATTGGACTTCTTTCAAGGGACCGATTGCTAGCTGGGAAGTTATGATCGAGAAGCTCGGGCTGACCCCCCGTCCTGGTGTGTCTGAGTCTAAGTTTGTCACTGTAGTCTTGAGTCAGTCCTCAGAGTCTCTTGTTATCGAGTTCGAGTCTCTAGATAGGTCTGATACTCTCACAGCTGATGATCATCGCCGTGTCCTTGACTCTGTTTTCCCCTTCGCTTTGAATGAAATGGTTTACCTTTCTGCGTATCCCTTAATTGCCACCTTAATGAATGATAAGTTAACTAAAGCAAATCTTAATGACTTAAAAGTGGTTAATAATGATTCATTTGAAGAGGACACAGACTTTTTAGACAAAAACTTTTTAAATGATAATCTAAAGCAGGTTTTTGAGCGAGAGGACAATCGAGCCCAAGCTGCCGATGAAGTATTGACTACGGTGAATTTGGGAACTACTGAAGAGCCCAAAGAGACACAAATTGGCAGTTTCTTCACCGGGGAAGAGCGGGAAGCCCTTATTGATTTGCTCAAGGAATACGTGGACGTGTTTGCCTAGTCCTATAAGGACATTCCAGGGTTGGATACTTCGATCGTCGAGCACCGAATACCCCTAGACCCAGAAGCCAAACCTGTCAAGCAGAAGCTTCGTCGAATTAAGCCCGAATGGTCTCTCCAGGTCAAAGAGGAAATAGAGAAGCTGCTCAGGGTGGGTTTCATTAGAGTGGTCGAGTACCCGAAGTGGTTGGCTAACATAGTGACGGTGACCAAGTCAAACGGTAAAGTCAGGGTGTGCGTAGATTTCAGGGACCTAAACAAGGCTAGCCCGAAGGATGATTTTCCCTTGCCCAATATCAATCTGTTGGTGGATACTACTGCCAGTTACGAAGTCAAGTCGTTTGTGGATGGTTTTGCGGGCTACAATCAGATTAAGGTCGCTGAGGAGGATCAGGAAAAGACTGCCTTTACCAGCCCATGGGGAACCTTTTGTTATACGGTTATGCCCTTTGGTTTAAAGAATGCCGTCGCCACTTATCAGCGAGCAGTCACCGCGCTTTTCCATGATATGATCCATAAGGAGATCAAGGTTTATGTTGATGATATGATTATCCAATCTAAGGGATCAGATGGTCAACACTTGGTCGACTTGAGGAAATTCTTTAACCGGCTGCGAGAGCATGATATGAGATTGAACCCGGCAAAATGTACTTTTGGCGTAGTCCGAGGAAAGGTTCTGGGATATATGGTCACGGAGCGGGGAATTGAAGCCGATCCGAGAAAGATTAAAGCCATCATGGAGATGAAGCCATCAACGACAGTCACGGAGGTGAAGGCTTTCATGGGCCGTCTCCAATATATCAGCCGATTCATCCACCAGTTGACCTCTATTTGTGAGCCGATCTTTAAGTTGCTCAAGAAGAATCAGGAGGTTGAATGGAATGAGGAGTATCAGATCGCCTTTGAGACAATCAAGGCCTACTTGGTCCATCTCCCAATCCTTTGTCCCCCGCACAAGGACAAGCCCTTGCTGCTATATTTGACGGTCACGGATACGGCTGTTGTAGCCATGCTTGGACAAGAGAAGCCAAATTCAAAAGTGGAGAATGCCATCTACTTCGTCAGCCGGAAGCTTCAGGGCAGTGAATTGAACTATTCGGCTTTAGAGAAAATGTGTGCAGCTTTGGTATGGGTGGTTGGTAAATTGAGACATTATCTGTTGGTGCATACGGTGTATCTAGTGTCAAAGATGGACCCCATCAAGTGCCTATTTGATAAGCCTTATCTGTCTTCAAGGCTCGCGAAGTGGTCCTTCTTTTAGCCAAGTTTGATATCAAATTTGTGACCCGCAAGGCAATCAAAGGCCAAGCTCTGTCAGACCATTTGGCGGATTTTCCGAGCTCAGAGGCACGCGGACTCGAACCCCAGTTTCTGGATGATGGGATTTTTATGGTGGAGGGTACAGACCGTTGGCAATTGTTTTTTGATGGTGCCGCCAATAAGAGGGGCAATGGTATCGGTATGGTGTTGGTTGACCCGAAGGATGCACACACCCCCATTGCTATCAAGTTGAATTTCCCGGCTACTAACAACGTCGCGGAATATGAAGCTTGCATAGCCGGCCTCGAAGCGGCCCTGGAAAGAAACGTCGAAAAGTTGGAGGTATATAGAGACTCCCAGCTAATCATCAACCAGGTGTCCAATAAATGGAAGACCGTGGACCAGTACTTACAATTGTAATATGCTTACATGGAGGATTTGATCAACCAATTTAAGAAGGTCACGTTCCATTATCTGCCTCGGGATAAGAGCAGGTTCGCGAATGCCCTGGCCACCTTAGCCTCTTTGGTAGAGATTCCGGAGGGAAAGTCAGTAAAGCCATTCAGGGTTGGGAGGCATGAGAACCCTGCCTACTGTTGTCAGATTGAACAGGAAAAGGTCGATGACTTGTGGTACAGCCAGATTTTCCAGTATCTTAAGCATGGCGAAGCCTCGTTCCCGATAGAGGAGGATGGTAAGCTGAAAGAGGGTCTTCGCGCCAAAAGCCTGCAAGCCCTGAAGAGGTTGTCTGCGCAATATGTTATTCTGGGGGATGACTTATGGAAGAAGAGGCACCGAGGGACACTTTTACTCTGTATCAGCAAGTCCAAAGCAAAAAAGGTAATGGAGGAAGTCTATGGTGGTGCATGTGGACCACATATGAATGCCCGAGCCTTGATGTTCAGCATACTCAGGATGGGCTATTATTGGATCTCCATGGAGACTGACTGTATTCAGTTTGTACAGACTTGCGACAAGTGCCAGCGGTTCTCCAATCTCAACCATATACCTCCCCATGATCTCTACTGTATGAGCACTCCTTGGCCGTTCGCGACTTGGGGGATTGATGTTATTGGAAAGATAACTCCTGTCGTATGACATGGACAGCCCTAGGTGTCCTATGTCATACGACATCCGTATCACCAAAAGTCAATTTTGACTTTGCTCACTCCAATCAACCCTAAATTGGTCCCAGACCCTAAACAGTGTCTCTCCTTAGTTAAAATAGCCTTGTCTTAGTGTCAGAGTAGTTGTGGTGGCCAAACCACCCCCTTTGTAAGAGGCAATCTGACCAGGATGTTTTATGTCGTCCGACATCCCTCTCCTGAGGAAGTCCTGTATCGGACGACATCCAAGGTCCCTGGACAGACTGTCTCAACTTCTGCCTGGTAATGCAAGTCATCGTTTGTAAGGGTGTGGCCCCCTTTCATGGTTCATAAGTTGTATCCAGTTCACTATTATCAATGAAATCCAAATTCGCATGCCTTGTTTGTTGACACAAATTGCACACACTTAGAATGATCTTATTGTCCATTGTTTGATTGAAAGTCTTGAAAGAGGCGATGTGGGTGAGCTCCATATTCTCTTCCCACATCGTAACTTGACCCCCGGATCCAAACATGCCGGACCGTTCAGGAGGGTCTTCTTGTTGTCAGAGTCCCCGGGGTGTCCCAGACTTCTTTCTATATTCCATCATTGGTGCTGCGACAGTTCGGGCTGGAGCAGGTGCCGTTGACGAGTTTGGATAATGCTGCTACCTTCGAGGTGGGATCTCTTCTGATGGAAAATCCTTCGACGCCATTGCTTCTCACGCGGTTGTGGCAATATACGTCCTTTCCTGCCAGGGTTCTTTTTTACCTGAGAGGGGGCACTGTTCTGTCCACGCAGTATTTGAACTGGTATGAAGAGTGTATGGGGGAGACATAAATGGCTATTTTATGGAGACGGAGTGAGCTGTTGGGCCTTGATTACCCAGACGGCTCAACTTTGAGGAGGGCCGAAGTGGCGGCTAACCCTCAGGATTGTACTGGGGATGACATGGCTGATTATGTGGCCAATGCTAGTCGGGCGGCCGATCAGAGCATGGATATGATGACTCAGAGAGAGGCAGCTCGTGATAGAGCTAGGGAAAGAGCTGCGTTGGTAGCTGCAGGCTTGACGGAGGCATCGAAAAGGGTCCCAGAGCCAGGTAGAAGGACTATGGAGATATTCCCAGTGAAGGTGAAGAATACCCGTCATGGAAAAGGGAAGGGGAAGAAAGATGAAGGACCGAGTACAGGGGACTAGGTTGACCTTGCTATCCGGAACATCCACCTACTGTCATTGCAGACACATTAATTGATTAATGTTTATTGTAGTTTTGCTAGCGTGTAGCGAGTTAATAGTTGACCGTGCTTGAACTCATCAAAGATTGTTTTAACTGTCATTAATTTGTAGGTTAATTTAGAGAGTTTTTTCGAAACACAAGCGATTGGTGCTTATTTGTTTTTTATTTATTTTTGAGACCGAACCAATGATGGCTGCCTACGTTCCCCTTTTACAATTGGACTAGGGGGCTCAGGTACCGTAGTTCAACACTTTAGGTGAAATTTGAGAAAAAAGACAAAAGAAGTGCGACCCTGTTTTTTACCTGGATCATTATCGTGAATGTATCCAGTTGGGTATTACTCTTTTAGAACTTTAATTTTACTGAGGGGTGGTGTATGGGGAAGGAGAGTTGACTCGTGTTCTTCCTCAAACGAAGGAGAGGACTATGGAGATATTCCCTGTGAAGTGGGTCCCATTGTCGTGTTCTTCCTCAAAAGTGGGTCCCATTGTCGGATATGATCTCGTTGGGCACCCCGTATCTGCACATGATGTTCTCTTTGACGAACTCGGCCACCTTCTTAAAATTCAGTACTTTGTATGATCTGGCTTCTACCCATTTGGTGAAGTAGTCGACTGCGACTAATATGAACTCGTGACCATTGCTCCCTGGCGGAGTGATTTTGCCGATGACGTTGATTCCCCATGTGGCGAAGGGCCATGGCATAGTCATGCATTAGAGCTCGTGAGGAGGAATGTGATTGAGGTTGGAGAACCGTTAACATTTGTCGCAGCTTCTGACGAACTGGATACAGTCTATTTCCATTGATACCTAATAGTAACCCATACGGAGGATGATCTGTGTCAATGCTCTGGCGTTCATGTGCGGACCGCAGGTTCCGTTGTGTACTTCGTTCATCAGCTCGCCGGCTTTTTCTTTACTTACACACCGAAGGAATGGTCCTTGGTGGCGCTTCTTGTACAACATACCCCCAGAAGGACGAAATGGGATGCCAGGCGTTTTAGTGTCATCATGTTTTTGGCTTTGATCCCTTCTTTGTATTTTCCATCTTCATTTGTGAAGGAAGCTTCTCCGTTTTGGAGGTATATGTAGATTTGATTGTACCAGGGTTCGTCGATCGTTCATGTTCAACTTCGATCTTGCAGCAATAAGCGGGGGTTTCCCATCTGCCTATTCTGAGGGGTTTTACTGATTTCCCTTCGGGAATTTTGACAAGAGATGCAAGGGTAGCCAGGGCATTTGCGAAGCAGTTTCTGTATCTTGGCAAATATTGGAAAGAGATGTCCTTAAACTAAGCAATGAGCTCCTCCATGTACGTGTGGTACTTCTGGAGGCCAGAATCTATTATCTTCCATTTGTTGGATACTTGATTGATGATCAATGCTGAGTCTCCGTATACTTCCAGTTCTAAGATGTTGCGCTCAAGAGCGGCTTCTAGGCCGGCTGTGCAAGCTTCATACTCTGCTGCATTGTTGGTTGCCTCAAAATTTAGTTTGATGGCTATAGGAGTGTGCTCGTCTTTAGGATCGACCAAGAGCATTCCAATACCATTTCCCTTCTTGTTGGCTACCCCATCGAAAGAAGAGTTACCAGCGGTTTGCACTATCGAGTGAGAAGATCCCGTCATCCGAAAACTGCGGATCAGGACCCTTGAGTTCACTACTTGAGAAGTCTGCCAACTGATCTGCCATTACTCTGCCCTTTGTTGATTTTCTGACCATGTACTTGATGACGAATTCAGCCAGAAAGAATGACCACTTAGCTAGTCTCATTGACAGAGATGGCTTGTCGAAGAGATATCTGACGGGGTCCATCTTGGAGACCAGGAGCACTGATTGTGACAACATGTAGTGTTTCAGTTTCCCGACTACCCATACCAAGGCGGTATAAGTTTTATCTAATGCTGAGTAGCTGAGTTCACTTCCTTGAAACTTTCGGCTTACGAAGTAGATTGCATGCTCAACTCTGGAATCTTTCTATTCTTGCGCCAGCATAGCCCCAATCGACGTGTCTCTCACTGTCAGGTACATGTACAGGAGGAGTGGCTTATCTTCATGTGGCGGGCACAGGATTGGGGGATTCACCAAGTATGTCTTGGTTTTCTCGAAAGTTGTCTGGCACTCGGAGTCCCATTTGATGTCAGCATTCTTCTTCTTTAGTTTGAACATTGGCTCGCAGAGAGATGTCAACTGGTTGATGAAGCGGCTGATGTAGTGAAGTCTTCCCATAAAACTTTTCACTTCTGTCAGTGTCTGCGGCAGTTTCATGTCGATGATGGCCTTGATTTTCTTGGGATCGGCTTTGATACCTCTTTCTGTAACCATGTACCCCAGTACTTTGCCTCGCTTGTTGCCAAAGTTGCACTTTGCGGGGTTCAATCTCATGGAGTGCTTTTTGAGATTGTTGAAGAAATTTCTTAAATCAATCATATGCTGCATGTCTGATCCTCTGGAGTGGATGATCATGTCGTCGACATATACTTCGATTTCATTGTGAATCATGTCATGGAAGAGAGCTGTTGCATCCCACTGGTAAGTAGCCCCACCGTTCTTCAAATCGAACGGCATGACCGTGTAACAGTATGTCCCCCACGGAGTGGTGAAAGCAGTCTTGGCTTGATCATCCTCGGACATCTTGATCTGATTGTATCCGGCAAACCCATCCACGAAGGATTTTACCTCGAAATTCGCCGTGGTGTCGACTAGCATGTCGATGTTGGTCAGTGGGAAATCATCTTTAGGGCTGGCTTTTTGAGATCTCGGAAATCCACACAGCATCTTACCTTTCCATTGGCCTTGGTGACCGTCACAATGTTGGAGAGCCAGGTCGGGTACTCAACTGATGAAGCTGACGCGAAGCATCTTCTCAATTTCTTCTTTCACTTGCAAGGACCACTCTGGCTTGATCTTGCGCAATTTCTGCTTGATAGGCTTGGATTATGGATCCAGGGGAATTCTCTGCTCCACGATTAAGGGATCTAGTCCTGGCATGTCCTGATATGACTAGGCGAACACGTCAACATATTCTTTGAGGAGATTTATCAGGGCTTATTTTTCTACACCGGCGAAGAAACTGCCCACTTGTGTCTCTTTAGGCTCTTGCACCGACCCCAGGTTCACTTTAGTCATAACCTCTTCGGCAGCTTGGGCTCGATTGTCCTCTTGGTCTACTACACGCTTGAGAACTTCTTTAATGTATTGTTCATTTAGTGTGTCTGCTTCTTTATCAAGTGAGTCATTATTTAACGTCTTTTAAGTTGTTTGTTAACTTATCAGTTGTTAAAGTGGCAATGAGGGGATAATCCGAAAGGTCAGACTTTTCATTAAACGCGAACGGAAATACATTGTTGGCTACATTATCATAGTCTTCCGGCGTGAGGCCGTCGGACGACTCAGAGGACTGGACTTTGACAATGACTGACTCAGAGGGTGAGACCGGGTTTAGGGAGATGTGGGTGCAGGCCCATCTTGTCTTCCATTTCTGTCTGGCTTGCCCTTGGTCCGGTGAAAGTTACCCAGTTTTCCAGTGGCATTCCTGGATGCTTGGTGAGGGTTCGGGGGTCGAGAGGCTTGGCTTCTGCTGTCTCGATCATGGCGATCATGCTGTCCTCGGAGCCCAGGTCAATCAGTTTAGGCACCTCCATGACTTCTTCAAAAAGACTCTGTAGAGCGGGTCCACTGAGAGCATCTTCTATGGATTCTGGTTCCTTCTGCTTTGGAGTTACTGTCTCGAATGTGGCCTCGGCGGGTGACCCGAACAGTCTATTTCCCATGAAGAGTGTCTCGAGCTGCTCTTCTATGTCTGGGATTTCTTTGAATGTGTACTCTTGCTGAACTATGGTGGCAATTGGTCCAGGTAGAGCTATAATGTCGAGAAACGCTCCCCTTATCAGATTAGCCTTGAGTCCTCTGAGACGCTTGAGGTCCCATTCTAGCTTTCCCATCCTTTCTGTAGTCTCTGTGCTGACTTTCCCTGCTTCTTTCTCATCTTCATTAGTTTCACTTTCGGTCCTCTCAGTTCTGCTGCGGTTCCGCTGTCGGTTCCCTTAGTTCTGCTGTCTGTCCCCTTGTTGGATCCCTCAGTTCTGCTTTCGGTTCCCTTGTCGATTCCTTCAACTCTGCTATCGGTTCCCTCTATGAAGTAATGAGCGAGGTCGAAACTGTAAAGTCGGAGGTTGGGTGTGCCATTGGAGGTTCCCCTTTTGCGGGCTGCTGCCTTGGTGCTGGCGAGCCTTTTGTTTTCTTTGATATCAGTTGGTGTTAGCACATAACCGAGCCCCCTGGACTGTAGTGTGGTCCTTGACTTCGATGACTTGGTGTAGGTCTTGTAACCATTTGCCGAGCCCCAGTCCTGGGATGAAGTTCATGAGTTTCGTCATCATCATGGCGGGAGGGATTTTGTCCAGAAACAGTGGAAGGTACACGTTTCATATTTGGATCTTGGAGGTCTCCAAGGTGAACCCAGTTAATGCCATATCATCATCATGTTTGATCTCTAACACTGGAATGTCGTTGGTCCCCTCGGTGGTGACGCTGTCGCGATATACTGTTGTTAGCTCGTTGCCTTGCATGAACTTGATACACTGATGAAGGGTGGATGCCACGCTATTCATTTGATGCAACCAGGGTCGCCCAAGATGGCTGTGAAAGTGATAGGAATGTCCAGTACTTGGAATTCGGTGGGGATCATCCGCTTGCCGAACCAAATATTTAGAGTAGCAACCCTGAGAACCGTGCGGGAAGTAGAGTCATAGGCATTGACAGTGTGGACTGAAGGCTTCAAATCTGTGGGCTTGATGTCAAGTAGGTCCATCATCTTGGCGGGCAAGACATTCATTCCGGAACCTCCGTCTAGCAGCACACGAGGAAGGCGACGCTCGTCTAGCTGAACTGTGATATAGAGCGGCTCATTGTGAACATGCCCAAATTTTGGCAGTTCCAAATCTGTGAAGGTGATGATGTTGCCGTAGTGGATGTTGCCGATCATCTGAATTACTTCGTTTGGAGTTGCGTCCACGGGGACCATGGTGCGGGCCAAACTTTACCCTAGCTTGAGCTTGTGAGGGTATGAAGATGTGAGCAGGGACCAAAGGGAAATGTTCACCTGGGTCTGCTTGAGCTGAGTGAGGATCGGGTCCTCCTTCACGGAAATTGTGTATTCAGGCAGGTCGGGTTGCGGTTCTGGCTCCGTTGGCTTTTTTGTGGCCTTGGGTAGTAATACATGGATTTGACCCGATCGGGTCAGGAAGCTGACATCAGGCTTGGTCCCTTCTGAACAGGTCGCTCTGAGCTGAGCCATAGTCAGAGGATGATTTCTCGAAGCATAGGGCCATATGTCCTCTCTCAATTCGTTGACTATAGATGCATTCCCGGGAGCTTCGGCAGCTTTCCGGATTTTGTCCCAGGATACTGGTTTGGGTGCCTCCGCGGGGAGGGAGTCTATGGTTTGCTACAGCTGTTCAAATGTCAGTGCGCAGCAGTGGTTGCCAGAACTGAACTGTGCATTGCAGACCCTCCGGGGGAGGTTAGAGAGTTCTTGGTTCAAGCGAACGGTCTCTTTGATCTCTTCACGGTATGCCGCACTTCTTTCCTTTTTGTTGAGCATGCTCAGGGCATTCTGGAGTTGGGTTAGGCGATAGTCATGGTTTGCTAATTTTCCTCCACTTTTAGCCCATATCAGCTCTCTTGCAGTAGAGCCTACGTCGAGAGTTAGCGCCTGCGTTTCTTCCCATGTGAGAATAGCCAGTGCTTCCTTGAACTGTATGCGGCAGTCTAGATAAACTTCCATCGGGGAGAGCTTTCTCTTCTGCTTTAACAAAGTGGCGGGTATGTTGGAAGGTGAGTACATGGCTTCTCGAACGTCTGCCCATGTAACTGGCTGCTGTCCCAGTTGATCGTTTCTGTAAACGAATGACGTAGTCTATGGAATCTCCCTGAGTAGTTGCTGGAGATGCATTTCCATTTTTCTTTTCTTTTTGAATAGACCTTCCTCCTTCAGTTGGCCTTTTAACTTGAGAGCGGAAATGATCCGCTCCCATCCTCCCAGGACCCTTGGGATTCCGGATTTATTGACTTCACGATCGGCTTGGAAGAGAATGGTTTCATCGTCTTCGTCGTTGCTTTCGCAGAGGACTTGCTTTTCTCAGGGAGATAAGCGCTTGTATTCTTCATGTTGTTTGGCTAGGTATTCCTTGTGTTGTGCCATTCCATCTCCTAGGTCGTCGGGACCGTTGATCGCCCTCCCTTACCAAAGGGGGTTTGATGAGAAGTGCTGGTAGTCCAGGAATTCACCGTGGGCAAAACCTTTGAGGTCGAACTGGTCTAGAGTGTCCTCTAGTTTGCTGTCATAAACTGCTTGTGACGCTTTAAGGGCTTGGTCCTTGTGAGTCTTCTGAGCTTGGTTCTCGTCCCAGAGGCGATTCTCTTGAGCGGCTAGTTCCAGGAGGGTTTTCCTTGCGAGAGCTAAACAGTCTCCGTAGGTGCGCGCCGTCTGACTGGTGTCTAGAACTGTAATCACATCCAAATCCCCGAATGGCGAAAACACTTGGATTATATTGACGAAGGAAGTCATGCTGGGACATTCCATGCGACCTTCCTTAATCTCGGTCACCAAGAAGTTTGCCCATATCTGTTTGATTAAACCCACAGGGGTATTGAATTCTGCGATGTTGATGGTCTCGTGATCTCGCTGGATAGCCAAGTCTATCAGAGCTAGCGCTTGTCGGGCGGATACCCGAATCCGTGGTCATGATGGCCGGGAGCAGTGGTCGAACTTGAGCATGTTGATGCCGAGGTGATCATTTCTTTCTTCAAGCTTGATCCGTCTTGCGGGAAGACTCTTGCGCATGTTTTCAGCGGCCGCTGGAAGCGTTCCCGAGGTTGATCTGATTTGTAGCAGGTGGTGAGGAGCTTTGTCTCCTTTTGCCGATGCCCTCGGCCTTGCGGCGCTCTTGGCCGTAGAAGCTTGACCGACGGCACGGGCCGGTTGCCACCGGGCCGGTAATTGTAAGTGATGATGAGCTTTGAGCTTGCTTGGCCAGGCCTCCTTTACCATGAGCGTGCAATCGTCCGAGGGTAACTTGGCATTGTAACCGATAATAAGGACCGGATCCTTAGTATCATCGAGATATCTGGAAAAGATAATGTTGATGAAGTCGTCGTCAGTTACCTGGTCAGAGGGGTTCTTTGTCGTCAGTTACCTGGATGTTGAGCTTGACGATTTCCATGGTATTGGAGCCCTCATCGTAGGTGACCTCATCAGAACTAGTGCCGTCCTCGAAACTGAGCATATGTATGTAAGGATCTTCTTGCGGATCCACCGCGTCTTTGACTCTGGAGAGTCCTGATTCGTTGTCGTCTGACGGCTCAACCCAGACGTAAGGACGTATCGCGTCTTGCTGTGAAGCTGGAGCTGCTAGAAAAACATCATGCCCTTCGCTTGAGAAAAGGGGCTTGGCGGGCAATTCCTCATGTAGGACATCCCATATGACTGCCATACATTCATCACGAGTGTGATGATGCTTGTTGACCTTTATCACGAAGATTTCTTCGCCTGGTGGGGCCATAGAGTTGGCTTGAAGGATTCTGACAAATCTTCAATCGGAGACAGGGGGTTTGTGTACCCGTATCATCGCGATGCTCAGGGTTTCTTTCTAGTCTGCGTCCAAGTTTCAGAAACGGCAGTTGAACTTGATGAATCTGACTGCTTCAGGATCTGCTTGTTCGAGGACGTTGATGTAGTTAGCACCTCCGGACTCTGAGGGATTCTGATGAGATTTGCCCCGATATTCCCTTGGTCAGCTTGCATGAGGTAGCCTCGGTGCCTGGCTACGGGCACGCTTGATTGGCATTTTGGCCTCATTCCCTATGAGGAAACTATCCCCTCTGATGACTTCGAGATCTCCTTGCCGGTTAATGAACTTAACGCACTGATGGAGAGTGGAGGCTATGGCTTTCATGTGGTGTAGCCATGGGCGTCCCAACAGAGCTGTAAATTCGTATGGAATGTCCATCACATGGAATTCTGCTGGCACCATTTGGGTTTCAAACCAGAGCTCCAGATTCACCGTTCCCAGGATGGGACGTGACGTGCTGTCGTAGGCTTTGATAGTTCAGACAGATGAGATCATGTGGCCTTCGTCGATGCGTAGGGCTCGCATCATGCTGAGAGGGAGGACGTTGACTGCTGATCCATTGTCTACCAATACCCCGGGTAGAGAGATGGTGTTGAGCCAGAGAGTGATGTACAAAGCTTCGTTGGGCCACGAGGCCCCTTTCGGCAGGTCTTCGTCACAGAAGGTGAGCATACTGCCATACAGTCGAGAATCGTAGATCTGATCTCTTTTCGGAGAGGGAGAGTCATCGAGCCATCCGTTTCCTATCTTCCTCTTGAGAGGCAAAGCTTTTGGTAGTACCTCGGGATTGTGTCGAGGTAGCTTGTGGCGGTGGCCACCCTTGGTCAGCACGTTTGTAAGTACGCCAACCCAATTTGCGACTCTTTTAGATGCATTTTAATGTAATAAAATTGCATTGAGGGGCATTTTGATAAATTCCCGGTCCATCCCGAGACTTCTAAAAACATTTCATAAGTTTCCCGCAAAGGAAGTACCTTTTGGTACCTTCCTCATGCCAAGGGACCTGCTGGGAATAAACCTTTTTTGGACTTTTTAGGTATTTATGCCTGAATGTTCCAGAAACTGGTTTTGGCGCCAAAAACGGTTGTTTCACCTTGTGTCACGCGACAAGTCGAGGCATGGAAAGTGGTTACGTAAGGTCGTACAACACAAGGTGACCACTAACTGCAGCCTATAAATAAGACCCTTCCCCTCATAGAAATGGAGCCCAACCTGACCTACTGTTACTCTGCAGAAATTGCGACGTTACAAAGCACCCTAAACACAATCCTCTCTCGATCCTACCTTCAACCTACCCCAATTCCCTCCAATTCAAACACCTTCCTAAACCAAACCACTTGAGCCCCTTGCACCAATCCTCCTAAGCCTCCCAAGACCAGAAGCTGTAGTTGAAGGATTCAGTATCTAACTTGATACAGAATTCGTGGAAGCAACAAGGGTAACATACCCAAACCCCTCTTCTCTCTCTCCTCTATCTAATTCCTTCATAATTCTATTGTTTACTTCTCTTGGATTCAGTAATCAGACTCTATTCGTCTGGATTACTGAATCCCAATCGCAATCTCTCTGTTTAACTTGGTTGATCTGAATAATTGTGTGTTCATTGTTGGATATTTGTTGAGATCATTGTTTAGATCCCAAGGGAGTGTGGATCTATCCATATCCACACTCCCGGGGTCGAATTGTTGTTAATTCTACTTTTCGAATCTAATCTGTCCAATTAATTAGATCTGTGTTGGCTATAGTTGATTTGGTGTTCAATTTTGTAAGTTTCTGCAGATGGTCATTATGTGTCACGCGACACATTGTGCATGGGTGATCCTGTGTCACGCGACACATCTGGTCACCTATGTCATGTGTCATGCGACACATTATGCATGTCTGTAGGAACCCTTTTCCCTCTGTAATCTGTTCTGATTCGTTGTATAAGGGATGTGGCCTCCCTAAATAATTGGCTCACAAGTTGTAAGTATCAATTCATATCAATAAAATGCATGTTTACCACACTTGTTTATCATCAATGCTTGCACACACATATGGATTTCTTGGATGTTTGATTAGAAAGACTCGTCTACGGACGAGGCGTGTTGGGTGAACTCTCGGTTCTTCCCAACACGTAACCTGACCCCCGAACCCATTTTCTCTCCCAAAAAGGTTTTCAATGTTTCCTCTAAAAACGGCGTGGCGACTCCTTTATTTTCCTTTATTTTTTTTCGGGCGAGCGCACATTCAACGTTGATTGAGTGCGAATGCCAAGTTGACTTTGACTTTCCTTTGCCAACCCGTGCTCTGAGGTTGAGCAAATTGAACCTTGGTTGATCCTGCGGGGGATTAGGCTTCTGGCTGGCGGTAAGGTTGCCAAGATTTGAGGTATTTCGGTGTCCTGAGGCCTGAACTTTGGCGTCAGCAGGATTTTTTGGCTTTCCCACCCCTATCTGCTCTAAAGTTGCGTGGCTTGAAGGAAGGGAGGACTGGCTGGAGTAGAGTACATAGTAATCAAACTTCCCGGATGGCTCTCCGAGTGTACTTACACTGGTGTCTCCCGCTTCATATCTTTCTTTCAATTTCTGCTAAGAAGACTTTTTCTTATGCTTTCTAGGAGAATCACCCCTGATCATGTCTTGGAACTCGTACTCAAGGCATTCGGAGTAGTCACAAACATCGTAACTGATGTGGACGTTTGATGTGGACCTGGCTGGAAGAGGCGGAGGAACTGGCTCAGCGGTAATCTTCTTTGGCACCCACTCGATGGAGTTCACACTATTATTGTTCAAAAAGGGGTTTCCGACTGTATTAGGTCCACGGGGATGCTCCAATTTTCCTTCCTCTATCAAATTCTGGATTTTGCACCGTAACCCCACGCAGTTGTCAGTTGTGTGCCCATGATGCTGGTGGAAGGTGCAGTATTTGCTTTTATCAGCGTTGACTACGGGATTCCTGGGTTTGTAATTTTCAACAGGCTTGAGGAGGCCCTCCTTGATTAGTCCTTTCAGCATCTTACTCAGAGGCATATCCAACTTTTCGAAGTGCACGGAAGGCTGCTTCGTGGTGGAGTTGTTGCTTTGTGGGACAGGGTTTATGTTGCCTGACTGCTGTCCCTGATGGATGTGGTTGACGGACGTATCTTTTCCTTTGTCGGGGGCCGGTGCGGGATTGAATGTAGCTGCTGACCTGTATCTGTACGGCTGCACTATGGCCAGTTTTTCCTTGAG
Organism: Adenophora triphylla var. japonica; assembly: GCA_022495995.1. Classification (NCBI taxonomy): domain Eukaryota; kingdom Viridiplantae; phylum Streptophyta; class Magnoliopsida; order Asterales; family Campanulaceae; genus Adenophora; species Adenophora triphylla. The sequence continues at coordinate 28,344 of JAFEMH010002257.1, read as the reverse complement.
ATCCTTTTCGAACTGTGAGCCGGCATTGACCATGGCTCGGAGTTCTAGGAATAAGTGATGGCTGATGAGCGTCCTGATGGACAACCTCAAGCAGGACTTGAAAATCCGCATCTGTTCATCCTTAGAGAGTGGTTCCATAATTTCGGAGAGTTTCCAACTCCACCTCTTGTAGAATTCTTCGACGCTTTCATCTATTTTTTGCTCAGTGGTGATTAAGTCCTCACAACTTGTTTCGCACTCTAGGTTGGATCTGTACCGCTCTAGGAAGATATTGCTGATCTGATCCCAGGTATGGCGATCTGCAGGCTTGACCCTTAGGAACCATCGTAACGCTGAACTCTTGAGCGTATGCTGGAAATGATCGGCCATTTGCTGAAGGGTTGCTCCTTTAGCTCTCATGCCGAGAACGTAGGTGTCAACATGCGTTTGTGGACATTCGGTTCTGTCGAATCGGTTCATTTCCAGCATTCTGAACTTGGCAGGGAGAGGCGTGACCATTCCCGGATCTGTGGATCTGAGTGTTTCTTGCTTTGAGCTGCTTATACTGGCCTTCAGGTCTTTCATCTGTTCGACCATCCAGGCTAGGGCTGGGTCCAGTGGTGGATTTTGAGGATCGATGCTGGGTGCTGCCATATGAGCGGCAGTAATTGGAGGTGAGAGGCTTGATATATGTGGATATATGAGGGTCTTTTCTGGACTGTATCGGGCTTCGTCCCCGGTGTTTTGAGATTCGTGTATAGACAATGGGTTGAACTCGGGAGGGTATTGGAGGATGTTGACATCTGTTTGAGATGGTCCAGTGGTGCGCTGGTTGTACTGAGTGATGGGAGTAGTACTGGCTTGGCCGTATATGACAGGGGTGCCTTGAGAGGTGGCAACATGAAGCCTAGGTCGGCTGTTTCCTTGGTTCGAAGGCATCCCGTAAGTTGGCGGGGGAGGAACCTGGTTGAAGGTTTGAGGAGTTGATCGGGGAGGCTCATCGTCCTCGATCAGAATGAAAGTACCGTCTTGCTGGGGGGATAGCTGCTATACCTCGCTCATTAAGAAGTTGTACCACGAAATTCTGTTGATCTTCTTTCTGCCTTTTGTGAACCTCACAAGCCCGGATGGATTCTTCCAATGTCATATCTGTTACCAGTGGCGGGATTCCATTCCCGTCACGATTTCTCGATGAGCTTGACATGTCGGAGAGTCTGCCTAAAAGAACTGAGGGAACCGAAGAACTGCTCCGACGCTTCAGAATCGTGACTCGGGCGAGGCGCCGACTGGAATTCTCGAACCACTTTTCGCGCGGGCCGCAGGGAACGAAAGGCAGGGTTTAGGCTTCGAAAAGGGTATTTGGCTCAGGGTTTCGGGCTAGTGCAATGTGCAGTTACCGATTAATGTTTACTTAAAATGTATTTTCTCAGAGTCCTAATCGGTTGGAAAAGATCGTGTCTTCTTTTTCGCAACTAACCTAAGGCTCTAATCGGGATCTCGTCACTATGTTTATAAGCCCTCGTTTTTCACCGTAGAATCGCCTTCCCGGACAGACAATCCCGAGTCAGGGTCCTATAAGGCAAGCGAGTTCCACCGACAAAGGAAAAAGTGAACTTAAGGCTAGCTGGTCACGCAAACTTCCAATGTATGTGACACGCGGGTCACGGTCGAGTCAACGTCCTTAAGTTAAGGCAGAAATCGTGCCGAAATTTCGGCATGACCTCTCCAGACTCGCTTGCGCGAGGGGCCTTAGCTTTTGGCGTTGGCCAAGTTGTGGCTGGTATGGTGCATACATTGAGGGTTTGGTGACACGGTGTCACATTGAACCTTCGGGTATGTTTTTCGGCATGGCTCCGCGTCAAAGTAAAGGCTGAAAAGTTTAAGAATTCAGGTCGGGAATGACCTTCGGTCTCAACTTTTAAGTTTGACTTGTGAGGGAAACCGGCGTAAAAACATACACTTGGGCTTTATGACAAGTACTAAGCCAAAAACCAACCGGGGTCTTGGACGAAGTGTGACACAAAGAGTGCATGGCTTACACGGGCTAGGATGGGCTGTTTGGGACGACCCCGTGCGCGCTCGAAAGGTGTCTGGCAGACCAACCGAGCTGCAACTGAACGGTCATCCCGAGTTACGGGTCGTAGTGTGCAGTGTATCGAGGTAGCAAGTGCGCGTAGCGTGCGGTGTACCGAGGCAGCAGTGCAAATAGTGTGCGGTCACTAAATTCTTTTCTGAGTAAAACAGAGATTTTCAAGATGTGTTTTAAAGAATTTATGCGCAGTTCAAAATATGGCATGAAAATCAAGTATGAACGGGAATGCACGAATATGTTATGATTTTGGATGAAAATGCAACACATTTTTTTCTTTTCGTTTTGAAAACCGTTCGATGTTTCGAACAACACACGCATACAAAAACGAGGAAGGGTAAACGAAAGTTTGACCCACGAAATGCTTTTTGAAAACGATGGCAGTTTTGAAAAAGTATCCTTGTCCCCAGCGGAGTCGCCAACTGAAATTACCCGGATCGCGCGCGGGGGAAAGCGCGGCGAGCGGTTGTCTTTCGCGGAGTTTGGGACCTCGCTTTCGGGAAGGAGAGGAGTCGCCACGCGGTTTTGTATTTTGAGCCCAAACGTTGAAAATGGCTTTGAAAACGTGTCGTTTTGTATTTTGAGCCCAAACTTTGGAAATGGCTTTGAAAACGTGTCATTTTGTATTTTGAGCTCAAACTTTGGAAATGGCTTTTAGGACCAGAGATTGTTAGGTTCGGAGGTCACGTTACGTTTCGGGAAGAGTATGTTGAGATCACCCGAAATGCCTCGTATGACGAGTCTTTCTACCTTTCTCGAAATTGTGTGCCTGTGTGTGTTGCATTTTTTGAAAAGGGTGCTTGAATGACAAGCTTAATCTTGATTTGAATGTTGAATGTTGATTTTATGACTCTTGGAAAAAGCGAGCGTTTGAATGACAAACGTCGGTTTTGGGTTTTTTTTTAGGAAAAAGGTGCGAGTGACGAATTTGAATCTTTAGCTTGAGTGTCAAATGTTGACTTTTAAGAAAAGAGCGTTTGAATGTCAAACGTCGGGTTTTGAGTTTACAAATGATCGTTTGGATGACAAACGTCACTTTTGCGCATTTTGAAAGGGAGCTCGAATGACGAACTCCGGTTTTGAACCGGGCATTACATTGTTAGCGATTTTATGAAAAAAGGCATTAAATGAGATGCGATCAACAAATCTTTTTGCGACTTGGACTTTGATAAATAAATACTATCACGAGCCAAATGGCTCGGACTTGTAAATGACAGTATTTAAAATGCGGTATCGACGGAATCAAACGATCCGGACATTAAAGATACGATCAACAAGCCAAACGGCTCGGACTTGTAAAGTTGCATAATTTAAATGACAATATCGACGGATCAAACGATCCGGACTGTAAATAACATAAACGTAAAGAATGGGGCCGGAACGCTGTTTTAACCCGAGATTACTTCTCTTACGAGAGAGAAGATGATCTTGGGTAAAACGTATCGGACCCCGTAGACGTCGTTACGTCTACATTTAAGTGATTTTGACCGAAGCGATTATAGCATTTGACGCGTAAATCGAGGCGAAACGAGTGTTTAGAGAGAGAGAGTGTTACCTATGGCTAGGGGTTGACTCTTTGGCTCGGTTCACGTATACGGGATACATTTTGGTGTTTGAAAGGGTGTTTTGAGTTTGTTTGGTTCGTGTTTGGTCGGAAAACGAGATTTTCACGCAAATCGAGATAAAACGGGGCTCCGGAGGGGTTGGAACTGGTTTGGACCGTGGGGTTTTGTGAAAAGAGATTATGTTTTTCCTTTTTCTGAAATGTTTGACAGCCCTTGTATTTATAGGGTGAATTTGCAAAACAGTCCGGACGGACTCTTCTTCAATTTGGGGAGGTTTTTTGGTATTTTGGAGAATTTTGGGACTTGTTGGTAATTCTGATTTTCAGGTAAAACAGTCCGGACGGACTGTCATTCAATCTCAGAGGTATTTTGATCTTTTCACCTTGGAATTTGATTGATGTTGATTGGAGGGCGTTGGCATGCGTGCCACGTGTCCCTGTGACTCACCTAGGCTAGGGTTTCGTCCCGTTATTCCCGGTTTTGTCCATTTTTTAAATAACTGTTCGAAAAATATCCAAAACAACCCCGGAAAGTCCCGAAAAGTGCGTTTTTCGAGAAAAGCTGTATTTTTACGTGTGATAACGTATGTTGAGTACGCTTTGACATTGAGATGCACGGGGCAGTCCCGGGACGTCTTGTTGGCTTGAGAACGGTGAGTTTAACGGGTTTCGGTTAACCTGAAAAGGGCCAGTTAATGGATTTCGGTTAACTTCTAACGGATTTTGACGATCCGGATTTGGGTACTTACAGCCCGATTTTTCTTCGTTTGACAACATGCTTAAAGGTTTGTTTAATGCATTGTTCATTTAATGTGTCTGCATCTTTATCAAGTGAATTGTTATTAACCGTTTGTGATTTCGTTAATTTATCATTTGTTAAAGATGCAATGAGAGGATATTTGGAAAGTTCGGACCTTTTATTGAAGACGTAGAGAAGATACACTATTGGTTATGAACTCATAATCTTCCAGTGTAGGGCCGTCAGATGACCCAAAAGACTCGAATTCAATACAACATGACTCGAAGCTAGACACTAGGAGACGAGGGATTGGACCAGTCTTCATTTCTCTTTGCAGGCTGTATTTTGGAGATGGGGGCGATAGCTCTGGTAGCCATTCTTCAATTGATGTCGTTCCCAGGGGAAGACTTGCTTTTGGTTTGACTTCAAACCAGACCGCAGAGGTATTAGGCTGTTCGTTCGAGGGTGTCCCTCCATAGGTTCTACTACCAGGTCCCGGGGGCTCTTGGCAATAGAAGTCGGGGAGAGCTTCTTCTATGAAGGCGAATCATTCGCTTATTCGGAGTTGATTCTTGCTGATGTTGATTATCTTCATAGAATCTGCTTCCTTAGCTGAGATCTTTGCTTGGATGACATTCACGACATCTGAATCGAGGGGGCATGCTATTTCTCCTTCCTTGACTAGGCTCCGAAGGATGTTGTGCCATTGTTCTTCCAAGTCAGATACCGGGACGTTGAATTGACTATGCCGCCAGAGCTTCCTGTGGGGATCCGAGAGTGTCGACATGGGGGCCGACATGTTCCAAGGTGTCAGGTGGTGGGCGCCTTTCTTCGTAAGCATTTCGCGAAGTATGGGTCCACTCTTGGTCAAGCTCCATCCGGGCGTCCATCTCTTGATCCTCTAGGCATTCTTCACGCCGCATATATCGAATTGTCCTTCGCCCATGAGTTCTTCGATCTCTAGCTCATCACGGCTTAATGCATGGATGTAGGGATCTCTTTCGAAATGGATCATGGTTGGAGACTCGTCTGCCGAGGATTATTCGGTCATGTCGGGACCTTCTTCTGGGTCATAGCTTGCTGGCCAAGCACTCTCCATCATACTGGTCCCGCGTATCACTTAAAGGTTCCCTTTAGCGTTGATGAATTTTACGCATTGGTGCAGAGTGGATGATACTGCTTTCATTTAGTGCATCCAAGGTCGTCCCAGTAGGGCGGAGAAATTGGACTTGATTTCCACAACTTGGAATTCCACCAACTCCATTTGATCGTCAAATTGGATTCTCAGAGTGATCACCCCTAGAACAGGGCAGGAGCGGTCGATTCGGAGCCGTTTCATTGTACGTACGGCAAGGATGTTAACCGCAGAACCTTTGTCGACCAAGACATTCGGGAGATAGAATCTTTCCATCTTCACGAGGATGAGGAGGGCCTCGTTGTGTCTGTTTTCACATGTCGGTAAATCTGCGTCTGTGAAGGTGTGATATACCCCACATGATCCGATTTGGCGCCCGAAAAACTTAGAGTTTGAAAAGATTTTTGGATTGGGTTAATCTTTAGCAGATTTAAAAAAAATGAACGGAGTCTCCACGCCATTTTAGTTTAGGGCGAAAACTTTGAAAAAAATCCCGAAAGTAGAGAAATGAGTTCGGAGGTCACGTTACACTCCTGGAAGAACATCAGAAAAAAAGAACAATTAATAGAGTCGAACTACGGAGACCTGAGCCCCTAGTCCACTTGTAAAAGGGGAATGTAGGCAGCCGGAAACGGTTCGGTCTAAAACATAAATAAATATCATATTTTGTCATCAACACAATGATTGCATCATAACTGCGTCTCAAAAAACTCTAATAGAATCCATATATTCATTACAGTTAAACACTTTTTGATGAGTTCAAGCTCGGTCTACTCTTAAACTCACAACTAAGCTAAAAGACAAAATAAAATAACTAAAGACTAGTGTGCCTGCAAGGACAATCAGCGAATACTCGGAACTCTAAGGCCACTCTAGCCACTAGTGCTCATGTCCCCTTCCTCTTTCTTCTTCTCCCACCGTGCCTCGTGTTCTTCCTGTGCTCAGGAATGATGTCTGTCCTCCTCCTCCCTAGCTCCGGCACGGGGGCCGGGTCCATCAAACTAAAGCATCTATCGTGGCTCTAGTCGCCTGGCCATGTCCCTAATTTCCTGCCTCCTGGGTGGCGCCATAGGAACCCTGTCTCTCTATCTTTCCACTCGCGCCTCATAATCAAACATTTCGTCTCCACTCCTATCATAAGGACTAGCCGTCGCCTCGGCTCTCCTCAACTCTGAAACAGGGATATCCTCTGGTCCTACAATGGCCTCACGCCTCCTCATAAGAACTATCTGAGTCTCTCCCATGTGTCTCTTGTACCAATCCAAGTACCAAGTGGTCAGAAACATGCGCTCCGGACGCCTGAGAAGAACCACGGGAGGGAAAAACATGATACCTCCATACCCGGAAAAAGAAGGAGAACCAAGCCAAGTCATCCATAGAAATGGAAGTTACCACCCTGGTAGCAATATCCTCACAACCCTCCAGAAGAATCTGCTCCATCCCAAACTATCGGAGAGCTAGAGCCGGAATATAAAAGGTAGACTGAGAAAGCCCCGGAAGCATGACTACATGAGACCCATCCTGGAGTGTCCTCCGAGTCTCTATCTGCCAATGCGGGACCCACCATCGGATATCCTGAGTACGGCACTGAGCCATCCAATGTTCCTATGAAGCCTGATCCTCAATCTCAATAGTAACCCCCCTCCTACCAAAAGTCCATGGCATGAATGTATGCGGAGCCTCGCGCAGGACTCCTAACCTCTCCATCAACCACATTGTCAGCAAAGAAGGGCTTCCCCCGTGCATGTATCTCTTCCCGGTAGCCAACCGGTCGATAGCATGAAGGGTCTCTCCGAAATCAAGGGAACAATATCTCGACCCGATCGGCAATGTACAACAACATCCAACAAAGATTGGTGGCACATCCCGAAGGAGTAAACCAAAATCTGCCCATTACCAATTTTTTCATTCCAAATCCTAACCAAACATCACATACATGCCCCTACAAAACACAAAACCGGGCTCATGCAACTTGCATTCAACGCATAAATAACAAAATATAAAAAAAAATATAATAAAGTAATCTAGCTATTACAACCCAAATATAGAAATAGAAATATTGTGCATAAAATGTATGTATTCACTCTCTCTCCCTGCCCTAACAAATGTAGGTACTCACCATCAGTCGAAGTCACTATCAGAATCGAATCCGGGATCGCCTCCTAGCCGATTGCCTTGCCACGCCTCCGTACCCTCCTCTGAGTCGTGATCGGTCCCTCAGCAGCTGTCTCTGGAAAGGCAATCCCCGGCTCCACGTCATCCACTCGCCTTCGAGTAAGTGTACCTGGGATCGCAGGCACATCTCGATATGGCACCCTGATGTCAGCAAAGAAGTCATAGTCAAAGGAGAAAGTGTCAGAGCCCTGGCCATATGTCCCCTGAGTCTGCAAGGGAGTCCCGTAATAACCCTGTGACTGAAAGATGCCATAACCTCCCTGATGCGAAGAAGAGGTCTCACCGGCTCCACTCTGCACATATCCCGGTCCCTCCATGCCCCCAAAGACGACATAATCCTGAGAGATCTCAGTGCTCACATCCATGAGGGGAGAAAGAGGGACATCTGTTAACTGCTTTGGAGGAACCGACTCTTTGGGCTGGGAGCAGGGAGTCTCCATGGATTGCCTACCTGGCATAGGTCCTCTAGCCTGAATAGGGGATCTCTCTCGCGCAGAGGTACTAGGCACTAGCCGTGAGGTCCTTGCGGAGCCCCGAGCATTCCCCTGCGTTACAAGATCGCTGATGAACCTCTTGGACCCAATGACCTGACGCAGAAGACGATCGATAACACGTGCCGAATATTGCACAAAACATGAAAGCATCAGAAATAGCTGAGGCAATGGCATGTGATGTGCAAAGCTGAAAAATCAGAATATGATCAGCACATACTTGGGCCTCAGGTCGCGGCCGAAAACCACGAGGTGTCACCGCTGGAAGGGGTATCTGCGCCCGCATCCTAACCCCCTCCTGGACATGAAAAGTCAGCTCGAGGGATCCTGACAACTGAGACTCCTTCCCTCGCTAGCACCTGGGGCATCCTTAGCCTGCGCCTCACAAATGTTAGGTAGGGCTCACTAGTGATGTAATCCAAGGTAGGCCGCCCAGCCCTAAACCAGTTCCAGTTCATCCTCCCTTCCTGTGGATATAACATGTCCTCAGGAGGCTCAACCGGTGCCAGTGGGGCTATCCCTAAGCCGTGCTGCCCAGCTACTCTCTCCCCCAGATAATAAACGACACAGGTGAGGCCCCGGATAACCCACCGCTGATCCGTTCGGCGCTCAGCACCTCCTAACTGGTCAACATCAAACCAGCCCTAGGGGTACAAATTAAACCTCTCGCTTGTCTCCTCCCTCAAATAAGGCACCATATCCTGGTACCTCACCTTCCTCCTGGTTCGGCTGTTCCATTTCACTCGAACATCCTTTGTCCACCAAAGCATAGCTGGGTAAGCAAAAGCCTCACCCGGGACATGGTCCCACAAGGCACATCCAAAGATCTCAAGAGCCCAGACCTGCACCCAACAAGAGAAACCCGTCAATACAAAGATACATACACAATATGTACAAGAGATACAGGAGAAAGACTATACCTCCAACTGGAACTCAAAACATGTCAGGGAGGTAGACGCCTTCCTGATGTACCATTCCAAGGCGAAATACAACTTCGCCAAACCAGCCTCTCCCCAAGCAACCTCATCAATCCTATCAATGTCCGCTAGGGACCCCAGCAAAGCAAACACGGCTGTACACTCAGCATGCCCAAATAAGGTGCTGGAGAGAGTAAACCACAAAAAGCAGCGAGCAACCTGCTCAGCCGAGATAGTCTGGTCTCCTCTATCATATCGGGCTATGCTCTCGGTCAGCTTTGCAACAACCACGACATACTCCATGCCCATCCCCTTCCTCAGCTCGGAAACGATCCCCAACAAATCCATAAGCTCCCTGTCGGTATAACCATCATGCCACTCTAAGCCGGTACTTCTTGAAGGACAAAGCCAGCTGATGGCAAAGATAATCGCAGGGATCACGATGGCCTCGCCCCAAAAGAAATGAAATATGTGGGTGACGTCCCACCAATGCTCAATTAGAGCCAAGTAGAGCCCCTTGCTCTTCTGCATCCTCACTAGACCTCTCAAGCACTCCACAAAACCATACATTTTGGAGTCAACCACAAGCTGCCGAGGACTCCTATACCCCTCCCTAGCAGCTGTGGGCAAAGCATCCCAAAGCTTAATCATTTCCTCCACAGAGCCCCTCGTCTTCAGCTTGTCAAATTTGTCCTGAATGACGTTCGCTCTCCCCTGCAGGTAAGCACATCACAGGTATGTCAATAAACAGCGCAAATTACATACTACTTCACAAACATAGCACGAGCACATAAAAAAAATTGTCCCACTTTTGGACACCATATTCTCCGTTTTCTCATGCAATTTATTTTCACAAATCTAGCATGCATGGATTCTTTCTCACATTCAGTCATCATGTTATCACACATTGTAAGTACCCAAATCTGGCTCATGCCTTTCGGTTAAGTTTTCCGGCAATTCCCCGAACTTTCCTAAAGTTCAGGGGCAATTCTGGAACTTTCCCAAACCTTCCAAGGGGTGAAGGACTTACTAGGAATTAAAATTTCAAGTAGTCCCTCGCTGGAAGGGAGCTTCTAGACGCCACCTTGCATGGTTCTAAAAACAGGCTGAGTCACCAAAGGATAATACCGCACGGCTTTTTTAGCCAGAGGTTAATGCCGCACGGCTTCATTAGGAAGCACAAATCAGCCTATAAATAGAGTCCTCCTCTATTCATTTTAAAAAGGAATTTTGAGCCGCCATTATCGCTCTAATCAAAACCACACAAATTTTCAGTAACCAAAACTCACTAAAAATCACCTCCCTCCTCTCCAAAATCCATCCAAAGCCATTCCTTCCTTAGAAAAATCCCAAGAGAGATAGAGAAAAACCACCATTGGTAACCTCTCCTTCATTTCTCTTTGAAATATACTTGTCATATTGTCATATTGCTTTTTGCTATTTATCTTGCCATTTATTGCCATTATATGTGATATATTGTCATAAAAATCATATCTTTACCATGCAGACATCATATCCCCCTTTCCCCTTATCACATATGATTCATGGAGAATCCATCCCAAGGATGAATAAGGGTCCACAAGTGGTTTGTTCTAGGGAGGATTCATCATATGATGATGTGAAATATATCTCTTTTATTATATAAAAATGTCATCTTTACTATCGTTATGTCATTTCCATTCCCTTGACCTCGCTTCCAAGGATTGTCCACCTAAAAAGGTTCTTAAAGGACATAGGAAAGCCTCAAAGATCTTCCCTTTACATTCATAGCCTTAGTTTCCATAGTGTTCATTACACTTATTTCCATAAAAATGCAATCTTTACTTTCAAACAACTCCCCCATGTCCCTCATGGTTGGATCACTCTCCAAGGATTGTCTAGTGACCTTCCTAAGGCACGAAAGACATAGGATGAGTATAAAGATCCAATCTTTATACCCCCTCCCCTTAGTCCCTTTGGTACTTGAAGCATCCCATGGGGCGGATCGGTGTAAAGGTCTCATCTTTACATCGTTTCCTCCACTAAAGATGCCATAGTTGAAGTCCCTATAGAAACGGACGAACCTTAGCCCCTACATCTCCGATCATCACTTGAGACGAGTATAAATGTATCTATTAAGCTCAAATCATCTCAAGATGTAGGATTGATGGGCAAAGGCTCTTCCTTTCTAAAGAGTCTCATTCTTGGACTATAAAAAGGTGTCCCTATCTTGATCATATATGACTTTGTCCCAAAGAACGTTGGTTTAAAACACACCAAGGCTTTCAAACCAAATATGGTTGATTATCCCAACGGGAGGGCAGAAAAGGTCACTTAATGATGATCACAAGTCCAAGATGAGCACGGGATCAAAATCCCGAATACATCAAAATCCAAGGAATCCCGAGCGATAACCAACTCAAATAGTTTATACGTCCGAAAGACGACTTGGCACATTCCCTCCCTTTTCAAATCACACACACACACGAAAGCACAAAACAAGCACAAAAATCGGATCTAGGAAGACTTGCTTTTGGCAAGGCTTCTTGGGTGAACGCCAAACGTTCTTCCCAAGGAGTAACTTATCCTCCGGACCTTATTCCTTTTTTTCAAAGTTTTGAGGAAATCAAAATGGCGTGGCGACTCCATTTTTCAATTAAACCGGATGTCTTCAAACCGATGTGAAGCGGTGACCCCTTACACGAGAAAGCGGTTCTCACACAAAAACCCGCGATCTTGGGCCCACATTCACAGTTTGGCGACTACTGGGATCTAAATAAGTTTTTTTTTTAAAAAAATGATACTCGGTATATAGGTGGAAACCATTAAATTTCCTCTTCAACGCCTCCTTGTGGAGTCGGAGATAAATTATGGTAGAACAATACCACGTACCGGTATCATTTCAAAAAAAAAAAACTTTTGTGGGTTAGCCTTCCGCCGCGGATCTAATTTTCGTGCTTGTTCTTCTTTCATTATTTTTGCATGCATCTTGGTTTTTGGGATTGTGCATATTCTGAATACTGAACAGGAAGCTTTCTGGAGCTGAAAAGGTGCCAAAATGTTCGGGAGCAAAGATGGAAATGAAAAAATTTGAAACCCGGGAAAACCGCTTGATCTCAACCGTACGGCTTGATCTCGCCTGGGATCATAGCTCGGGCGGCTTCTTTTGGCGCTTCCACCAGACACTTCGAGGTTAATCTAGCACTGGGCTATTCAAGCCCAAGACTGCCGGCTGTGCCCCGTAAAATTTACGTGCTTACTTGCCGCATTTCCTTCCCGAAAAATCATTCCTTTAAAACACATTTCTGAAAGCCTCTGTTTTAACTCAAAAAGGAACATTTTTAGGAGGCCGCACACTACGCGCACCATTATATCCTGTACACTCTGTACGCACGTCCTTTTAACCCGAGGTGGTTGTTCGCTTGCAGGCCACGGACAAAGATTACGATGCTCCCGGCGCGCACGGAATCATCCCAAACTCCCCATGGCACCAAAGGTCGACCAATGCACTAGTCCGTGTCACACATTTTAAAACCGTGACTTTTTGGTTGGTTTTTGGTCTAGACCGTGTCATATAGCCTCATCAGATACCCCGTAAAGCGTCAAACCCAGCCCATATCGAAAGTCAAGATCCTTCGCGCAAGCGAAACTCTGCCGAAATTCCGCCAAGAAAAAATTGGCAGAATCTTGACTCCGGCATTGACTTCGACTTTGACCCGCACGGGATACGTAAGAGTCAAGCCCGAGTTCGTGCCAAAATCAAAAGATCTTTCGCGCAAGCGAAGCTCTGCCGAAATTCCGTCAAGGAAAAATTGGCAAGATCTTGACCCGGCATTGACTTTGACTTTGACTCGCGCAACGTATGCAACAAAGCTCAATGTGACGCCGTGTCATTCGGCTTTTGTCGTCTGACCCATGCCTATTATTTTCTTGGACAGTGCCAAAGTCAAAACGTCAATCGCGCAAGCGAAACTCTGCCGAAATTCCGTTAAGGCTAAAAGACGAGACTTTCCCGGCATTGCCTTGACTATAATCCGCATCGCTCGTGCGTTAAAAGTTTCTATGACCCACTAGACCCTACGAGCGTTCTTCTCTCTCGGTCGGTGGGATCCGCGTGCCCTATAGGACCCTCGCCTGGGGCTGTCCACCCTGGGAGGTCAAAATACAGGTGGAAAACGAGGGGCTTATAGACGTAGTGACGGAACCCACTGATCCAGGATCTGGAGTAGTTGCGAAAAAGAAGGGCAACCCCTTTTCCAACCAAATAGAAATAAATAAAAGACACTGTTTTAAGTAAACTGGAAGATTCTTAATTTGCATATTACTTGAGCCTTAAGCCTAAACACCTACCCCAGAGTCTAAACCTTACCTATCTCTTTCCCGCAGCGAGAAAGAAGTGGGTGAGAATACCGGGTCAGCGGCTTGTCAGTGCAGAATTCTCAGATAGCTCACCAGAATCGTCGCTTTGTCACCCGGAGAGTCGAATGGCAGATTTGGATGTAAAACATGAAATGGTTTGGGTAACCCGATGACTAGGAAAGAAGAGCTAGCCTTAGCCTTGGAAAACAGTCGTAAGGTCCATGAGGAGCAGCAACCCATGCTTATCGATGTGCTCCGTCGTCATGGGGTTCAGATAGTGGTCAAAGCCAATGGTTCCTTGGTCATGGTAGAAGATGAGACTCCAGAAGCAGCAATCTCAGCTCCTCCAGCCTATAACCAATGCCCTCCTCCATCCACATATGATCCCTTACCGAGGACTACCCCTTTTCAGTCCTTTCCAACATCCCAGGCCATCAAGGCTCCAACACCCTCGCCTCCACAGATAAGACCCAGCTTTGTTCCCTACCAACAAAGAAAAAATGCCACGGCCACCCCAGCCACTCAGTCTCTGCATTATCCCATGGGACTCACTCCCTCTTCTCAGTGTGAACCAAATCCTCTGATCCCAAAACTCCAGTATCAACCTGACCTTTCCAACTTCGTCAACGCTTGTGAATTTTCCTCTCTCCCAGACAGTGACAGTGAAGAGTCAGTCGGAAATGAGAATAGGAATGGGTGGATTTATAGTGATGATGACAGCTCAGTGGAAGGAATGAACATGGAGCCGATAGAAGTGAAACCCGGAGGACCAGATAGGGTAGAAAATCACAGGCCTGGAAAGGAGGATTGTATTACCTCAAAGTGTGGCTGTAGCCTTTGCAAGGGCTCGGAAGAGAAAAGGGATGCAAGTTCAGATGAGGCAGAGTATGAATTCCACATCTTTGAATTCAATACTCCTTACAAAGACTTGGTTGGTGAATGGAGAAACTTGATTGAAGCTTTAGCTGAAAAAGGGAAGTGGGCTCCACCCGCTAATCTAGAACACGTAAGCATCATTGAGGTTGAACCCCCATCGGGAAGAGTGGACTCCATTGCGGTGTTAAGGGTCACCCCTGAGACTTTGTCCGAGAAAGAATGTATGGAAGCTCTAGAAAGGGTCTTAAAGTTTGAAGAGACCCCGGTCCCTTTCCTATCTTACGACGACAATGATATCTTCTTGGTAATCCCTAAGTCAGGGGAAGAGTCCAGAATACCCCTTATATGGCGCCAAGTATCCCGACCTTCTTTGTCCACTATTGGTCATCAGAGTCAGGACGAAAGTTCCAACAGAAGTTATTGCAGTGAGACCGAGGAAGACACAGTTGAAATGCCGGAAGGAACGGTGGAAGAGTGGTTAGCCCAGAAGCCAAATAGCCCAGAAAACCCTCCTGTAAGTAAAGAACCGAAACCTGCCACAAGGTTCGACCCCACAGAAATCCTTATCGATGATGGAATCTCCCACTTCAGGAAGTGTTTGGCCAATGTCAAAGATGCCGTCAGAAGGTTGACCCCGAGGGAAAGAAGGGATATGTTTGACAGTGATGAGGAATGTGACCCTACTTTGTTGAAGAAGTTGCTATGGCAAGATGAGGAAGCCACTAGCCAACCTCCAAACTCTGGGAACAATAATTCCTGTTGTATGTTGACCCTAAAAAGCCTGAATGAAACCGTGCTTTGAGTGAGGAAGAATAAACTGAAATCAGCCAGTTGCTAAGCCAATGGGGAAGTCAGAATTTAGAAAAAGTCAAGAAGCTTGTAACTTGGGATTAGATTCGGGAAGCTGCTTATACCTCTGGTAGTGCTGTGAATCAGCAGAGTTGGCCATACGCCAGCAAAAGCCCGCGTTTAACCCTGAAAGAGATGAAGGAATCTTTCGATAGGACTAATGACTCGGAGAAGTCTAACGTCTATGTGATGACTCGGTCTGGATAGATGAGTATGGAACAGCCTAAAGGTGACAAGAGAAATGCCGTCTCCGAACCAAAGATGCATAAAAGACTTACAAGGCAAGTAGAAAAGCCGACTCCGAGAAGGAAGACCCTGGTGTTGACTGGGCTTGAAATGTACACAAGCCAATATTTCCCCGTAGTCCCCGTTAACCTCCTCATACCCTCACAAATTGAAGCTAGAAGAAAGTTTGCCAAGACCATGGTGCCCATAGATGTCACCTTGATGAGGTCGTCCAAATGATTGGAAGTATCCACTATGGAAATATCATCACTTTCACCGACTCCGGACCCGCCGAAGTATGGAGCCAAATAATGAGCCCCTTTACATCACGCCGCTTGAAGAACGCCGATTACCAAGGGTGTTAGTTGACGGAGGGTTTGCAATGAATGTCCTGTCAAAGAAAATGATGGATTTGTTGGATTTAAAAAGCCTACGTACTTGAAGCCTTTCGGGCCAAACTATTAAGGCTTACGATTCCATCACCGTCGGTTTGGCGATTGCAACTCTAAAATTGTGGTTCGGAAAGAAGGTCATGGATGTAGACTTCCAAGTGATCGACATCCCCATTTCATTCACCGCTCTACTAGGGCGACCCTGGATCCACCAGATAAATGGGGTAGCCTCTACTTTGCACCAATGCATCAAGTTTCAGTCAAGTGAAGGGGTCCGTCTTCGTCCTTACAGTTTGTCTCTGGCCCAGTACTTCATAAAAGGTGAGACCCAATATGATGAAAGTGATAGTCAGCTCTCCTTGAGGAAAAGTCCTCTGGAAAACCTTGAGAAAGTTCGTGGAAAACTAGAAAACCCTATTCGTAGGATGTTTCTTGACTTGCCGGACATTCCTAGGGCTACCACTACTGTTCAGAACAAGTATGTCTTCAAAGGAAACCCAGACCGCTTCAAAGAGCTAGTACTTTTCCCATCAGGAGTAATGGACTTCTCCGCCTTCGAGCTAGCTCTTCCAAAGATCATCCGTGATAGAAGCTCACAGTGAGGACAAAGTGGAGTCGTCCGTGGCCGTTTGTTTGATGAAGCACAGATTCCTAACTTAATCGACTTCAGCTCAGATGACGAGACAGTTGCAGTAATTGGAGACAGTGGTGAAGAACCTTTTAATCCCTGCACTTTGGTGACTAAGACAGAGATGCCTTTGAAGAATTGGGAGACATTCTCAGGGCCGATATCCAGTCGACAGCAAATGATCACGAAGCTTGGATTGGTCCCCCGTCCCTCTCACCGGGGCCATGTCAAACACTCATTATTCGTACTCCCGAGTCAGAGTCTTCGACCTGGGCCTTCCGAGTCATCTGAAGGCCTCACGCTTGAAGATTATGAATATGTAGCCAATGTTATCTTTCCTTTCGCTTAGAAATAAATGATAGATCTTTCCGAGTATCCCCTTATTGCCAACTTAACAAATGATAAATTAACTAATAACTTAACAACAGTTAATAATGATTCATTTGAACAAGATGCAAACACACTAACTGAACAATACATTAAAGAAATGTTTACAGATAAAAGAGGAAAACCGGGCCCAAGCTGCCGAGGAGGTTTTGACAAGTGTTAACTTGGGTACTGTCGAGGAACCTAAAGAGACACAGATCGGGAACTTCTTCCAGGGGCTGAATGGGGTCAATCTGCTCAGAGAATACATGGATGTGATTGCATGGTCGTATAAGGACATGTCGGGGCTAGATAGCTCGATTGTGGAGCACAGAATCCCTCTGGCACCAGATGCCAAGGCAGTAAAGCAGAAATTAAGAAAGATTAAGCCAGAATGGTCTCTACAGATCAAAGAAGAGATTGAGAAGCTACTGCGGGTAGGATTTATCAGGGTCATTGAATATCCGACATGGTTATCAAACATCTTGACTGTGACTAAAGCCAATGGGAAGGTGCGGTGTTGTGTAGATTTTCGGGATCTGAACAAAGCCAGTCCCAAGGACGACTATCCGTTGCCGAACATAGACATTCTGGTGGACGCCACCGCCAACTATGAAGTCAAATCCTTCGTTGATGGCTTTGCTGGCTACAACCTGATTAAGATGGCCGAGGAGGACCAAGAAAAGACAGCCTTCACCACACCATGGGGGACGTACTGCTATAAGGTGATGCCTTTTGGGCTTAAGAATGTCGGGGCTACGTATCAAAGGGCAGTGACTGCACTCTTTCAGGACATGATCCACAAAGAGATTGAGGTCTATGTCGATGACATGATAATCCATTCCAAAGGTGTGGATGGACAGCACTTTGTCGACCTGCGAAAGCTCTTTGAGAGGTTAAGACAGCATTCCATGAGACTGAACCCTGCTAAATGCACCTTTGGAGTGACAAGGGGAAAAGTGCTTGGGTATATGGTCACAGAACGAGGCATTGAAGACGATCCCCGAAAGATCAAAGCCATTATGGACATGAGACCGCCTCGAACTCAGACAGAGGTCAAAAGCTTTATGGGCAAATTACAGTACATCAGCCGTTTTGTCAACCAGCTGACTACCATGTGCAAGCCCATCTTCAAGCTTATAAAGAATAATGTGGACACAGAATGGAATGAGGAATGCCAGGATGCCTTTGACCAAATCAAGGCATACCTAGTACATCCCCCGATGCTATGCCCCCCACATGGACAGAAACCTCTTCTGCTCTATCTCACTGTTACTGATACGGCAGTTGTGGCTATGCTGGCTCAGGAAAAGAAGGACTCTCGGGTAGAAAATGCCATTTAATTTGTCAGTCGGAAGCTGTAAGGAAGTGAGCTCAATTACTTAGCATGTGAAATGACTTGTGCAGGATTGGTCTGGGTAGTCGGTAAGCTGAAGCATTACATGCAGGCCCACTCTGTGAACTTGGTCTCAAAAATGGACCCCATCAAGTACATCTTCGACAAGCCTTCCTTTTCGATGCGTCTAGCAAAGTGGTCGTTCTTCCTGGCTGAGTATGACATCAACTATGTGACGAGAAAGGCAATCAAGGGTCAAGCGCTGTCGGACCATCTGGCAAACTTCCCTATTAATGAGGACCGAGGGCCTGAACCCCAATTCCCAGATGAAGGAATCTTCATAGTTGAGCCTGAGAACCGATGGCAGCTTTTCTTTGACGGAGCTGCTAACAAAAGGGGAAATGGCATAGGAATGCTACTGGTTGACCCGAAAGATGAGCACACGCCAATAGCCATCAAGTTGAACTTCCCTGTCACGAACAATGCTGCAGAATATGAAGCTTGTATTGCTGGTTTGGAGGTTGCCTTAGAAAGAAATGTCAAGGAACTCGAGGTCTATGGAGACTCACCGATCATCAACCAGTGTCTCCAACAAGTGGAAGACTCAAAGTGGATCCTAATCTTCGTGAGGTATCATGCCTACAATGGAGGAATTGATCGAGCAGCTCGTAGAAGTGACTTTCCATTACCTCGCCAAGAGACAAGAACAGATTTGTAGATGCCTTAGCTACTCTAGCCTCATTGGGTAGAGATCCCCGAGGGAAAGGCGATAAAACCATCTCGTAGTGGGTAGAAGAGAAGCCCCGCTTTCTATGGAAATAGACTTGGGACTCGAGCCTCGTCAAGGAACCCCGGTATCAAATTTACTAGTTCCTCAAAGATGGGGAGTCGCCTTTTAGTAGATGAAGAAGGTAGACCAAGGGAAGGCATCAAAGCCAAGAGCTTGCAAGCCTTGAAATGGCTGGCCTCTCATTATGTCATCCTAGGGGGTGACCTGTACAAGAAACGGTACCAAGGACCACTCCTTTTATGTGTCACCAAAGAAAGGGCAAGAGAGCTAATGACCGAAGTCCACAATGGTCCCTGCGGTCCTCATATGAATGCCCGGGCATTGATGCAAGTGATCCTCAGAATGGGCTACTACTGGATTTCTATGGAAACAGACTGTGTCCAGCATGTCTGGAAGTGTGACAAATGCCAACGGTTTGCCAACCTTAATCATCTTCCACCTCATGACCTGTACTGCATGACGACTCCTTGGCCGTTTGCAACTTGGGGTATTGACGTGATATGGAAATAGCCCCGGCGGGAAGCAATGGGCATGAATTTGTGCTAGTGGCAAAGGGACTACTTCACGAAATGGGTAGAGGAAAAGTCCTATAAGGTCCTCACTTCCAAGAAAGTGGCCCAGATTGTCAAAGAAAACATCATGTGTAGATATGGGGTGCCGAACGAGATCATTTCAGATAACATGTCGCACTTTGAAGGGGACTGCGATAGATTGCTGTCAGAATTCAGAGTCACTCGCCACAAATTGTCCCCGTATAGCCTCACCAACGGAGCAAGAGAAGCCGCCAATAAGACACTCGAAAGGATTATTCGGAAAATGGCCACCCGTGGTCAGCGATCGGCCCAAAAGCCGCATCTAGGCACTCGGGGCGTAACGTCCGTTAGAACAGCCACGGAGAAACCCCTTTTCGCCCGACCTACGGGATGGAAGCAAGACGCCAAGAGAGTTGGAGATCCCGTCATTAAGTGTCCTCTTGGAAAACAATGTCAATGAAGTAGAATGGCTATGCAACCGGCATGATGAATTGGCCCTACTTGATGTAAGGAGGCTAAAAGTGATGGAACACACCCGAGCCTACCAGAGGCGAATGGCCAGGGCATTCGACAAAAAGGTCAAGGCCAGAGACATCAAAGAAGGTGACCTAGTGCTGAAGGTAACGCCCCCTACCAGAGACAACCCTCTGGGAAAATGGGAACCCGTTTGGATTGGCTCGTATGTGGTGCAGAAAATACTTCTGGGAGGAGCAATGAAGCTTGGGACCTAGACGGCAATCCCTTTGTTCATCCAAATAATCTGTGACAAGCTCCGCCGTATTATGTCTAAAAAAATAAGAATAAAAAACAAGAAAAAAAATAATATAGTGCAAAAAGAGTAATACCCAGCTAGGCCGAAACCCAAAAAGGGCGGTCTAGGCAAAAGACAAATGGTTGCACACATAAAAATAAAAAATAAATAAATAAAAATATATAGTGCAAAAAGAGTAATGCTCAGCTAGGCTGAAACCCTAAAAAGGGCGGTCTAGGCAGAAGACAGGGTTGCACATAAAAAAAAAACCAACAACAAAAATCCCAAATAGTTCACCAGAATGAACTACGAAGACCTGAACCCCTTAGTCTTTCTTGTAAAAGGGGAACGTAGGCAAATTTAAATGGTTCGGTCTAAACAATAAATAAGACATCTCGAATTTTCATGAAATGTGTCTTGAATAAATTCTAAGATAATATCCTTGTTATTTACAAGTCAAAAACTTTTTGATGAGTTCAAGCACCTGGGCCTCACTCTTGACTCTGCTAACCTGCTACAAAGATTAAAACATACAAAAAGACCTAATAAACTATTGTGTTTGCAAAAGGCAATAAGTGGATGCTAGGAATAAGTCTCTCAGTTGTCATTCATCGAGTCTTCCTTGTTCTTCTTCCCTTTACCTCGACCCCGTCGAGTGTTCTTCCTCTTCTTCTCAATGATGTCGGTCTCCCTCATCCCAATCTCAGGAATCCTCACTGGAGCCTCCACCAAACCCGTGTCAATAAGTGCCTTCTCTACCCGGCACGAGCCCGTATCTCCTCCCGCCGAGCCTCGCAAGAGGAGAAACCTCCGATAGCCTCTCATATCGGGCTTCCATATCCCTAATAAGGTCACCCGATTGGTTATGGCAGCTAGCCTTGGCCTCGCCTCCATCGTAGTCCTACTCGAGCCGCGCCGCCCAATAAAGCTCCGACGTCTCTCTCCCAAAATGACCTCGAGTCGCCCCATTTCCCTCTCAAACTACTCCAAGTAGGACATGGTCAAGCATGGTACTCTTCCCGCTCTTGAGAATGGTCCTGGTGGAAAAGCGGCATATGTCCATGCCCTCGAGAAAAATGAGAAGTCGGGCCGGATCCCTCATATCAAAAGACACCACCTCCATGGTACGGATATCCTCCCAATCATCTATCGGCTCCCGCAAGATCCCAAACCGCCCGGACACTAAGCATGGATGTAGAAAGATGACCAAGAAAGCCCCGAATCCTCACTACGTAGGACTCCTAAAACGTCCTACGAGTCCGCAACCTCCAATGAGGCACCCACCAAAGAAATGTCCGAGGTGGACAACCTAGCCATCATTAGCTCCCATCTACCCCGATCATGTTTCCTAGGCGCACCTCCTCCGGGAAATCACCCAAGGACACCGAGTAGGCGAAGCCCCAAGTGCAAAGCCCCAAGCCTCTCCTATAACCATAAAGTCAACACCGCTGGGCTCCCAGACCTCATGAAATGGTCTCCCTTGGCCATCCTGTCAATGCCATGCAGTGTCTCCGCCAAAATCAATGGAACAAGGTCTTTACCGGCCCTGCAATCTCTGACCATGTCCAAAAGGCCACTGTGGCAGACTCCGAAAGACTCGGCAGTAAACAGAAAGGAGAATACACAGAGATAAAGGCATCCATAGCCACTATGGTTGTAGCCGTATCTAGAAACCCAAACCTGCTCGGGATATCAGAAATGTCGATCCTGTCAGGGGCTATCATCATCCCTTCGGCTTCTTCCGAAAAATTTGTAAAAAAGATGCCAACTTTACGGTCACTGGCACGTCCCCGGTCAGAGGAATCGTAACGGCTTCAATTTATGGACCCCCAATCAATGCCCGGAAATCTTCAAAGGTTGGGACGATTTCATTGTAAGAAAAGCAGTAAACGTGTCTCCGGACGTCCCAAAACCTTGCTGCTACTTTCAAAAGGTCCCAATCGGGCGGGAGATCCTTCAAATGCCATAAAGACTTGATCTTGAAGGTGTTATCAAATAGCCCCTTATGAGATTGTAAGTTGTGCCTCATCCAAGATTGAAGATCGGACAAAAAATGGTCTTTTTCCCCTTTTGCAATCGGACTGGCTTCTCCATTGGCAGTGATCGAAATTGATGATTTTTGGTCAAGAATATGCTTTGGGATCAGTTGGGACAAGTTTAGGGTGAAAATGAAATGAAAAGGCCCTTCCTTGATTTTATTTGAAAAAAATCAGTTCAGACAAGGTTCCAAGCCGCACGACTTCTTTTGCCCAGACTCGGCTCTGACGGCTTCTTTCGCTTCGCAGAAAATCTGCAGCAGCCAAAGCTGCTGCCCAAGTGGAGTTCTCACCCCACTTTCTCAACAAAACCTGCATAAAAACATGCCCAAACACCATTATAAACTATTTCAGCCCAATTTTCGCCCCATTTCCGAGCAAAAAAGCTGCCCAGAGGCTCAAGTAATATGCAAAGTCATAAAGCATAAATAAGAAAAGCAAATAAAAGATCATTACTTTGTTTTCGACTCCTTGGCGCCCAAATAAAACAAAAAAATAACAAATTGTGCATGTTTATTCACTGTTTTCTCTCTCTTCCTCTCCTAGTTCGAACCTAGGGAATCCTAAGCCTCTGACTCATCATCATCGCTGCTTAGCTCGTAGAACTCAGGATTCCTCATCAAATCCTCATTATCGCTCACATCAGACAGGTTGACGGCCACGTGCTCATACTCCGCCAGCTGCTCCAGAATACCCGTGTTAGGCCCCCGTCCCCGAGGCACGGCGCTGGCGGATGAGGTCTGATACCCTGAGGCTGATGAGGTAGAGGCCATTCTCCCAACGCGCCTCCTCTTGCACACGGGCTCTTGAGCATTCCCCATAGCCCTGGAAGCACAGGCTAGCTTCCTCAGAAGGGACCGAGCCACTTCCTTCCAGCCCCTGTTCTGCCGTACCAAGCCATCATAGGTACGAGCAGGGACCTGCGAGAAAAGAAAAGAAAAGGCTCAGAAAATCTCAGAAAGGCTCAAAAATTTTAAAAAGAAAAGAAAGCCGAAAAGAGAAGGACCCTAGAGATACTTACAAAGGCCGTCTGCCAGGAAGAGTATACTCGGGCTCCTCGTGCCTGGGATAGGCACCATGAACCTCCTCGGTACCCCGTTCACTACATAGGATAGAAGAGCCGGAGGCATAGGCGGATCGCCGCCTCGCTTCCCCGTACCCCCGAGCGGCGGCTATCTTCACTAGCTTCGCGGCGTCCTCAACCGCGCCTCCACAAAGGTGGCGTACGGGGTAGCAAAGTCAAAATACTCCTCAGCCGCCAGGCCAGCCTGATATCTCTCTATCTCATCTGCCGACCAATGCCTGGGCTGCAGCATGAGCGGAGGAGGATCATGAGGGGTGATAGCGCCCAAAGGAGGGACATGGCCATGCTGCCTAGAGAAGTGGTCCCCCAAGTAAATGATATCATAGGTCAGCCCTGTCAGCCACCTCCTCTGCCTGGTCACCACCAAGGCATCCCCTATCAGAGCCTCTGGATACCTCCCCCAGGGATAGAAGTCCACTCCCTCATGACCGTCCCTATTGACAACGGGTCTCACCATCTTGTAATCAAAAGTAATCCGGGTCTTCCCGGTGAACTTATCTCTCGCCTCTCCCCTCCAGCATATCATAGCCGGGAAGGTAGCTGGATCACTCTATTGATTCCAAGGAAAGAACCCGATCACCTCACAAAACCAGACCTGCATGTTCAAAACAAAAAGGTCATTTCTCTCATAAAATCTCAAGACAGAAAAGTAAAAGAGAGAAAAGAAAGTGAGAGTACCTCAAGAGCAAAAGAGAAACAATCCATAGACGCAGCCTTATTCCGGCTGTACAAATCTAAAGAGAAGTAGAGCTCAGCCAATCCGGCCTCACCCCAAGAGACCTCCCCAACCTCATCCAGGTCCTCCAAAGAGTCAAGAAGACAAAGCATCGCCAATGTCCCATAGTTAGCAAATATGGTGACTGACAGCATCAACCACAGAAAAGCTCTCACGAGCCGCGGGCAAGCCACTTATCACCGCAAACTCATCCATGCTCCCCAGAACCGCAACCTCAACAAACCTCCTCTCCATCCCAAGCCCCTTAGGACGGAGGTCAAATCCTACCAAAGCTCTGAACTCGGCCGCAGAAATGTGATCTCTCCAAGTCACAGGCCTACCAAGAACCTCAAGCCGCACATAGCAGTAAAGTCGGCGGGAGTCACCGTAATCTCTCCCTGCCTAAGATGAAAGCCGTGAGTGGTGTCCCACTGTAACTCCGAAAGGGCCTCGAACCAACCCCTTACTCTTAGAGGTCACATGAATACCTCTACCGATAGCCTCAATGAAAGAGTGAAGGCCGCCGCCATCACTCAAACCGCTTAGATTCACGCCATCCTTTTCAAAGTTGGGCATCCTATCCCACAACTTCACCGCCACCTCAGCGGGTCCCCTCGACTTGTTCTCCTGTAGGAAAACACAGCAAAAGCCTGTTAGTCCTTCATTTTCATCTCAAAAGCATGCATACATTCAAAAATGTGCACATATTGTCAAAGAAAAGCATTCATAAGAGATTTCTAGCATCATTTGCCTAGAACACGTGTCTTTCATCATTTGAAACACGTCATCCCGAGCACATTGCTCTCCCAAACACAAAAGTCCAATTTTCACAAAATTCTTTGCACATAAGCTTTAATTTTTCAAGATGGCATGCATGAATCCTTTTCATCGTCCAAAATCTTGTTTTCCCATCCATGATCAGAAATTGACCTAGTTCTAGCACATGCAAGAACTCCGTCACATTTTAGACATTATTTTTCTTACTTTATTTTCAAAAAATGAGTCATTCTCATATTTTTCTCAAATAAATTGCACATGCATGTTTATTTATGTCCATAGCCTCATAGGTTAATTATCAAATTCCCAAAATCATCAATAAAATTGCAAGAAAAATTCAAAAAATTCCCAAAAATCGGGTCAAGCCCTAAATCAATCAAAATTCAACCAAAATTGACAAAATCAAGCAAATCAAGAATGCTTACCCCAATTGATTGAGGTTTCATCGATTTGTGCTCCCTCTTGCCGGGATAGAACTCGGATGGAGGTGTAATGAGGTCGTATTTTCGCTCGATTTGAACGAATTCCCTCCGCCTCCTCCTCGCGGCTTTCGACAAGGTTCTCCACGCTTGCCTAGGACTAATGTTCCCCTCTTGATCCATCTTGAGCAATAGAAGCTAAGGAATTGGAAATTTTCGAAAATTTCTCTCTCTTTTCACTCCTGTCTCCTCGGCAGAAACAACCAACAATGGTTGTTGCCCGTTTCAATTCAGTTTAAATTAATCTGCTGAAATAAGGATTAAAGCCGGACGGCTTCTTTTTCCCCATCTCATGTCGGGCGGCTTCATTCGCTCTTAGCTGAATTTACACTTTTGCCCCTGGACTTTCCACTTAGGCATATAATTCCCGTTATCCCCTAACAGAGTAACGTTGTTTTTCCAAAGAATACCCGTTATCTCTAAGTAGGATGATGTTTTCTCAAAACGCCTCCGTTACTTCCGTTATAACGGAATAACGTCAGGTGACACCCTCCGAATTATCAAAATTCAACTTTAGCAACCTCTATCTCTTAGATAGCGAAGTACGCTTTAGTTTCCTCAACTTTAGCAACCTCTATCTCTTAGATAGCGAAGTACGCTTTAGTTTCCTCAACTTTAGCTACCTCTATCTCTTAGATAGCGAAGTACGCTTTAGTTTCCTCAACTTTAGCTACCTCTATCTCCTAGATAGCGAAGTACGCTTCAGTTTTCCAACTTTAGATACCTCTATCTCCTCGATAGCGACGTAAGCTTTAGTTTCATCAAGTGACAACCTCCATTAATTGTCAATCAGGTGACAACCTCCATTAATTGTCAAGTCAGGTGACTCCTCCATGAATCGTCAAAACTACAAGGATCCTAGACATGTTCCTAACTATCTAGTGAGACTTTAACTACGACCAAGGCTTGATTCCTCTGGGATACTTAGGTAGCCTTTCATAAAGGTCCAGCCATCCGACCACATTGGTCACCCTTTTCGTTCATCGATCCTCAGTGATGCATGAGCCTTTCATAAAGGTTCAAACATCTGACCACATTAGTCACTCCCTTCATATGGCATATCCCAGCAGATCGCCCATCTGACCTCCTAGGTCACTTCCTTTCCATCTTCCTAGCAAGGGACCCGCTTTCTTCGCCATTCCCCAATGGATTTTTCCCGAACTACGATCATGGCTTGATTCCTCCGGGATACGTAGGTAGCCTTCCAAAGGTTCAGCCACTCGACCGCCTCGGTCACCCAACCTCCGTAGCTCCTGCCGATTGATCATTTTTTATCGACAACCCCACTTGCCCTGCAAGTGACATTGCCGAGGGGCTTCTGTAAGTACCCAAATCTGGCTCATGCCTTCCGGTTAAGTTTTCCGGCAATTCCCCGAACTTTCCTAAAGTTCAGGGGCAATTCTGGAACTTTCCCAAACCTTCCAAGGGGTGAAGGACTTGCTAGGAATTAAAATTCCAAGTAGTCCCTCGCTGGAAGGGAGCTTATAGACGCCACCTTGCATGGTTCTAAACAGGTTGAGTCACCAAAGGATAATGCCGCACGGCTTCATTAGCCAGAGGTTAATGCCGCACAGCTTCATTAAGAAGCACAAATCAGCCTATGAATAGAGGCCTCCTCTATTCATTTTAAAAAGGAATTTTGAGCAATGTTACTCTGCCCAACTGAAACCACGAATTTTCAGTAACCAAAACTCACTAAAAATCACGTCCCTCCTCTCCAAAATCCATCCAAAGCCATTCCTTCCTTAGGAAAATCCCAAGGGAGATAGAGGAAAACCACCATTGGTAACCTCTCCTTCCTTTCTCTTTGAAATATACTTGTCATATTGGCATATTGATTATTTGCTATTTATCTTGCCATTTATTGCCATTATATGTGATATATTGTCATAAAAATCATATCTTTACCATGTAGACATTATGTCCCCCTTTCCTCTTATCACATATGATTTATGGAGAATCCATCCCAAGGATGAACAAGGGTTCACAAGTGGCTTGTTCTAGGGAGGATTCATCACATGATGATGTGAAAGATCTCTCTTTTATTATATAAAAATGTCATCTTTACATAAAAAATGTCATATTTACTATCATTATGTCATTCCCATTCCCTTGACCTTGCTTCTAAGGATTATCCACCTAAAAAGTTTCTTAAAGGACATAGGAAAGCCTCAAAGGTCTTCCCTTTACATTCATAGCCTTAGTTTCCATAGTGTTCATTACACTTATTTCCATAACAATGCAATCTTTACTTTCAAATGCAACTCCCCCATGTCCCTCATGGTTGGATCACTCTCCAAGGATTGTCTAGTGACCTTCCTAAGGCACGAAAGACATAGGATGAGTATAAAGATCCAATCTTTATACCCCTCCCCTTAGTCCCTTTGGTACTTGAAGCATTCCCATGGGGCGGATCGTGTAAAGGTCTCATCTTTACATCGCTTCCTCCACTTAAAGATGCCATAGTTGAAGTCCTTTAGAAACGGACGAACCTTGGCCCCTACATCTCTCGATCATCACTGAGACGAAAGTATAAATGTCCCTATTAAGCTCAAATCGTCTCAAGATGTAGGATTGATGGGCAAAGGCTCTTCCTTTTCTAAAGAGTCTCATTCTTTCGGGACTATATAAAAGGTGTCCCTATCTTCGATCACATATGACTTTCTCCCAAAGCAACGCCGGGTTTCAGAAATACACACCAAGGCTTTCAAGCCTAATATGGTTGATTATCCCAACGTGGAGTGGCTGAAAAGCGGACACTTTAATGATGTGATCATAAGTCCAAGATGAGCACGGATCAAAATCCCGAATACATCAAAATCCAAGGAATCCCGAGCGATAACCAACTAAAAATGGTTTATACGTCCAAAGACGACTCTGGCACATTCTCCTCCCTCTCTTTCAAATCACACACACACACCACACACACACAATCACAAAACAAGCACGAAAATCATATCTAGGAAGACTTGCTTTTGGCAAGGCTTCTTGGTCAGAACGCCAAACGCTTCTTCCCAAGGAGTAACTTAATCCTCCTGGACCCTATTCCTTTTTTTCAAAGTTTTGAGGAAATCAAATGG